>JAUMHG010000041.1:2745752-2791188 GCA_032359395.1 Enteromius anoplus | reverse complement strand
ATGTGTGTGTGTGTGTATAAATAATAGTATGAGATTATAGAGAGAGATCAGGGGAACTAACCTTCCTTGTCTTGAATCTTAGCCTTGACATTTTCAATAGTATCAGAGGGCTCAACCTATAACACATGTAGAAGAAATAAATATGTGTCTTAAATAACAGTAAACTGCTCTTAAACCAATAGCTATTAACATTAATGTACAGGAAACCAGTTGAAATAACCAATTTTTCCAAATTGTAAACCACCGATTCTGAGGTCTGATCCTGATATCTGTTGTTAAAAATTACACCGTTTACACGCGTTTGAAATTAATATATATGTTTTTAAACATGTAACGTTAGATGGACAATTTGTTCACTGAAACTGGCACCTATTAATATTGAGGCCGTTAACTGAAGGAAAACTTAGTTAAGATATTGTTTTAATAGTTATTTTATTGATACAGTTTTGTGTAGTTACTTAATTGTATGCACATTTGACACAACTGCACCAGTGTAACGTTAGCGGAGCCACATGACTTGTTAGCATAAGCTAGGGCGTTAGTAGAAATATAAAAATATAGCTTTCACTTACGTTATAATGCTACCTATGCTAAACATTTATACTTAAAGAGTCATATAATGCAATATAATTAGCCCTGCATAGACAGGCATTGCAATAAAATAAGACAAAATGTCGAACTATCTCGCGCGGCTATGGTCTTCCTCACCTCGAGGGTAATGGTTTTCCCCGTTAGGGTTTTCACGAAAATCTGCATCTTGAAGTTCAATCCACCTGTGTATTAGACAAAAGAAAATGTTTCTAGCTCGCCTTAAAGCATTATCTATGCGAACATCTTATTTATTTCGCCGTTATTCGTTCGTAAGAGACACTCACCACCAGCTCTTAGATGGCGGAAATCGAAAAGGGTCCTTCACACGGTACAACGTGCTCTTCAGCGCTGTAAGGCTGCCCGACGAACTGCCTGAAGAAAATAAAATCCATAAAAAAGTGGGTAATTTTAAGCGTTTAACAGAGTTGAAAATGTTTACTTTTAGTTTTTAATTTGTACTATATATGCCGTTATTTTACCTTTTAACATACAACTGTTAACAATATCATTTTGTATTTGCAGTTTATTAAGCCTTTTAAAATCGATTGTTTTAATGATACTAAGCATATTACAGTCAATGCAGATTCAAACATATGTTGACTGATAAATGTGTACTTCTACAGCTAAACCTATTACTAAACACAAAACACTTTTGCCCCATAAATGCTTTAAAATCTCTCTTTCTCTCTCTAAATTAATAGTAGGCATATTTAAAATCTTTGCTGCATAAGTATTGTTTTCTGCTTTGATTAAATTTTCAGAATTAATACCTTAAAGTAAGCATGAATGGCAGAAATGTAGGCTATATCAGTATAAGTACTGGCACTATACATAAGCAACATGTTGCAAGAAGAGGATTTGAGAGTTGCGCACCAGAAATGAAAATGGATTAGTTGACTCACTGTGGTCATTAATCTGGTCTTCAAGCTATTTTATGTGCTTGCAGTGTCCTACAAAGTCTTTCTGACAAGCATGCAACGGTTTTCCTTCCTCTTTGTTGTAGTACATAATTTATCCTTTGCAGCCCTTGGTGGAGCATATGGTCTCAGGCCAATATACCCAGTTAAGTGCACAACAGCACGTCTTGTGTGAATATTGTATAATCTTGGATTTGTAACCAGAGGCAACAGCGTGAGCATTACGTGGCTCCTGTTTCAGCTCTCATTGCCAAAGTCTAATATTTTGCTCTGCAGAAGCAGAATGAAGGAATTGAGTGTGTTAAAGTTTTGTGCTGAATTACATGAGTTTCTAAGTGGCATGTTCCTGTCACCATTTTAATAGAATGTAGCACGTTAATTCTCTGTTTAACCCCTTAACTGTCACCCCCATTTTCGGGAAAACACATGAAAAAGTACTATACAAGCTTAAAAAGATGTAATTCAGGACATATATTAAAAAAAAATGTAGGTGTCCCGTATTCGGAACGGTGACAGTTAAGGGGTTAAACATGAGTATGCAATGGCCTTTAGATACGAGACAAGTGACCCAGCAAGCATAAGTGGACATGTAGGTGCTACGCAGTGTTATGGAGTTGCTTCATGAAGAAAGCAGTACAAGCCTGCAAACTGTGTGTGCCATGATCTGACTTAAAACTTTAAAACATTTTTTTAGATTTGGTCATTTCTAATAGATTTTTTGCCATGCATAATAGAAAAGATTTTGTCAGTTTAACTAGGCCTACTCTTTAGGTTAATTTATCATGCCTACTATGTAAAGTAATGCCATATTAACTCCTTTTAATTTAATCATGTCTACAGCTACATACATGTTTGTCCTGCCTACTAGATTTGGAACAGTTACTTCCAAATTAAAGTGTAATACTTGTGTTCTATTAAATTAAAACATTTTTAATGTATGCTTATAGTCTACCGTAAAGAAAAAAGTCAGTATGTTAAAGTCGTTTTGTAACAGTCTGTATTTAAAACATGAGCTCACAAAACCTTTAACCTTGCATGTCTTATTGCTTACAGCTGCAAATATGGCAATTAAACGTGCTTACTAAGTTCAAAAACGACAATGCAAATGAGCATACAAGACAATATAACAGCCTTTATTTTTACCCGAGATTAAATGAGCGATTGAGAGACCTAATAACCTCTGCTCACAGTGAAAAAATGTCAATAGAACAAGACAACGACCTTACAAGAGAATAAAACCCATCATTTCCTTTTGTTCTTAACTGTTAACATGAAAATGGCAATTACATGAGCAATTTAGAAACTTAAAACCACATCTGTTCTGAAAGGGGCACACATTTATAAATGATATGCTTGTTTGTTCATACTTGTAAACAGGGCAAACATATTCAGTTAAATAAGCATTCCAACATTTTTAAAAATAAAATCTCCTCTGCTAAGAAAAGTGTGAACATGAGAATTTGCATACAACTTAAACACAAAGGGATCCTCAAACACAGCACTGCGCACACCTTCTAGGTAAGATTTAAAGACTATATTAGTCCAATAGCATGCCGGTGGCCAATGCTACATTACCAAAGAGCACCTCCACACCTTCCTGCACAATGCTGATATCTTTAGGGTCTTCGGGGTCATCAGCAAATTATGCTTTGGTCCCCAAAACTGTCTTCTTGATTTCCGCCTCGGTGCTCGCATGGTCAACATCCTTTGGATAATAAATTAAATTGTAAATGTATGGCATATGAAAAAAATGCATATATTATGCAGTTACTATACAGCATGAGTCATCTTCTAAAAATTCAGTCTGTAATGAAAAATCAACCAGTTTTTTTTTTTTTATGCAGCATGTTTCTTTTTTTTAAATTAATTTTGATGAAAACTGCAATACAGCCATTAAGAAACATGTATTCAGCTTGTTTTAGATTTCAATGGATTAGTTCTAAACAAATAAACGAATAAATAACAGTACAGTAATGTAATAAAATGTACTATTTACCCAAAAACATTGGAGGTAATATAACACTGAAACTACACATTTTTGGGAGTTTTTTTTTTCAGTGAACTACTCAACTTCCATAGCACATTCATACAGCCACGAGTTATTTGAAAACAACGCTATGGCCTTCAGTCACCAGATCACAACAAAACTCAACACCTTTGGGAAACTAACATACTCTCTGTAAAGGAAAATAGTACAGTGGCTTTGTAAATATCACAATAACGAATAAGTACTCTACCTCAAAATCACTATCACTCAAGTGGAAATTCCAAATGAAAAATCCAACAATTAATTTTTATTTATTTTATTATTTTTTTCAATTTCAATCACAATATTTGAAGAACATGTATGAACACACTCCACTTACTGTTGAGAAAATTAAGCATTAAATTACTTACTTTCCAGTTGATCCTCTGCAGGGTGAATTATTCTTTTCAACTTTGATGTAAAATTTATTTAATTAAACACTCAAAAAACCTTGTTACATATTACATGTACTAAATATAGTAATACAAATTAATTTCATTCAAGTAACCCTAAGCCCATCCCTATCCATGTAATAAGTGCACATAATGAATTAATATTAAAATAAAGTGTAACCGAACATTGATTTTATTTTATTTCAATTATATTTCAGTTACAGAAGGTAAATAATTTCATTTAACAGTACAAATAACAGTATTTATAAAAACTTTCATTGGGAAGATCTTTAGGATATGATGTGTGAACATTCAGTGTAATAACATTTCCGCAATTATACTGATTTCTGTCAACTAGGCAGTTCCTGGTGAAAACCCCTGAGCCATTATCAATGTTATGATTGGGTTGTTTGTATCTTAGTTAGAATTAAATAGCTAAGCTTGTACAGTGTGATAATAAGAGTTTGTTTGCTTAAATGAATGCTGTTCAATGCCAAGTGAAGCCGCACCCCTGCTGTAAGTGAGTCTTGACGAGGTTTAAGTGAAGATTACAGTTCATTGCCCTGCAAATTCCACTACTAAATACCAGCCAAATTCTTCTTCCAAATTTGGAACCACAAACCCACAAAACACCCTGAAAAGAAGAAGACTAATGTCCCTCTCAAAGAATCCTTCTGACATATCTTGACAGAGCGATGGAGCCACAATAATCCATCAGTTTTCTGTGAGTGGGATGTCTCTTTCTTCCTATGCTACTTTGACAGTTTACATTTTAGGGACTAGTGTAAGAATGACATTTAACTGATTAATTAATTAGCTTAAAATCTTGTTTTAATAGGAAATTAACAAGATACTGCCATGGCAACAATATTTTAGATGTCAATATCCCCTTAACGGTTTTACATCAGCCAAGCCATGCTACATTATGCAGGAAATTTTAAACTCTAAATCTAGGATATATAGTGTGACCTTGACATATGTAACCCCTGGACCACAAAACCAGTTGCTATATTTGTAGCAATAGCCAACAATACATATGGGTCAGAATTATAGATTTTTCTCTTATGCCAAAATCAGTAGGATATTAAATAAAGATCATGTTCCATGAATATGTTTCGTAAATATATTCAAAACATAAATAGTAATATGCATGGCTAAGGAATTAATTTGCACAATTTTATAAACGATTTTCTCAATATTTAAATGTTTTTGCACCCTCAGTTTCCAAATAATCTTAAATTTGTTTCACTGCCAAATATTTTCCTATCCCAACAAACCATGTCAATGGAAAGCTTAGGATATTTATTCAGCTTTCATATTATGTATAATAGTCAGTTTAAAAGAAGTGACCATTATGGCTGGTTTTGTGGTCTGGGGTAACATATAAGTGACTTCCATTTAAATGAATATTAAAATAAACAATTACACTGAACTTTAGAACATCATAGATTGTGATAATTGTGTATGTTTAAGAAAGGAAGGTCTGGGACACTCCCTTTTCCCCTACTTGGTAAGATTATAGCACTCCATTTTCTGGTAAATAGGTATTGACTCATTGCCATTAATTTTAAGATTCCTGCTCCATGAATCAGCAGCTTGAAAACGGTGATTAAAGCTTATCTTGTCACACTAAAATGGTTGAAGATGGATTATGAACTGACGTTTGCACAAGACAAAAAAAAAGATAAGATAAGATAAAACTAGCAGGCCAGATTAGAAGATGTGCACCAAACATCTCTTCGATTAATCAATCAGTAGCAAAGGGCATGCTATCAGTCAGCCCACGCTGGCAGGACTCCAGTGCAGCACAAAGACCCTGCAGAACCGGTTTGCTTCCCCATTGGCGTCTGTATGACAATGGAGACTGTAGTATCTGGAGAGGACAAACTATCCCTCAAATCTGCCTTTGTTTCCTTTTCAGAGCACAGAGGGCAGACAATGACATCTGTCCAGCAGACATGCACTAACTCACCACAGCCTGCAATAAAACAAGATAACAAGAAGACCAAAGATCAACTTAATGTATTAAAACAGATGATGATCAATAGCTCATAAATTGTGCTATTTTGGACCATAATTATAATAGGAGTTGCTAAGACTTTGAATTGCTTTAATTTGCTAAAAAAAGTTTTTTTTAAGAGCATTATGCATTTTTCAAGTGCTCAAACTTTACTCACACTAAATAATGAGGTCAAAGTAATGTGATCAGATTTCTTGTCAGTCTGGATCCACCTGGATTCCTTTGTTGATTGATCTTCAGCTGCATGTGTGACAAGGAAAACATTTACATTACATGCAGTATGTGCTCCAAGTACACAGTGATCAGAATTTGCATAGCAGATCATGGATAACCTAAAAAGCCTTATGAAACTATATTCAATAAATAAATAAAAATAATATTTAAATAAAGTAATTCAACCTTCAAATAAAATTAAAAAAAAACATTTTGTAGCCTTTTTATTTTTGTTTTGATTTGTTTGGTTTTTCATCTAATAACTTGTAACTCTAATAACTGTGTCATATATGGTTTTTTATGGCCATATAACGAGAATATGGAGGAAAGGTAAACAAAAACTTAATTTGATTGAGAAATATTAAATTTTCCACAGCTTCGGTTACCTATATGGATAAAAAATCAAATGTATTTCTGATAGCTTATAATGTAAATCAATGAGATCCTTATGACAGCCACTGTATCTCCTACTGTAGTAAAGCTGTATTTAAATACTTCATCAAATCCCTTTAGTTTTTATTTTGGGATGGTGAAACACAATGATTTCTTTTTCGTAATACAATGATGACTGATAGAAATCAGATAAAAGTTCTACAACAGCCTGTTGTATTATATTAGAATATTACATTTGAACTTTTTTTTAAAATTATTATTTTAGTTGTAAGGAAAATCAATTAACCTATGTTGCTTCAGTCAACTATGATCATGTATTATATAGTTAAAAATCACAAAAAATGTCACAGAAAAAAGATACCGTTGATATAAAGGGGGGCATTTTTTTATTATAAAATGCCTTTTACTTCCTAAAAAGGTATGAACTACCAATAAGAGCGCAGAACGCATCTAGACAATTGTGTGGAATAAATTGTTTAGCAAAGTATATCACATAGAAGTAATATGAACAAAAGGATCCATACTGAGAGAGTATTGACTCACATGATCACGATTCTGTTTAGTCTATGTTGTAATACATCAACAAACACTGAATCATCTGTATTAACGTATCCGCAATACTTTCAATAATTTCGCAATCAACGCACGAGATGCTATGCTATATTATGAATACAGTCAAGGTTAGAGAGTGGTGCTTTAGCATGGCATCATATATTTTTTTGAATTCAATAAACAATGGCTACATCTGGCAAATGTTTAGAACATTTAGCTATTATTTATATGTAAAAACATAGACAAACTTTCAGTGCACTTGCAAACCAGCACTGTAATTCTAAAAACGCTTGGATTGCATCCCTGCAGCCATTTTCCACATTTCTGGTAAGGAAGAGAAAGCATGTGGGCGCGGCTGTCCCGCCCGCTTTCACCACTAACCCCAATGGAATACCCGCAATTTTTAATATCCCGCCCCTAATTTAGCGCGTAACCTTGTACGCAACGAGGCGCTTGGGCGTCACCGAAACCGCCCCTTTTCAATGTTCAGCCAATAAAAGAGTTGGCCAAATTTGCATAAACTTCCCCTAACTAATCGTCTAGTCAAACAGTTGCGCCGTTTCTGCGTTTTAGGCCCGTGTTGAACCTGACGCGCACTCGGTGGAGTGCTGGTAAAGTTTTGAAAAGCTATTTTCTCAGACATTCAACTCGAAAAGACTGTTTTTTTTGGAAAAAGTTACTCTTATATAACCGTGTAAAATTATTCTTCACAATGGATGACATAAGCTCCACGACACCCTCTTATGGCTTTCAGCAGGATGATAAAGAAGAAGACTTCCGAGCAGACAAACACAAGAACTCGTTGATCGATGACGATTCAACGCAAAGAGAAGCAGAAGCTAATGTCTTAGACGTCGATGATATCTTAGATCTGGCTGGAGGAGCGAAAGATGCGCTGGAGAGGCACAGGTCCACATTGCCACGTACCGAAGAGGCTCTGCTGGACTTTACAGAACCAGAAGCAGAACCATCATCCACCTTTAAACCAGAGCCAGAAGCTGTCAAACCAGCACCGATCAGTGCGTTTGCAGACGCAACAACGAAACCGACGAAATCAGAAGAAAAAGATGAGAAAACAACAGTCACTCCATCCAGATCTAACTCTTGTTGTTCATGTGAGTAACGTTAACTTATTTGCAACTTATCATTCGAAATTGAACTTGAATTAATTTAAGGATTTAAGGTGTAGCACTGACAAGAATAAACGTAAATCACTTTTCTTCCCCCTTTTTTTTTATCCACCCAACATATTACACCGGGAACAATTGACATGACGTCAGATCCGTTTGAAATATTAACGTTTCATGTATTAATCAAGACTGACTTACTTTTTACCTTCCTTTCTGTTGCTGTAACACAGTTGGAGGTTTATATTTAAGTTTCCGATTCATAATTCTTGTGCTTATGTCAACAAGTGTTTAACTGATGCTTTTGCTGCAGAGAAAATAGAGGTTTTAAGAACTGGTTAAGAGTCTAGAAACTAGCGCACATTACTGACTCATTCAGTGATTAACGTTACAGTGTTCGTCAGTTTCGTGACCGCGGACGTTCAACGGTATTTTGAAACGATAATCGTTGGGAAATTTTGAAAAATTTCAACGTCATCTTGATGACGTCTCTTTACTGCCATCTTGTGGATTGAACACGTGTTTCTCACACGAAAAATAATCCCTAGAAATTGTTCTAGTTGTCAAACTGTTTCTGGTTGAAAATAATTTGTATTAAATGATTAATTTGTTTTATTTGTATAAATCAGATTTTAATTTAGCTTGATAGTCATCTCTCTATTGTAAATAAAGGCTGGACAAGGGTCAGTTAGTTAAGTGACCTAGTTTACTCAAAAGTGTCATTGACCTTGTGGAAAACGCGATGACCCATAGTCACAATGAACTTTATAAATCATTCACTGGACGTTCATACTTCAGTGAATGCCTGCCATAATCATTAAAGCCTAAATAAATGACTGACCGTGTCTGAAACTAACCTGTAACTTCTCAGTGTCATAAGACACACGCATAGCATTGCCATTTTATTTTTATTATTATTATTTGTTTAATGCTTACTTTTCATAATTTGTCCAAAAAAACTTAGCCTAACGGTAACATAAAATAATAAATATATATTAGTATAAAATTTTAGTAATAATTTTATTATTATTATTATTTTTTTAATAATGTCTATTTCATAATTTTATAATTTTTTTTCCCATTTCCAGTTGCCAATGTTTCTAAACTAGAATTTTTTCCTTTACATTTATTTTATTTTTTAAAAAACTTTATTACTACTACTACTACTACTACTACTACTACTACTACTACTAATAACAAGATTATTGCTTGTTTCTGTAAAGGAAGTTATTTTTGATAATGCATTTAGAAGAATTTACTCTGTGTATTACTCAAACGGCACCCGGATTGTAGAGCGACCCACCTAATGTGCTAAAACCTCATGTTACTAGTACACGGCGTCCAACACCTTTGAATGTGGTCAGCTGACCTCAGCAGTGCTGGCCTTTGCAGAACGTGATCAGGCAGCCCTGCTAGGAGAGCCCTAGCTTCTCTCTGTACCCTTCAGTCCTGTCCTGCCCCAGCCAGAGACTCGTGCCTCCTTCCTCACCCCCGACCACCTCTTCTGCAGACCTGCAGACTGGAGTGTATGACCGATGCATGCCAATTCAGATAACACGCCTTCTATGACAACCTCAGGGATGGAGATAAAGCACTGGAAAGAACAGGGTACATGCTTGTTTTGCCCTAAAAAGCCTGAAAATGGACTAAGAAGACCATTTTTGAGCTTGCTTTGTCCATACATGTTATTGGGTGAAGCTGTGAGTAAGTTTTGCTCCGTTTTGAGGTCTTGCTTGCAGAGGTGATTGTGGGAGAGAATGTTCTAGATGCGCTGAGTAAATGGTCTGGGGTGTCTTGATTACAAAGCATATTGCAACGGCAAGCATTTATACCTCTGCCAGAGAATTCTCTTGGCACTGCCTGTTTGCTGCACATAAAAACTGACTGCAAATTCTGAATTCAGTACAAGTTAAAGAATATGTGGTGCAATGTGTCCAAGCCATATATTTATCACAATTTGAGGGGTCTTTGTAACATAAGCAGTTTATTATTTTTAATTAGATTGTGTGTGTGTGGGGGGGGCATCATTAAGCACTTTGTCATTGTGTTGTAGCTCTTCTCAGATTATCTGAAGACGAGGCAGTACTGTTTAAATTGTTTATGCAAACTGGCACCGAATGTGGTAATGAAATCAAGCCGGGAACATGTAATGAAGGGTGACGTCTATTCTAAACTTCTGTTAACCCTGAATGCTGGCTTATGAAAGGGTTTCCTGGATAGAGACACCTACAGTGCCTGACTTTGGAATAAAATATGGCCAATTTGGGTCAAGAGAAGTCGTTTTTGCTTCTCATGAGTTTCAAACGTATTACACAATTCTCAGTCCATTTTTATATGAAAATTATAAAATAGAAGGTTTTTGTTGTTGGCTATTTATTGAGGATATATTTTTTCTGCAGTGATAATTAATGATAAACATTTTAATACATGCTACTGTTAAAAGGTTTGAGGATCAAATTTATTTATTTATTTATTTCGTGTGTTTAAAGAATACATTGAATTGTTCAAACGTGACAAAGACTGAGTGTTACTTTTTATTTCAAATGTACTTTCCATCCATCACTAAATTCTGGGGAAAAGGGTTAAAGTTTCTACAAAAATGTTCAGCAGCAAATAATCATTGATATTGTTTGATCATTTCCACGCCATAACAGTAATACATTAAAAAAATTATTAAAATAGAAAACGGCTATTGCTGTCGAGCAATCTGCTCTGGACATAAAATAAGTGAAAATAAACTAATTTTTTGTAAAAAGGTAAATAAAGGTCCGCTGGCCAAACGCGTTTTGATTCTAATGAACGGTCACCAATATTTTGTAGACTTTTATTTTGTATCTGATCTGTTAAGTGTGGTGGATTACGCAGGGACTTCTGTTTTGAAATCAGCAAATTTGACCGGAACTTCCGCTTGTCATCGGTGTTGCGTGCTTCTCTTGCGTGTGTTCTTGGCCCTGGCTGTCTGATCGCAGATGAGCGAGATGGATTCCAAACAAGGTTAGTTAGTGACTTAGACCGTTAAACACTCTGTAAATGCGTCCCTCCTCCTTGCGTCACGCTTGATTTATGCTCCTATACATTTGAATTTGTGTTTACACGAACTGTCGGTGATTTAGGGGGAAATTGATATGATAAAAAGCAGTTTTTATTGCGTGGGGGTTCATGATAAGGCCTCAGTACTTAACGTTAACGTGTTTTCAGGCGTGCATTATTACAGGACTTATTAACATGAATATTTGTGAGCAGATATGTATGCATTATGCGTTGGTTTTCGAAAATGTGATGCATTAATGCTTTGTGAACTGCTCAGATTCGATAGGCTTATGCAACGGTCTGTTGGCAGGAGTACAAGAGGCAGGGCAGCATGCTCTGCTGAACGAACCCAAGTGCTTCGGACGTATTGATTTAAAAACATCAGCTTTTTGCATGGATGATGCGTGTCCTTATGCAGTGAGAGAAGATACCGCATGCTTGTCTGCCATGAACTCTGATCAGACGTATTCGCACATATTGTAGATTAGGTTTAATTATTGAAGGGTCCTTGACTGACTGTGAGGTTTCCGTCCTATTTTTAACCTCCCTCAGCACTAGGTTTGCTGTAAAGTCAGAATTGAACATGATGTCCTTGTTTAGGGGGTGTGCAAAGAGCTATTTTAGATGTTCAATGTGGTCACAAACAATTTGTATATTGAAATAATCTGTTCCATATGCACATCTATAGCAAGTTTCCAAACATTTATCCTCTTTTCAGCTCTTCATCAACTTAACGGAGCATGTTTACTTGCACATCGCCTTTTGATAAAAATTAGTATTTTGTCTAAACCTCTGCTAAGAAAAATAGTGTTTTAGTGCTTGACTGCTATTAAAGCATACTGCTGGCAGCATATTTCAGAATAAAAAGGCCTCGTATAAATAGAGCATTATTTGGCCAGTTTGATTCATTTATTGAATTTATTATTAAATTCAGCATGGCTTGTTTTTAGAGGTTGTGTGTGTGTCTACATGCATATCTTTCAGCGTTTTTATGTATTTAAAATTGTTTTCAGAGTTATATTTTATATACCCTCACTATATAAATATTTAAACATTTAAGCAATATTAACTATTCATCTATAACTAACTATATATCAAAGTTCTACTGTTGTCGTTTACACACTAAATTACTGATTCTTGTTCAAACGCCGTTTAAAAAATAAGTAATTCGACTTTTTACTGTGAACTTGATTTTAAGATTGTTCGTGTGCTTGTAAAAAGTGTTCTTTCCTTTTTGCATTAAAGCAAAGTTGCATCCTCTGACTGTTTGGAGCTGACATAACTCTTCTCTTCTGTCGGCAGTGGTGGACCTGCTGTATTGGCGAGATCTGCAGAGGACGGGGGTGGTGTTTGGAGCCAGTCTGCTCCTGCTGCTGTCCCTCAGCGTGTGCAGTATTATCAGCGTGATCTCCTACATGGCCCTTGCTCTGCTGTCTGTCACCGTCTCCTTCAGGATATACAAAGGCATTTTACAGGCTGTTCAGAAGTCAGAGGATGGACACCCCTTCAAGTGAGGACCAACACATGTCGCACGCGTATTATAGTGTCATCCGCCACACGTATTTCCTCACCATGTTCACTTTGCATTGCAAAGTGTAAAACGGTCAGGATAATCCTGCTTTGATCAGTTTGTGTTCCAGTTTCTGTAAGGCAGATCTGTGGAGCTTAGCTTCTGGGCTTACACGAGGTGCTTGGTTTTGATCCCCTGCCAAAATTTGAAGCCTCGCTTGTGACATAGAAAAAAGAAAATAAAGAGTCTTGAAGTTGTTTTGGAAGAAAAGTGGTTGCGGTATCATCTGTATCTCTCAGAAAGCCTGTTTCAGGCTCTGTTCCAAACCTAGTGACGCTGCGTGGTCGGCTACCTTCAAAGGCAACGTCTTAATTCAAATGAAACCTAATTGCTCTGTGCAAAACATGCTTCTTAAGCATAGCGCACAGATGTCCTGACTCACAGTTTGATGTTAGCTTGTTCATTTTGAAGAGCGTAAGGCTAGTTGTTTGGAGTATAAATTGTAAAATTAGGTTAATGGTGTGCCCTTTAAAAACGTTAAGGCTTACTAAAAAGTGGAAAACATTGAATTGAACCAACTGCGTGGCAAAATGATTGGATGAAAGTGGTCATAATGGTGCCAAACAGGCATTAAACGCTCCTTTGACAAACTAATTGCAGATGTTCTATTGAAAGTGCAATCAATTAAATGCCATTAACAAATCATTTAATATTCCAAACATGTAGTGTCTGTATAGTTGTAGGCTTGTTTATTAGTAGTCAAAGAGTTTATGAACAACTACTACTACCCATTTTATTATTATACAAATGAGCCATTTTAATAATTTCAAATAACGAATCACTAATTCATGGGTCCGGAGATCACTAGCAGCGAATAACTGAATTTTGTAATCAAATGTTGTTTGCTGAGGCTTTTTTAATGAAGCCTTGTTTACTAAATCATGCGACTTTGGCAGTTTTAATACATGCTTGATCGCTGGTTTATTACGAATGGTTCACTGGTTTCAGAGTTTGATGAAGTTTCTTGAGAGGCTCTGGTCTCATGGTAAACCCTCTTTCTCCTCCTACAGGATGTATCTGGATAAAGATATCGGGATCTCTTCTGAGTTGGTTCATAAGTACAGTGACACGGCTCTGGGGCACATCAACTGTTTGATTAAGGAGCTGCGACGACTCTTCCTGGTGGAGGATCTTGTGGACTCGCTCAAGGTTTGTTCCGAGAGACCCGAGGAAATGAGAACCTGAACCTGCGGTTTTCAGCTTAGCCGCTTTTATTTGATTTGCAGCTCCATAACTGCTCTCAGGGTGAAGATTGGAGAATAAATCTTGTTGTTTTGATGTTTTTTTTTATTTTATGAGGCTGCTGAACAATAATGCCTCTGTAAGCTGTGCAGTTTATGCGAAATTGGATTAAAAAAGAGTTTTCTGAAGAAGTGGGCTAGAAATTGGCCTTGAGTGTCCAAAACTCTACACATGTGTACGAAAATAGTTCTGCTTGTGAGATACGGGTCAACAGATATGGATTTATATTACATTCTGACTAGTATAGTGATTATTTTAAGATTGTTGAGCTAGTTGACATGCACTAAATTCTATAATGGTTTCTTCTATTTCCTGGAATAATGGAGTTACACTTGTTTTTTTTTTTGTTTTTTGTTTTTTTGAAATTGTATTTTATTCCTCACGGATACATAAGTGACCAGTAAAAGTTAAGACTTTAAAATAAATAAATAAATGAAATAGAGAGTATTTAAGAGTATTGTTTTAAATAACTGCTGTTAATATTTTATTAAATTTTTTTTTTATTATTCAAGGAATCCTGAAAAAAGATGAAACTTGGTTTCTTGAATATATTAAGCAAAACGGCTATTTTTAACATTATCAATAAAAAAACAACAACTTTTTTTCTTACCAAATTAGCATATTCAAAAGTATGATTTATGAGGAATCATGTGACACTGAAGACTATGCTGAAAATTTAGATGTTTAAAATATTAATAAAGAAAATAGTTATTTTAAATGTTAATCGCATTTTCAGTATTACTGCTTTTAATTGCATTTTGAGCCAATAAATGCTACTTTGATAAACATAAGAGACATCTTTCAAAACCTTTTAACAGCTTTATAATTTCTAAACATTAGCTTACAATACTTCATATTATGAACCGTATTCTCTCTCATTGTGCATGCTGTATTTTGTCCTTAATACTATTATTGAATAAGAAACCGTGCCTCACATTTGTTGTTAGTATGCAGGGTTGGTGGTCAGGTTTGGGATGTTTGGTCATGTGTTGCAGAAGCGGGTCATGAACGGCTCCACAAAGAAGCCTTTGTTGATCAGGCCGAGAGGATTTGGACTGAGCTCTGATGGGATAGAAATGGTGCCAAAGAGACCTCCCTCCCTTTCTCTCTCTCTCTGTCTCTGTCTCTCTCTCTCTCTTTCTCGTGCCACAGCCAGCAACTCTTATTGGAGGTGGCGGGGTTAAAGTATCAGCTGTGAAATAGCATTGAGGAATGCCAGTCATGTGGTTCTCTCTGTTTTTAATGCCATCACATGACAAGGTTAGCTGCAAGGCTGAAAGATCGTGAATGAATAGCTGGACTACAGTTTCCACTGCACCATTTGTTGTTGCTCAAATGCCCATGTTGCTATGCTGAGTGCATTCCAGTTCTGATAAGTGGGCCATTCAAACCCCCCCCCACCCCCCCCCCCCACGTAAAAGTAAAATGGATAAATTTCTTTCAATAAAAATGTTTGAATAATGATAGTACTTCTATCACTCCTAAAATCGTTGACCGCAGAAGATCTAGAGGTCACAAGTCATCTGGTTTACTGAAATACATGTTTGGATCCAGGGATAAGCGCTTCTTAAAATGTCAGGCGTTTCGGAGTCGCCATGTTCTAAGCAAAGTTTGTGGCGTAATGGAAAAGTGCCACTTTAATGTTAAATCAGCACCTCATGGCTTTTCTTGGCTCTGCATTAACCCACGTCTCAAACGCAGGGGAGCCCAGTGGATGGAAGCATCCGTGTAAGGAGATTTACTGCCCTGTGAAGGGGGCGGTGGTTATGGACTGTGGATAGAGTTACAGCCAGACCCCGCTGCCCTTTCAGAGCTCTGGAGGTTTTAGCTGGACGGTTAGGTTGCGTCCCTGCATTCAGTGTCTCTGTGGTCAGACGGCTATATTGAGTGACGTGTCCAGTTACGAGTAACAGTTTATGCGCCGGTGGGTTTTGAACGGGCTCTGCTGTTTGTTGGGTCAGCCTGGAAGAAAAGTAGTCGGCCTTCTATTTTGAGTTCAAGGGAAACGTTTTAGAGTTAACAATAAAAATGTTTGAAAATTAGTCAGTCCGGCATTGAAAAATATACTTTAAAAATGCTACTTTTTATAATCAATTTAGCTTTCATTGCCATTTTGGCCATCTTTAAAAAAATTAAAAATTTTTCCCAAAGCTGCTCTTATCTTAAAAAGATAGTGATATTGAAAAATATTACAGATTAAAAGTTTAGTGAACTTTCAAAAAGTCAACAAGTGATGATTTATGTTCATACAGGAGTCATTCCCATGTGCTGATTTGGTTAGATAGCATTTCTTGTCAGTGGTAAAACATTAGGGTTTCTTTGTTTAAAAAAAATAAAATAATAATAATAATTTTGGTTCATACTTCATACAACGGTGTAAATGAGCTTCCTTCGTTTAAATAGTTTATACTGTCACTTATCATTTTAATGCATCCTTGTTAAATAACGTTTTTTTGTTTAGTACTGTTACACAGTGCATATGTTTTGCCTCATGTTCCTCTCATGTAACTACTCTGGCCTGTTGTACTCTGGTGTATGTTGACACGGTTTCCTCTCTTTCAGTTTGCAGTTCTCATGTGGATCCTGACCTACGTTGGTGCCTTGTTCAATGGTTTGACCCTTCTTATTTTGGGTAAGCCCATGTGGGACTGTAGTCCTATTAGTTTAAATCGAGAAGTGATTTTTCGCAGTTAGTTTGCATTTTTCAGATTTGTAAGAATATGCTGTGATTTTCAAAATGTGCTTTTTCTTTAGGTCTCATAGGTGTTTTCAGTTGGCCAGTGATCTATGAAAAGCATCAGGTATGTTTATCATGTGTATGCATTGATAACTTCTGGCTCAGGCCGCTGTCATGGTTGATTTAAGTATTTATCAGTCTTCAGTTTCAGTAAACACTATAATTAGCCTATAATATATACCCGAATGCCGCAATTATTCTTTTTCACTCCTAATACAGGCACAAATTGACCATTACTATGGACTGGTGAACAAGCAAGTCAAAGATGTTGTGGGAAAGTAAGTCTGTTTACATTGTGAAAGATCTCATTGGTGTTTTAGGATGATTTTCTGGCATATTTGAAATATATTGTAGGCAAAATTGGGTTGTTTTGGAATCACTGAGAAACTGTTATATTTTTTTTTATCTTAGTTTTCCGTTTAATTTTAAAGTGTTAGTGATCACTGGTAGTTTTCACATTTATTGATTTTTTTTTTTTTTCGTTTGAAGTAGTTTTTAAATTTTAAAGTTGGTTTCTATTAGTATTGAAATTAAGAAGAGAATTTATATATATATATATATATAATATAATATAATATGTTAAACATACACACACACACAAATAAATTATTAGTAGCATAAATGTTTCTCCTCTCCATGGACTTTAGTCATAATCTTTTGTTTGTGTCATTGCAGGATCCAGGCCAAGATTCCCGGAGCAAAGCCAAAGACAGAGTGAAAAAAAGTTAGCTAGTGTGTTATTTCTGTGCACGAGAAGTGATGGTGGAACAAAGAAAGACGGACAGAATGGTGTTTGGTTTGGAAAAAGGCCTTAGACGATGCAATGTAAACTTTACCCCTTTCCCTTCCCCCAGTGTTTGAATTGTTAGCGTAACTGAGAATGAAATCATTAAACCTCTTATCAGTTTCTCTCACAAGCAGAGTCAACACTGTCTTTCACAGTAGATCTAGTTCTCCCATGTTTGACGTAAACGCAGCTACGTAACACCATTACCGAATGTAGTCTGAGGAACTGATGTCGGCAAAAGCAGGAATCAACGAGGTTTTTTTTTTTTCGTTTACCATTCTGTCAGTGAAGCGTTCACCTTGTTTTGAAGGCCATTTTGATTCATGATAAAGGGAGTGAATTGTTTTGGTTACGAAGTTCCTTCACAACGAGTCTTTTGTTTTTAGCTATTTTTTTTCCCTTTTGTTTGTACTTGGCGTGCTAGAACACAGTGGTGTTGTGGTGTAACTGTGTTAAAGTGGATGCAATTCAGTTGTGTTAGAGGTGAAGAGGCTTTTAGTCTTCTGTAGCAGAGTTTAAGAGCAGTTTTTATTTCGCACTTTCTTCAAAGGGATCTGTTACGGCATATTGCACCCAACTGTTCATTGTTTTTAGCCGTTTAGTTAAAAACTAAAAAAAAAAAAAATGAAAATAATAAAGCAGACTAGAACATATGCTGTGTTGGCCTATCACCTTCCTGTCATGTCAAAATCAACAACATGTTTGCAGAATTTGCCGTCTCCATCGTGGATCGAATACCCGAAACGACACACGCTCTTAAAAACTCTCAAACTTCAAGCACTGTTTCTTCATGCAGGTCATTTGTAAATGATTATTCAGTTTTGATGAAAATATGCTGAAGGCTGTCTGTGAAATGCATTGTGAAAATAAGCCAATAAAGTACCAATAAAGCTTGTAGACAAACTATTTGGGGTGTTTTGCTTAATTTCAAGCTTTGTAATTTACAGTGCAGTTTGTCACATGTGCTTTGGCGCCATCCAGTGGTGCTGCGTGGGATTTAATCTGATTTGGTCATTTTGAGCATCGGTCTTTATTTTATTCCTGAAATTAACCAGATTTTTGGCATTTAAATTCTCAGATATATTGAAAATGCCATGCATCTTGCATAGTTTCTATGGTATGAAATATTACATGAGAGAAAGTGTGCTGCTATTATGGGAACAAAATCAGCATTTTTCTACCCTTACAAAACTAGTGTGACTGACTCTTTATATCAAAATCATCATACTTAACAAATCTTTCAGAAACTCCTGAACATGTAGAAAAGAAAGAAAATGATATTTATATATATATATATGTATATATACACAGGACATTTGTCCATGTCTAGATGCGTTTGGGGAAAAAATATTTTTTTATCTTTAGAAATATTCACATGCATACACTCAATCATAAGTGTGTGTGTGTATATATATAAATATAAATATATATATATACATATATAGAGAGATAGAGATAGATATAGATATTACTTTTGATCAATTTAACTTGCTTTTGCTATCTGAATAAAAGTAGCCTATATTAATTTGTTTCGGAAAAGTATCTTAACGACCCCTAACTTTGTTTCTTTGTATTTAATGGCCTTTTTGTTACGATTCATTGTATGACATGTTTTGGTAGGCTAATAAATGTGATTTTGTGTGAAAAAACAAAACAACGAATTTCACCAATTTGATAATATAAAAGAAATAACCGCAACAACAGATTTAAGCATTGATAAACAGCAAAGGACTATTTTCAGTACCCCTTTTTTAACCACTACAAAAAGTCATGTTCTTCAACTGCCTTTAACTCACTGAACTCAGATCAGTCTTCCACTGGCCTTCATGCCTCCAATCACTTTGTGTGCGCGAGAGAGAGAGTGATAAAGTATTGTCCGTGTTGTGCAGCCATTCATTTGAATGAAGATTAGGTCATCCTGTTGTGCCGGAAAGATCATTAGGGACAGGTGCGCGTGCAGCCAAACATATTACCAGACTGCCTTTCTGAAATGAACTTTCTATTGATTGCTGGTCCTTTTTTTTAGGGAGCAGGAGAGGAGAGGTAAGCCTTGTTTTTCTCTCGTCTCGGCTGAGCACAGATGCTTCCGTGCTGGGAAGATAATTTGCTGCATGGAGGGCCGCTTTACTTTCATTGGCACGCGCCTCATGCCTGCTCTTCATTCCATTCGCATTACGACTGCTATTTACTCAGGGATAAATTAGAAAGTTACATCAAGTGAAAAATACCAGGGGGCTAAAGGAGTACATTCATATGGCACTAATAAAAACGGGACATAATCTTGTATTCTGGCTTTTCTAGTGTTTTTCCTGAGATCCTTTTTACGCCCTGAGGCAAGGAATCAGAAGAAGAAAAAACGGAAATAAACCAAAAGACAAAAATAGGACGCAAGGAATGTGCTGTCAAAGTTGATTTTGATAGAGAATTGTCAAAATGATGGTGAATAATTTTTCCATAGTGCTTTTCCAAATAGGTGACCTTCCGGACCCCTTGTATGTGCCCCTGTCAGAGACGGTTAGCATCTCTCCAAATATGATAAAACGAATACAGACAGCAGCCAACTCACTCTACACCCCACCACAAAAAAAAAAAAAAAAAAAAAAAAAAAATATGCAAACAAACTCTTGCTGTGTATGACTGCAAAACTATGCGGTTTTTACACAGCCACTGAGGATTTCTAAAGCGTCACGCCACTCACCCATAACAGTGTCTGCATAAATGTGTCCAAAACTAGTAACATGAAGCCATAAATGAAATTAATTTGTGTCACAGGCTTCACAAACCGTGCAGGGCCCCCAGATTTTAACACTTGTTTTGGTCTTGGCTCACACTTTCAGAAAGGCTTCCTTCATGTAATAAGCGTGTGAAGTCTATAACATCACATTACTGCTCTGTGGATATGTGGGCTTCAGACAGGCGCAGAGAGAGGAGTAGATTAAGGCCGTGCATTTGGAGCGGAAATTGGGTTCTTTTAATTTCCCTCTGACAATGCTGACAGATAATTGAAAATGATGCTAAGGTAATGGACTCACACATACACACACATACACACTTTGTGTCATGTTGAACCTCCACTTTCAGAATAAAGGCATGTACTACTTGAGTGTTTTGTGTGTGTGTGTGTGCATTTCGAAAATAGCATCGCATACTATTTCTGCAGTAGGCTGTATGCATTGAATAAAGTACTGCAGTTAAGTACTTTTGTATTTCTGCAAGTTCAACCTCACTTTAGAAAAACGAGGCTATGACTTTTGGATTATTGCAGAAAATAGCCTCCGTGACCAACAAAAGTTTATGATAATCTTAACAAAAGAACATGACTCTAACAAAATTAAAGCTTAGATACACGATTCCTTCAAATACTGTACAAACATAAGCTATAAATGAACTACTGTTGACCTCAAAAAATTAAACTTCTGAAGCTGGAATGCTGGTTTGAGCTGGTTCTTTGCTGGTTTATGCGGGTCCCTTGCTGGTCTTAAGCTGGGCAGAGCAGTTTAGGACCAGCTAAAGCCAGCATAAACCAGAAAAGGACCAGCTTAATCCAATTTAAACCAGCTCAAACTAGCATCCCAGCTTCAAAACATACCTAATACCTAATCTTTCAGTTTTTATAAAAAAAAACCAAAAAACCTTACAGTTTAAATTTTCAGTAGCATGATTATAAATAAACATGGTTATAAACTACTACAGTAAAGCAGTTCACTATTTTTGATCCATGTATTTTGAAATAGAAATAAACAGTTTTACACTGGAAACATTTCTTCAGATGTCTTTGTGAACATTTGCCACTGGAAATGTAGCCAGCATGTGCCAATAATCACAAAAAAATCAGTTTATAATCGCGAATCAAATCTTCGTTTAAATTTGATTCTTTCGGATCTGTCAAACCGGTTCACAAAGAGCCTGAACTGGAGCCACGAATCTGAATCTGAAACTACAACACTCAGTAGTAGGCTATATTAAAACTGACTTGTGATATTGTAGTATTTTTCTCATAAAGGTATCTTTACAATGATAAATTGTTACAATGATTATACTGCACTGTATTGCTAAGCACTGAACTTTATGATCATAGTTAGGGTCTAAACCAGGATGCGCATGCAGTACATGTCAGTCTTTACATACAGGGCTATAATCTCATTCCCACTCAACCTTGACAGAAGCTGTTTGGGTGTCTGGCAAAGCCTCATATCCAGCAGTGAATATTACCCCATCTACGTCCACCCTCTCGGGTAAACTCCCAAAACCTGCACTGACAAACATCAAGGCTTCTCTGTCCACCAATGCACTAGAATTAATGACATTTATATAATCAAATGAATTATTTGAACACCACAGGGCAGGGATTTTTCAAGATTATATAGATAGCATACATAGGACTACACACACACCTACATACATACAAACTCTCCATAAATTCAGTAAAATTCAAGATAGGCCTGCTGGTGAAAAAGATGCCCCATATTATAAGAAATAGGCTATCACACTATACACTAAATAAGACACAGTTAACACAGTAATAGCTATGTAGTCTCTACCAGCACGCTGCTTGAGACTGTGATTAGTAATATTAAAGTACTTTTAGTACTTTTTTGGGATGTAAATGTATCTCTCCAGCAGGTGGCAACGTAGACTGTCTGAATGGCAGTTGGCATGACCCCCTCAGGATTGGACCTCAGGTGAAAACACCTCACCGGACTAAAGAGAGCGTGTCTGCTTCATCGCTCTGGTCCACCCTGTCATTTCAGATCTGTGCAGTGAAGAGAGGACAGACAAACGGAAAAAGAGAAATACATTCTGGTACTCTGATGGATGGGTGTATTATCTGCAGTGATTTTACTTGCACTTGAACCGAAAATAGAGTTGGTGGAAGTAGGAAGGATTTAAAAAAAGGGGCATTGGTAAACAGTTGTCCACTGCTGTTAATACATGTATTGCTACAGTTTGCATCTCCTTTCCATTACCTCAGTGGAATAAGCCTGTGTTTTTTTTAACAAATGCTCAACTCTACAGCTTAAACTTTTATGACATATTTCACCAGCCTGTGATATTTGTTTGCCTCTCGCTAAATAGCCAATCCCCACAGTGTCCAAGTCATTTTCTCATTTATTAAAAATAGACATCATGTTTTTTCCCCTTTCCGTTCTGTCTTTTTTTTTGTTAGTCTCTCCTTCCCTGGGAAATTAAAATGTGGATCAAAGGTCGACTCTGTAATCCAGGGGAGACTTGTAGGAAGTGTCACTTGGCAGGAGTTAATTAGGAGACCACCTCTGGGGTACAGTTACTAATACCACCCTGCAATGTAATAACAGGCAGGAAATTCATTTGTACTGTCTTCCTGTCACAGATTCCCAACAAGAGAGAAAGAGCTGTCTCTGATTATCTCTGTGGTGGCATGGGGGTTACATTTATTCTTAAATAGCATTTCAAAAGTTGCCTAAGTATCCAGAAATGATCAAGGTTTGTTTGATTTGCTAAAGAGGATATTGAGATGGCAGATGGTATGTCAAGTTCTCTTTGGAAGATTGATGAGAACAGCGAGAGAGGGACAGAGCAGACAGGCTGAAAAAAAATTAAATGAATGGAGAATGACTTGAACAATCTGGAGTTTAAACTCAATTATCCTGTTTGAAAACAATAGAGGAGGTCATTGATTTCTTAAACTCAACATCAAAACAAAATTGGCACCATTTATATAATACAGTAGATTGTTATTGTTTCTTAAACTGTTATTAAGAACCACAAAAAAAGAACTCTTTACTCTGCAACATAATGAAATGTTGCTCTATCCATAGGGAAATGTCTTATTCATTTAGCTTTTACAGTTCTTAGACACACACCAATACAAGTTAAGCTCAATCAGCAGCACTTGTGACCGAATCCTGATTACCAAGATAAAAAAAAGTATTTCGTCTGTTATCAAAGAAGTAAACATCTAAGCTGCATTGAGACAGTTAAATACTACATTTATGTTGAGGTGTAGTTGCTTTTTTTTTTTGGAATGTTTCAGATAGTATGGGATGTCATTTATAACAGTATTTTACAACTCATAACAAACACGTAAGTCAACATTTTTATGCATAAATATAGTCTTGACCATATCGCTACACCTAAACCTAACCTTACCCATGAGTAATGCCTAAAATCAGATTTAATTATAGATTACTGCAAAGCACCAATCTCTGCTCCACCAGAGGGGACTTGCATTCACCACACCTCCCTTGGACAACTCCATGTCCCATCATGCATTGCACACCCACACCTGTTCTCACTCCGTAATCATCTCACAGCTGCTGTCATCATCTCACTCACTCACTCACTCATCAGACACAGCATTTAAACTACAGTCACACACAGAATCGTTGCGAAGTCTTGAGTCAATTCCAAGCGTTTTTCCCCCAGCATTTATTTTCCCTTGTTTTGATTCTGGACTTGTTTTGTGATTGTTAGCCGCCTGCCTGTGTACCCCGACTTTGATTTTGCCCTGCCTACGTTGTTCCTGTTTGCCTGTTTACTCTAAAATAAAGATTTTCACTGGGATCCGATCGCTCCCGCCGTGTTCATTACACACTGATTGTACTGTTTCTTAAAATCTGATCGGTTAATCACAATGTTGTTCCAGGGTCAACAAAGATGCTGCCCTTGGTAAAATAAGATTTCAATACACAGACAAAGAGTCAATACACAGACAAAGCAGAATCATCACACATACTATCACAAAAATAATGCAATAAAAATGATCTAAATAACATCAAACGACAAAAAAATATTCCGAATATGTGCATTAACATATTAACATAGTAAGGTAACTTAGTTATTTTATCATTTCCACATAAATGTGTCATTTCCATGTCAATTCAACATAGTCTAAAATGAAAAAAAAAAAACAATTTTACTTCTCAAATAATAATGCTAAATCGAAAATGATGAGCTTCAAATATCTGCATTGTCCTCCCAAAATTGTCTCCCCCTTCTTCTTTTCTCATTTTTTTTGGAGTGAAAGCAATTTTGATTTCTCTTCTCATATGGTCTCATCCCTTCCCTCTCAGATCTACAGCAAGACTGCTCTCTGCGTTTAACCTTATGTGTAAGGTTGTTTATAGGTCACAGATAACGTCCTTTCAAGGCTGTCCATTAATGCTAGCTGTGTGCATGAATGTGCGTGTATGAGTTTTCGTTGATCCCTCATGTGTGTGTTTATGCGGTATGAACGCACTCCCATCTCAGGCTCTCTTAGTGGGTCCGGTGTATGAGACATTTCTCATCTGCTCCTGCTTGTCTGCCCGCCCCTACTGCAGTCCAGGGAGTGACCGGCTCTCTGGTAAATAAGCAACTCTCGTCTGCATGACCTTTCTGAGTCCATCCAGTGTGGAGCAAGGAGAACCGAGCGGATAAATGGAGAGAGACAGAGTCAAGCCAGCACTACGGTGACACCGCTAAGAGGAGAGGACAGAGGGGACACTGGCACAACAATGGAGAGAAAGAGAGGGAGAGAGACTGAGTGCCCTCAGAACAAGAAAGAGGAAAAGGGAGGGTCTCTCTCATAATATCTCCCTCCCTCGCTGTGTCTAGTCCATCTGAAATACGATACTAATTACATTTATTGCCTCCACAAACTCCATCTGAAATTACAGAGCAGGGAAAGGGGAGGGAGGGTGACGGAGGAAGATCACGGAAGAAGAGAGCGAAGGAGGAAGAAAGGTCAACGGCACCAGGTCTAAAATAGAAGACGACGCTTCCATTAAAAAGGCATAAAACAAAATCCATACTTCTAAAACCCTGAAATTAAAACGCAGTGACTCCTGTCAAAACAAGGTCAAAACATGTCTTTTGAGAAATAGACTAACGCATTCAAGGTCGTGCCTTTCTTTCATTTTTTCTCTCTCTCCAAAATGTTTTTGAACATTTGTTCTTCTCTTCTGGTTTAGTTTAAAGATGATTCATATGCTTTTCCCACAAGGAGGAGAAAATAAATCAAATGCCTAGGACAAGTAAGAAGACATAAAGTCCAAAAATTAAGCTTTTGTTTGGTCAAGCTTTTGTTAGCAGATAAAGGCTGGAATACAACTCGGAATGAATGGCTTGTCTCGTCTTGTCTCGCCTTGTCTCTTCTCTTTAGTTCTGTTCTTTTCCTCCTTAGTCTTCTAGCCTTGTCCCATCCCTTTGTTTCATTTTGGCTACTCTCCTTCAGTTCTTTCTTTACCTCATCTTATATTTTCTCATTTTTTATTTTGTACCATACCTTTCTCCATCTCTTCTTCTGCGTCTTCTCATCTTTTCTGATCCTTGTCTCATGACATCTCCTTTTTTCTCTTATCATCCCCTCTCTTTGAAATGTTACTTTACCTTTGTTTTTTCGTTTTTCTTTTCTTCATCCTCCTATCCCCGTGTCATTAATTCTAGTTCATGTCAATCTAGTCTCCTCTGATCTTCTATTTCATATTATCTCTTCCATCATCTTTCTCTGGATCGATACATCTTTTTTCACCTCCTTTTTCCTCTTCTTCTCGTCTTTTTGACATTTGTCTCATCATTTTTTGTAATTCTCTTACTCTTCCTGTCTTCCCTTGTCTTGCCTTTTCCATCATCTCTTCCTCTGCACCTCCTCATCTCTTTCTTCTTCTTCTGTCTTCTCTTGTCTCATTTTGTTCCTACACCTTCTGTCTTATCTTCTCCTCCTGAACTCATCTCATCCTCTCTTCTTCTCTCTTGTCTTGTCTCGTTATTCCTACACCTTCTGTCTTATCTTTACCCATTTTCTTTTCAAGTCTCTCATCTCCTTTGCATCATTTCTTCCTCTACATCTGCTCTTCCTGTCTCATTTTTCCGTTGCATTTCATCTCTTCTTTGTTCCTCTTAATCTTAGTCTTAGTCTTTTTCACTCCTTGTCTCATTTTCTGATGCGTTTAGTTTCTTTCAGTCTCTTTTTGTTCATGCTCTTCTTTTCCTAAACGTATCTCATCTCCTATCCTATTTATTGTCTCTTCCACTGCATCTTCTCATTTTAGTCTCTTCTTCATCTCTTCACTTCGTCATTTTCCGTTCCTTCCACATCTTGTCTTGTCTCTTTCTCGGCTGTATAAAACTCCTCTCTGCTTTTTAAATACATAACCCACCTGGAAATCATGCCTTCATTTTATGGTCTTTGAAATAGGGCTTCACAGAAGATTAACCGAGCTTGATTTACACAGATACAGTGAGCATGATTATTCATATGACTTTATTTGGTGTGAGGCCTAACCTTTTGGGATCGCCTGTTGAAGGTCGCTTTTGATCAAATTACTGTGGACCCTCACTGAGAGAGTGTGTGTGTGTGCTTGTGTTAAATAAAAAGCACTGTCCCTCATGTGGCCGGCATACCAAGCAGCGTGAGTGTCACGTTAAGATGCATCCTGCATCTCTCCAACCTCCCCTAATGACCTAGCTTTTCTCTCCTCCTCTCTTGTTGCACCAGAAGGATGATTAACTGAGTGTGTGTACGCACCCCCTCTTAGAGCAAACGAGCAAAGTCATGAGAAGCGTAGTTTGATTGAAGGATTTTTGTATAAAATGTGCAAGATGAGGCCTTGAGCCATAGTACCTTGCCCTAAATGTCCCATGGGCAAAAAAACCCTTATGCAGAACTTCAAAAAGGAAGCGATCTTGTAGCTTTGGTTAGGTTACTTCAGTAAAACATGCCTGAGGTCTTTCGTGTTGGGTTCCTGCTTGCTTTTATGTCAAGTGATACATTTATTTAGCCTCGTGGCATTTCAGCGCTACCTATTCTGTCAGGAGGGAAAGGACCCATTAACATAACATCTGTCTCAGACTTTGAGTTTTTAAGAGCCTCTTGTGTTCTGAAATTTCTTACAGGCTTTGTTCAGAGCGGAATATAGCGTATTTCTTACAGAATAGAGCAGATGCACTGTCGTATGCACTGTTGTTTGCAAATAGTATGTGGAACAGAATGTAGTATGGTACTACAAACATTTCAAATGATTTCGATGCAGTTTTGCAAGCAAAAGCGAAATCACTTGAATATATTTTGTCCTCTTATCTCATATTTTTCCCTTAGGGACTTCTTGACATGCACATTCGTGAGCATTAATGTCATCTGAAAGCTACGGCAGGGAGAGACATCAGTGAATGGCAGCTTATATTTTGACTGGTTCCTCAAGAACATCACATGACCACAAAGGACTTTGAATATTGCATGCGAGTTGTGCAGACTACTTATAAGGTGCGTTTATGTTCCTTTATTGTTCTTTTTAAAGCTTGACTTACCTGGTCTTCATTCATTTTTACTGATTAGTCAGACCACTTTATTTGTTGAATGGGTTTGGTATAATGGAAGAATGAATAGATTATGATACATTTTGGGTGAACCCCCACTTTAATACCAGTGCTGTTTGCTGTAGAAAAACTATTATTTGCATTTACTTTAACGCGCAAAAAGTTTCAGAGTCAGGTTTAAAACAAATACAAACAAACAAACAAAAAATAATATATATTTTTTTTCATTTCATTTTTACATTCTTACTCCATTATATTCCAAAAGAATAAAAATAAATAAAAATATAAAATATGTTCTATTTATTAAACAACCATAAACAACAACAACAACAACAACAAAAAAACAGTCACTAAAATTCAATTTTGATGTACATAAGAAATGTTTCTTGAGCCCTAAGAGCGTACTGGAATGATTTCTGAAGGAAATTTCGAAAACTTAATAAATAACAATGATACAAAAATAAAATAAAATAAAATTAGCCAGGTCTCCAAACCTTTCAATAGTGATATTTCCTATAACTCTGCATAAAATATATTAAGCTTTGGAAAACCAATAAAATCAATATCCTGCTTAATTTGTTACATTGGAAATGGAAGGGGAGGTGCATTGTGGGATACAGTATTCTGTGCGCTGCTCATATTTCGCAGACTGAATCTTAAGTAGATAATATGCATTGTGATTGTTCTCATTTTGTTGCAATCTTGCATTGTGTTGGCTCATCTCTATAGTGTGTTTTAGCATAAACACCTTCTTGTTTGCCCACTCCATAAGCAGTTTGTCTTTGTTTGAGGGCTCCCCTATTGCTCGTGACAGGTGTGCGTGTGTGTGAGTGTGACCCTAACTCATTCTTTCACAGGTACGGCTCATTACTGTCTGCGTGTACAGAGCTTGATGTATCAGCTGGAGAAGCGCGCAAAGAGTTATGAGCTCTAACTCCATCCCCTTTCCTCCTCTTGGCTGTCTTTATCACCCATCACTACCGTAACAACCGTAGAGAGAGTGTGTGTGTCTGTGTTTGTGGGCATATATGTGTGTGTTTGGGTATTTCAAGCCACACCTGACAAGTGGGCCATCCAGTCCCCTGGGTGTGCTGTCACCGAGCCTGTATGCTTTTTTTTTTATCGTCTGTGACCTTCAGAAGGTCACAGCTGCCGGGCAGGCGGCGTCTGACGCTAAACCCTCCCTCGTGCCCTTTGCGTTCACCTGACCACTGGTGATCTGTTCTCTTCAGTCATTAGATAATCAATACAAATGAACTGAACACAAGGCATTCATAAACATAAGCCTGAGCTATAAAAACCAGACCTCATCTATAATGATTGTGTGTGTGTGTGAGACAGTGACCTCTGGGTTCTTGTCCTTTGGGGTCTGATTGAAAGCGAAGCAATCAACAGACCCCTCCGACCTCATCTTATATTTTGTTCTGTTGTCAGTAGGGGACAGTGTTAAAAAGTCAAGCCTGTTAGCATTTTGTACAATAGACAACAGATCATTAAAAATGGGATATTTGTAAAAAAATATCAGCATTGAATTTAAAAGACACCTGTAGTGCCGTGACCTTTAACACAAGGTTTGTAATGTCAAATTGAATCATAAACTTTTCAAAACCTGTTACTTTTAAGGCATAAATGTAAATGAAACAAATGCAATTTATTTAACTTTATAGACATTCTTTGACTAAAGGCTGAAAGATTTGGGGAAGACAAATCAAATCTCAATTTATATTCTAAAACAACTTGCACAATTCTTAACTAAATATATGTTATTATGTTATTAAATTAATAATTTACTGTAAAATAAAGTATAAAAGAAAAACGCATAGATATAATAATAATGATCATAATTATTATTATTTAATTTTACAGTAGTCAGTAACTGTAAAATTACAATGCTAATATATTTACTTTTTTGTGGTTTTGCGATTTGATGATCTGATAAAATATTAAAATGATATAGGACTAGACATTTATTTTTAAAACTTTGCATTTATTTATTTACAACGTAAAAAATACATTTTTAAAATGTAAAAGGTACAGTATGTTTTATGGAACAGCTAAGATTTAGCTTTAAAGAAGTAAGCTAACTTTAAAATTGAAGTGGGATAAATAAATTATAATAGAATAAATAAATAAATGCACAAACCTGAAATAGTAAATATTTGACATTATTTGTGAGAACTTTTTTTCCCCCACAGACAACTTCTCTCCCTTTTCATCCATCACTACTAATTAACTTCTTTTATGTTACTACTTTAGCCACTGTTTTCAGTTTTTAGTTTGTTGTCTGTTGTTTTTATGTCAGTAACTATTATTGTTTTGTACAGTAATGACACTGACTCCATTAACTGTATTACATTTTCCTTTCCTCTGCATTCTGTTGTTTTTCATTCTGCTGTTTAATGTAACAGTACGCATGCATGTTTTGCGATTGCCTGCTCCATTGCTTCTCAGCGTATTTCTGGCCTCTATTAATTTACTGCCTCTCTCTATCTATGCATCTTTCTTTCTATCGTCTTTTCTTCTTTCTCTCCAGCTGCTGAAACCACCTGTCTCATTATAACTGTGACAACCCCACTTTTATTTTTCGCTTATATTAATTTACATCCAGTCCCTTGGGTACTATAAGCACCCAGTTTCTCCAGTCTCTCTCTCTCTCTCCCTCTACATGATTGCATGTTGAATATGTGCAATCGTCATTTCGGTCGGGGATGTAATAGGCTACGTTAAACACTCATAATCTGTCTCACTTACGAGGCACTGAAGCAGCTCTGAAAAGGGTCGCGCTCAGATCTCTACCTCTCATGACCACACACACACAAACACATACATACAGATGTAATGCCACACACACATTTTGTTGGCATTCGCTCAAGTGTACATTATACACTGTAGGCTGCAGTGGGCCTTGGGTATTGCTTTAGCAACCTGTCAGTGCTGATTTATTGAGATGGGAACGCACAGCTGGAAGTCACGATAGCTTGGGTGCAAAACAGAAATTAGATCAGGAGTCCGTACGAGCCTCTATAAGACAGCTGTTGGATACATCATGTGTGTTCTGTATGTGTACATGTTCACCTGTTTTGAGCATGATCAAGTCATAAGATATGAAAAGGGCATGCAGGGGTTGACATGATAAGCTGTATGTGTTGTGTTTATCCTGGAACAGTCTGATCAATCATTGCAGTATAATTCAGATCAATATATTTCTAACCAAATTATCTGAGCTGTTTGTCTTCCCAATGTCAAATGGACTAGTGTTCGGGAGAAATATTTAAAAATATTTGTATTTTGCATTTGTAAATTATGGCTTAACGTCAGCATTTTTTAACTCTCACAACATTGTCTCAAACAGTGCTCAGGTTTACCAACGGTTTCCACAATCAAAAGACCCTGAAATTTGTCCAAAATCGAGTAATCTGAGCTTTAATTTAACAGATTGATATAAACAGCCGTGTGAACATTTCAGACAAAGTTGAGCATTAAAAACGAAGTGTACACTGCTCCTTCTATCAACAGTACCCTTCATGGCCACAGGGTGGCACTGTTGCTCTTTAAAAGTCCTACTTCCCGAGCTTGCACCCTTGGACCACGAAGTCTCCCTCTATTATCACTAGTTGTCTCTTATCTACTTTGGATCCCTCCTATTGTACTACTTTAAGATAAAGGCGACGTGTGTCGGACAGCCATCATTCTCTAGCATCTCTCAGATACGCTCAGGGTTTGACAGCGTGAAGGCTGTTAGCACAGAGAGAGAGAGAGAGAGAGAGAGAGAGAGAGAAACAGAGGAAGAGGAGGAAAGATTAACAGATGGCTCCATAACCGAGCTGTAATTGACCGGTGGCAACACACCACCGCGGCTCCCCTTCTTTTCTCGGCAGGTAGCCTCTCGTTCACACTCCAGCCACCTCTGTTAGTCTCTGTGCACTGATACATTGATGTGGTGTAATGCGTCAGTCTGATGATGACCTCTTCTAACCGTTTAGTTATGACAGGTAAAGACTGAAAGATGCTGTGATGTGCCCACCTTGTCAGTTACATAGATAAATTTGCCTATATAGGTGTCTTTGTATTTTCTCTTTTGTGTATTATGTTAGTAGGTGGTGTGGGTGTCATGCACTTTCCAAGGATTTGGATTTATATTGATTTTTAAAGCAGTAGAGACACAATTTCCATCATGTTTTAATCAGGAGGGCATTTAGACAACACCGTTTTCAACTGGAAACGTGTTCATTTACACGACAACAGTGTTTCGGGGGCCTGAAATGATTGGTTATAAATTTTGACGTTTTTGAAAACAATCCGGTTATTGTTTCAATGTAAACTACAAAAGTGCGAATTTGTGAAGTGGCGACTTCATGCTTATACATATCATAGGCTCAGTCTATCCCAACACAGTCTGTCAAGAAATTTGTATTTTGTACGATTTCCTAAGAGAAATGAATAACGGGTGGGTTTGGGGGCAGGGTTCGGTGTAGGTAATTCGTACAAAGTGGGAGTTCGTAAAATAGCAGAAATTGCGTGAGTGAGGTTGTGCGAATTTGTATGAATTAGCTAAAATATGTACAAGTTGCTCTAATTGCTCAATCAGTAACTGAATCTAGTTCCAAACCTGTAAGACCTTTGTTTATCTTGAGAACACAAGATAAGATATTTCTGATGAATCCTGAGAGCTTTCGGATCCTCCATAGACAGCAATGCAGCTACTGTGCTGAAGGCTCAGAAATATTGCAAGAACATCATTAAAACAGTCCATGTGACATCAGTGGTTCAACCTTAAAGGAATAGTTCACCCAAAAATGAAAATTCTGTCATCATTTACTCAGCTTCGAGTAGTTCCAAACCTGTCTGAATGTTTTTATTCTGCAGAACACCAAGAATGGTCTTTTGAAGAAAGTTTTGGGTCACCATTGACTCCCATAATATTTTTTTTTCTACTATGGAAGTCAATCGGTGACCCAAAACAGTCCGGTTACAATTTGTCTTCAAAATATCTTCAGCAGAACAAAGAAATTCACACAGGTTTGAAACTACTTGAGGGTGATTAAAAGATGACAGAACTGTCCTTTAATTTTATGAAGCTTCTAGAACACTTTTTGTGTGCAAAGAAAACAATAATAATGCCTTTATTCATGTACTGTATGTGCATTTCCTGGTGAACGGGTAATACCTATATGTTCCTCAGGCATTCAGTGCATATAAATTGTGAATGCTCTGCATAGCCAAGCTATTTGAGAGCATGAGATAAACTAATTAGTATTAGTGTTGCTATAAATTCCTTGTCCTTTGAGAAGTAGCTTAATAACATGTTGGAAATACATATGTAGTAGTGAGTAAATTATTTACTTGCCTAGCAACGGTAATTTTCTGCAAAACTGTGCCAGCTACAGAGAAAAGCGAGTAGGCAGATTCACACCATTTGGCACCTGCTCTCTATTGCTATGAATCGACCTTATTATTGTCCTGTGTTCTCATTGGTTTGTTGGCCTGTGGGTGATTTCATGCACAAGGAAAGCTGACAGCGAATCGTTTGATGAAGCTCGCTGAGAAATGTGCTGTAGCTGCCAGATCTTGATTACTACAAATCACATTGCATTGGACGCACAATTTACTTAATTAAATAAAGAAGTCAAAGCACTTTTTTCTTTTTAAGTCGTCATAAAAACACATCTTCATATTTTTTCCTTTACATTTTTACACAGTTTTGGTATTCTCTATTCATCAAGCTTACCATTAAATCCGATTACAATAAAATAATATTTATTGCAAGAAAGAACATGATCTAATTTATATTTAATTTAAATTGACACATGGTTTTAAATAATATTTTGACATGACCAAATGCTTTATGTAAAAAAAAAATTGCAAATCAACATTTTGTGAAGATTAGCCACCTCAACCGTGTTTTTTTTAGATTCAGGTTCTAGTTTGTACCCTGTTCATGGAAAGTGTCCATAATTTATAAAGGCAAAGCAGGGCCCTTCTATGACACACTCGCACACGCTCAGTGCCAACCAAGGCGAAAGCCATCAACACTAGACTTTGCCCTTCGCTTAACATTGCTGCTGGCCAAGAAAAAAGGGCAGGTAAAATATTTGTTTGTAGATTACGACTTAAATCAATAACCTTTAGGACTCAGAGCTTGACTGCCGTAATGGAAACTGACAGCATGGGAATTAGAATTTGATAATGACAACCTGATATTTCCTCCGTCGGTGGAGGAGCCCCCATGTCAGATGTGTGTGTGTGTGTGTGTGTGTGTGTGTGTGTGGCTTTTCCCCTCAGCTTCCCCCAGGCGTTTCTTACTTCCTGTAAATCTCATCACATACTCAAAAAAGATTCTCTGAAAGCCTCCGGGCCATGAGAGGAGTAAAGCTGAAACCACAACAGCAAATAAAGTAAAAATTCATGTGCTCATAAAGCCCTTAACATCGCCCTCTATGAAGTGCTAAAGACTCGGACCGAGCACGTGTGAATTAATAGATCAATGGTTTGACGTGCACGGTTCTGGTACTGCATTTGACATTGTTTGCTGTTTATATTGTACAGCAATACAGCACATGTTTATTTGTTATTCTATTTTCGGTAATTCTGCCATTTTACCCATCTTTTTGTAGCTTGAAACACATATGAGATTCTCTTTGTGTGAAGTGTCAAAGATGCCAGGCAAAACATTCAAGATGCACTTTTCCATGCAATATAAGTGAAGGATCAGGAGGCTGCCAAGGGGTTGGAGGGTACAACACTATAAATGTATCATAAAAATAGTCCCTATGATTTTTGTTCTTCTGAAGCAACACAGCAAAGCAACAAAATATCTGTGTGTGAGCAACAAAGCAAGTTCTATTCTTTATTTATTTTTCGGTCAGACTGAATGCAACAATGTCATAAGTAAAGTAATATAAAAAAAATATAGGTAGACATCTTTATTTGTATGACATACATTCACTCAGATTAAGAATAAAGAAAACACCAGGCATACATATTAATACATTCAAATAAATAAATAAATAAACAAATAAATAGACAGATTGAGAGAAAGAAAAATACGTATGTTATATAATGAACAGAGCAAAATTACTTTTTTGAGCTGTGAAGTTTCATTTGTGCCTCTGTATCTTCAAATCTTCAGAATTATGCATCAATCTAAATAAGCTAAAAAAAAATTGGCTTTCAACTGAGGTAAGGTTTGTCAGGGCAGGACAATATTTGGGCAAGATACAACTATTTGAAAATCTTGAATCTGAGGGTGCTACAAAGTCAAAATACTGAGAAAATCACCTTTAAGGTTGTCCAAAGTTAGTTCTTTGCAACATATTAATAATCAAACATATTCTAATGGAACATGATCTTTACTTAATATCTTAATGATTTTTGACAAAATAAAAATCTATAATTTTGACCCATACAGTTTGTATTTTTTTCCCACTATTGCTACAATACACCCGTGCTATTTAAGACCTTTTTCCACTGTAAAGATCCTTTTTTTTTTTTGCAACGGAAAGGTTACACAGATGTTAAAGGTTCTACATTTAACCACTGATGACAATAACAGATCTTTTTTTTTAGGAGTTAATAGTCCTTGAAGCTGTTTTAATGATTCTAACAATAACCCAAATGTTTTTTGAGAAAATTTGAGAAGATTAACAAGTTTTGTGAGGGATTTAATGTAAGAAGTGGACCATCTGTCTCTGGCTTGAATGTTAAGAAAAGATCTTGATCTCTAGATCGTGAGAGTTATGATAGCATTCTTCTCAGTCTTGTCTCGAGTTGAGATGTGATCCCATCATGCCTCTGTCATCACCATGGAATCATTGCATTCCCAAGTCTCCATGGTTACCAGGTGCTAACTGGATGGCCGTCATCAAATCGGCAAACTGAGATGTCCATCCACACATTTCCACTTCAATGGAGCACACCATGCAGTGTCTCTCTTTCTCTCTGCTTTATTCCCTCTCCTTCTTTCCCCCACAGGCTTCACATGAGGCACATTCTGAAAAATTAAACTACTCCCACACCTTTCTCCGTCCTTCCTCTGTCGATGGTCCTCGGCTTGCTTTTATACATTTATTTTCTCATTCCGTCCTTTCTCTCTGAGGTGCATCTAGATTCCCCCTCGGGCCACATGCACCACCAAAGGTCAGCGATGGTGAAGGCAATAAAGTATCTGAAGATACTTCTCTAGTGACTGTTAGAATGGGCCCTTCAGACAGAGGAAGGATTTATAGGCCTTCAGGCCTTTGAGAGAGGAGAAGCCTGGGACTCAGTTAATTACCCACCCCCGACCGCGACTGCCAACCAGGGGCACAGAGATTGAGAGCTATAGCTGGAGTGCAGTGGTCAGGAGAAACATATCTGTAGGGAAACAACAGAGTTTGGCAGGTGTGTGCGCACATACTATATGTTGTCATTTATGCATCCATTCGGAATGAAATGCAAGATACAAAACAATAATGTTGGAGATCACATATGTCACATTGTTCACTTATAAAGTCATGTCTACATATGCTTTTTGTGTCATTATTTAGTATGCAGTTTTCCTTTATTTCTCTAATCTCACATCTAATGAGAAGCACAATACTGTTACATCACAAGTAGCATAAAGCATGGCTTAAAGCAATAGTTCTCAACCAGAGGGGTCTGTGACCTACTAGGGTCTCAGCAAACCTCCAAAAGGGCCTCAAGATGATTTAAAAGGATTTCAAATGAGCCAAAACAACTAGAAATCTATTCTACTCTTAATTCAGACTCTCAAACTGTTTTTCTTTTTTGGTTCCTACTGTCCAGAAAGACCCACATACTATATGTGAAGTAGGCTAATTTTAAAAGTGTAGTTCAAGGGTCATCAAACTTCCAGGGCAGCCCAAGGCCCTCTATAACGATAATACCCAAACATCTCATTGTGCTCCACGCTTTCTATCCAACACAATATTACAGAGCCTGGACAACCTAAAAAATATATATATTCATTGTCAAAATTGTATTTACTTACAAAGACCTTTCCAGCTCTTGCAACTAAACCAGGGGTCACCAAGTTCAGTCCTGGAGGGTCGGTGTCCTGCAGAGTTTAGCTCCAACTTGCCTCAACACACCTGCCTCGAAGTTTTAAGTATCCCTAGTAAGACATTGATTAGCTGCTACAGGTGTGTTTGATCAGTATTAAAAAAGAGCCTTGTTTCATTTCGAAGGCTTCTCCAATTAGAGGTCGCATTTTGAACTGCATGCGTCAGATTTTTTAACTTTTTTAGAAAGGTAACTATTATGAAATTGGCTGTTATTGAGGTGTAAATCATTGTAATTTCTTTCTTACTTGGAGATGTAATGGTTAGTTTTCTGAAATTAGACGACCTCAATGATGTAAGAAGCCAACAAATGATAGCTCTGGAGGATGCAGGAGCAAATATCTTTTGCGCTCCACAAATAACCCAAATTCATGCAGGTTTAGAAAGATGAGTTCCAAGACTTTGAATTTGACATTTTCTTCAAAAAAGATACATTTTGATGGAATAATAATTAATTGTTTAAAGTTAAACAATAAATGTGCAGTATTAACTATATAAAAAAACCAACTGTGCAAAGGGCAACTTTTATTATACTATTTCTCTGTATGTTGAACATACAGAGCTAGAAGCTACAGCTTTAATCAAGCTGACTGAAGACTTCACAATGATAATGACATTATGAAGACTTCGTAATGATATTGATTTAACTGATAAATCTCTTAATAACACATTTGGTTCATCTTTAATCTTAAGGTTTTTAAAACTCCCTCTCAAGTTTGTACAGCACATTTGTTTCCAGTTTAAATATTAAAACAACTCTTCTTGTGTGTGACCAAGTTCAGAATGAGCCATTTCAGTGCTCTTTTTTCACTTTTCACAAAAAGTTTTTTTGTGTTATGACAGTTATATGTTTTCCTAGTACAATGAACAGCTGATTCTCAAAAGATCAAGGAAAAATGTATTGCATCCTCATTAGTTACTCAGTCTTTCTTTCCAAGTCACAAAACACACACACACACACACACACACACAAACAGTCTTCTCTTTTTTTGGGGGGCGTTTCCAGCAGCGCCGACCCCCCTCTGTGTGTTTTGTGAGTTTGTGTCATTTACGTGTTGTGTTTACTCCCCACCTGCCACATCGAAACCCTCCCCCCTGTAGAGAGATGACACCTCGGCCCAAAATACCAGTCGCTTCTCATTGCTCATCAAAACTCTGCCCCACCTCCTCACCACGCTGACCTGCCTCTGAACTGTACACATCTCTGCATGTCTCTTTTTGTCTCTCTCTTTACACCAGACTCACTCTCTCTCCATTCTCCAGCGAGTCTCTTTATCCCCGTCTGGTCTTCCCACGCAGCTCTAAACTCGCCTTGGTCATCCATTCTCTTTGTTTGGTTCATTACCTAAAGGATAACCGCCCTCACATCTAAAGCCTGCATTAACAGACTCTAATGACATGTAAGAAGTTTTCTTAGCCCATAAATACAGGAACACTGCTATCAAAGCTTTAAAGAGCAGAGGTATTACTCTTTTTATTGTCTGCTGCTGACTGTATCATTATGGAGACTATTAAATTAGTGTTGTTGATGTGGAGGTGTACGGAACATTTTGATGTCCTTGTAAATCATACAAATACACCACTATTATTCTTTACTCTGAAATATTAGATAAAAAAAAAAAAAAAAAAAGAAATACTGCATTTTTTTGTTGTTGTTTGTACACTTGATGTTGTACAAACTGGTATTATTATTTTACTGTTTTTATTAAGGAAGTCTCTTATTATCAAAATAGCTGTTTGAATATATTTTAAAATGCAATTTATTCCTGTTATCCAAAGCAATTTTTGGGATCATAACCCCAGTCTTCAGTGTCACGTAATACTCCAGAAATCATTCCGATATGCTTATTTGCTTCTCAAGAAACGTTTATCATTATTATCAATAAACAGCTGCTTAATATCTTTGTGGAAACTGTCATTATTTGATGAATAGAATAAAAGCATTGTAAAATACTTTACTGTCATATTTAATAAAGTTAATGCATCCTTTCTGAATAATAGTATTAAAAAGTATTGAAGCAATCTTTTTTTTTTAATAGAAAGTGATCAAAGCGTGGATTTACAAAGCCATGTTAACTCTATGTATCACAATATAATTTAGATTTGGAGTGGAATTTGACAGCAAGTTCTTACAAAGTAACCACTCAGAGCTCCTTAGCAACCATCGAGCACCCACCCTAGCAACCATCCCTAGCTTCACAGCTTTGAGTTTCCACGCATGATATGTGATTTTTTTCACACCAGCTCTGTTATTTTGACCCCCCTCCTCTAGAGGGCACCATTCATGGAGGTTCTTTATTGACGGATTGCTTGTCTTTCGTTCTGCCCACTCGGGATCTCTCTCCAACCCACTCTCTGTCTCCAACACCAAGTAGATGTCTCAGGAGACTGCATGGTTCCAGCCGTGCATAAACTATGCAAGAAGTTGCTCAGTGTTTGAAAAGAGAGTGAAAATAAAACTTCCTCAACTTCAGCTGTATATTGTGGACAGAACTTAAATAATGAGCAGTTCACACAACACTTTTACAGATCGTCTGATGTATGTTGCACTAAAATGAGAAAAGCTGAACATTTCTGAAAATGGCAAGCTGCAGTGTTATTAAAAATCAACTAATCCATATTTGTGACCACAACTGTCTATTCTTATTTTAACTTGGAATTTTCATTTGGAATATTATTTAAATTTTGTAATTTAACAATATTTTAACCAAGATAGTACAACTATTATTGCTGACAAACATGAAGATCTAGTGAAGTCTATAACCTAGTGATACGACATGTTTGGGGTCAGTATAATATTTTAATATTTTAAAAAGAAGTCTCTAATGCATTCTCTTTCTATCTCAGTAAAATTGCTAAATATTATTACAATTTGAAACAACTGTTTATAATTATAATATTTTAAAATGCCCTTTATTCCTGTGATGCAAAGCTGAATTTTCAGCATCAGTACTCCAGCCTTCAGCTTCACACTATCCTTCAGAATCTTTCTAATATGCTGATTTCGTGGTATAACCAATTTACAATACAAAAAACACTTACCCCCTTTATGAATCTATAATTAATAGAAAGTAAGAAACCTTACAAATGTCTCACTGAATACAAGTTTGTTAAACTTATGTCATTAGACAGGCCTCTGATTATGTGGTTACATCCCTGCCGTGAAGCATTGATACTGCTCTTAAGCATTTGTATATCTTACAGTGTTTGTGTCCAAAGCCAACCTGTGGAGCAGTCAGAAGAAAAGAAAGATAAAAGCGTTTCTGCTAACACATTTCACCAGAAATTGACGCATCAATCCCTGGAGCCTGACTGTATCACCTCTCAGTGTTCATGCTGCCCTGGCTCTCAATGCAAACTCAAGGTCAGAGCTTTAGGACTGGCTGATAACAAAATGTTCATACTCACCGTCTGATATGGATATTTGTCCTCCAGAGGTGCGGGGCCAAAGTCAGCAGTCGCTGGGTGAAGGCAGATATTTACTGTGATAAAAAGGGGAGGTGAATCTCTAGTAACTGCCATAATACTGAGCAGGAGAGTGAAGAGGATAATTCAGTCACACGGCCCTTGAAATGACAGGCTGATGAGTGAGTGGAAGAGGGGAATTGCGGTTTGATGGCACCCTCTTAAGCAAAGGAGGAGATTAGAGTAGAAATGCGAAAATCAGGACTGCCTCCTTCCTTTGGCTAAAGACGAAAATGAGAATTTACAACACAGTCTCACGACCAATTCGTACGTATTCGTACGAGGAGCCAAATTTGAGCCAACCCAACTAAAACCTTTTGACGGGTAGGTTTAGGGGTGGGGTTAGATTTAGGTTATTCTTACAAATTCATACGAATTGGCAACTCGTAAAATACATACAATTTAGAAGAAATGTGTGGTGGTCGTGATAGTGAGGTCGTACAAATTTGTACGAATTAGCCACCTCATAAAATATGCTTGAATTGCTGTGAGATCAGGTTGGAATTTACAATGTTGATTATGTTGCTGAACATTTTTTCCATGTTTTTACTTAAAGTAATCCAAGTATATATTATTAAAAACAAGTGTGTTTCAATCATCGCACCCATGTCTGCATTACAAAAAGTTAACAAAATTATGTGGTTAAGGGATCAGTTACACTTTTACAGGGTGGTCTTAACTACTACTTACTGACATTTAAGTGAATCATTTGATACAATGCCATTATTGTGTAGGCTACTTATATGTTTTTACATTATACTTGCATTTTTACATCTGTAATTCATTTCTGAACTTACATTTATAAATACACGGTTGACCAATTCCTTACACCTTAACCCACCCTAAACCCTACCTATACCACCAAACCTCTCCCTTATCTGGGTGTCCAGGTTCCTGGCTGTGCAGGATGCTGTAAAACTCACATTATCATGCCAGGCCAGGAGCTGGTGATGTTGTGGCAGGATTTTTTGTTTGTGGGCATACTCTCTGAAATACTTTGAAATACTAATTACTTTGCGATTGCCAAACAAGTAGGTTCTATGAATTAGGAATGTAATCCGGGTGTACAACATTGACCATATTATGATTGTCATGTGACCTCCCAACATAAGTTTTGTTGCTTCACTTCCATTCACGAATCATATGCACACTTCATAATCTTGCCAGAAATAGTACTGTAGGTCATCTGGGAACTTTTTACGTACTGTTTTATGAGTACTATGATTTTGGGCATACATCTCTTTTTGTCAAATACTGCTTTTCACGCACTTTATAGTAGGTATGCAATTTCAGAAGCAGCCTTTTTGGAGGCCAAAATCCAGAAACACATTGCATTACCAGTTCCACAGTCCTAAAGTCATTTTTTAAATGGATTTTTGGTTAAATAGCTGAAATAAGATCTGTGGTTTGCACAAATTATATTTTAAATCTAAATAATAATAAGCATTATCACACTCAACAGGTAAACTTATCTACTTACTAGTCCACTTTCATATACTCAGTGTTGTTTTTAATGTTTTTGCAAACTACTCTAACTCAAATAACTTCTAGTTAACTTCTGAGCTAGCTTAAAAATTATGTCATCAGTGAAGTGCTCTATGGCTTCATGCGAAATTGCCCCCTTTACCCTCATTCACTATTGCTTATATTACTCCACTATATGGGCGTGGGTTTGCTTTTAACATTGGTTGGGACACAAAGCGCAGAGTTACAAATGGCTGTCCTATTAAATACTAATATAAGAGTGTAAAATGTAATGTTTGACTCAGTCAATATGTCAATGTTTTTTATTTTTATTTTTATTTGCACATGATGTGTTCACCTGAGCACTGTTTGTACAGAAAGTGATATCACCTCCTCAAAGTCACTGTTGTCTGGTATAAACAGCCTTGAAGGACTTTCATGAAGGAAAATTCACTTTAGTTTGGAACAATGCCACGAATAGCTTCACCTTTCCAAAGAGGCTTTCAAGAGTACAAAAATACCATTTGTTAGTCACCCGCCGTAATTGTAATAGCATACTACCATACTACTCTTGCCACATCTTTACATGTTGACACAGTAAAATGAAACACACAAACAAAAAATGATCAAAAACAATCATAATCGTTGGGCCACCACCATTTAGGGGAGGGGGACCTCTGGAGATGTGGAGGTAGACTGAATTTTACACAAGTTGCATGTGAAGTGAAACAGCTTCTTAAATAAGGGGGAAAACATTGGAATTGATTGGATTATTGGATTGCTTGAGCACCCCTGTCGGCCACAAGTAATTGGATGAATTATTGTGTTCTTCACATTTTAATTTACTTGTTTATTTTTCTATATGACATACAGTTAATCAGGACTTCCAATAAATCTGATCTCAAATGCGAAATTTGCATCCAAAAATGGTTAAACCTGGCCTTGCTCTCACCACATGCATTTTGGGATCCTTTTAAAAACTCCAAAAAGCCTTCCTGTTCTTTTCACCTCAGTGTTTCATTCGTCAAAAGTGTTTTCAATTATGAAGAAAGCAAACCACCAGCAACAACAAAAATGTAGAATGGGTCTGTCCATCTGGCTGTAATTAGCATTTAGTTCAAAATGCCATTTTAATGAATATTAATGTAGCTAAATGCTTATAGGCTAATTAAAATCTTCAGAGCCTTTCAGAAATTGAGATATAGAGTATCTGGTGGGCACTGAAGAGCTCTGGAGAATGCCAAAACAGAGTACCACTCGATTGCTTCAACCACCACACCAATGCATACAGAGCTCACAAAGAGAAGTGGAGCAAGTTATTCAGTTTCTCATCTTACTTTCAGGTGTCTCTCATTTCCTCTCTCTCCAACCAGAACCCAATATGGAAGAAGCCTATGTTTCTTTAGGACTGAATTCACATCTCTGACAGAAATGATTAAAACCTGGTCATTATTTCATATCCTAGAATCACAGACAACATTATTATAACAGCAACTCTTGCATTTGAGAAGTATTAATTACTGGCTTGCTGCAATTATTTATGAGTCATTAAAATCTGTGAGGAGGTTTGAGTTGTGTTGCCTGCACTAATAAAATGATTTATCAGTTAAACTGAAAAATGTTCTGAATGTGGATGCATCTAAATGAACAGGCTTTATTCAAGTCAAATGTATTATTTAAATGAATTTAGTCAGACGAGGAAGAAATAGCTCCTTAATGTTACAGTTTACAAAAACAAAAAATGGAGCAGTTTTTATTTATTTAGTGTCAATTCAGTTGCAAGTGCATTTATTTGGTCTGCAGCAAATGCAACCTGGTAAACATTAACTATTTTATGTGGCTTGGACAATTTTTGCATTCAGATGAAGTGCCTGGTGAAGTCAAGGTGTTAAAATATACTGAAGTTTGACCAAAACACATTCACCATTTATATTTGTCACCATGCCTGTTTAAACAAGCCTAAATAATACAAAAACACAGGCAGCATGTCCTCACTTTAGCTTAACGGCCTGTGGTCAGAAGACATCTGGTTACTTAGCAAGGAACGACAGGGACGGTCTGATGAACAGATTAGCAGTAAATCAGCAAGAAAGACAGCCAGAGAGACAAAGATGAGACGGATAAGGAGAACGTGAGTTAAATGATGAGAGCACCGAAATGCTTTCTGTTTGACAGAGGGACGCCGACAATGGCTGCAACGAGAAAGAAAGAAAAAGAGGATGATTAAGAAGTGACAGAGGATGTCTTTTTGAGGAGGACAAAGCTGGAAAACGCTTCAAACATTAATCAAGAGCCGTTTTCACACAACACAGAATGAACCTGTCAAAATGCTACTGACTCTGACAGAAGTCCCTGCAGTGCCACGGATAAGATATATGCTGAGGATGTGTTGCCAAAGTTCTGGGAAAATGCAGGCAAACCCAGATTAAACTAGTTAAAACGCTTCATCTGATGCACTTTGCTGTGTCACTCCGTATTCCTCTTCGTAACTCTCAGTGGGAAATACAATTTTATGTATCAACATAGTACTCTATTTCCATCTGTTGTCTTTGTTCTCTGATGTTGTGAAATAAAGGCGATCATTTATCAGGGGTTTTTGGAGGGAATGACTCACTGCTCGCGACGACGCTGTTAAATCTTTAATAAGCTTACTGTAACGGCTGAGTGAACGGGCCAGCCTCTTCCCCACTCTTTAAATGTCACCCCCACCCCGAGCTTGTAATTAATAGCTTGCATTAGCCCCGGTGACTTAAACCTTGGATATGCCATTTGACAAGTGCATAGACGTCAGATTGTATGCTTATGAATGTATGCTGGTGTCTGCATGTGTCCTTGCCAACTCTGATGATGCTTCACAGGGTTCAATTCAATCTGCTGTTCTTTCTGAAGTCTTGTTCTGTCACTTTGAAAGAACATTCGCAACTCATTTGACAGTCGTAAGGTGAGGGGCTAAAGGGTTAGTTCACTCAAAAGGTAATGAAAATTCTGTCATTAATTACTCACCCTCATGTCGTTCCAAACCCATAAGACCTATGTTCATCTTCGGAACACAAATTCAGATATTTTTGGATTAAATCATGGAGCTTTCTGACCCTTCATAGACAGTAAACTGAAGTAGAAACATCAGTAAAACAGTCAGTGGCTCAACTTCAGTTTTGCGACGCTAGGAGAATACCTTTTTTTTGCGCAAAGAAAACAAAAATAACGTTATTTACTGAACTGTTCTACTCCCCTGACTTATGTCTTCCATCATTTTAGAGAGTATCACAACGCATGCGTACGCTTTTCACTAGCATATGCATGAATGAATGGCGCATTTATATAGCACTTTACTGTGTATTGCCATACACCCAAAGCGCTTTACAATCATGTGACAATGTCTCCAAGATGCTTCCAAAAACCTACCTGCAAAGCTACAGTACTGTTCACAGTTTTAGACATTTGTGTAAAATGCTGTATAATGATGATGCTTTCAAAAATAATGCCATACATAGATTTCATTTATCAATTAACTTCTATTAACTAAATCAAATAAATATTTGGTATTACAGCTTTTGGTAAAACAGCTTCTGTTCC
>JAUMHG010000041.1:2730787-2745652 GCA_032359395.1 Enteromius anoplus | reverse complement strand
AAAAGTCTTAGGCCACTAGTCTACTCACCAACATAAAAAAAAAGTTTTAAATCAGATATTTCTATCTTTTGTGGTAACAAAATATCAGTTTACATTTCCAAACATTATTTTTGTCATTAATTGTGATAATGCAGTGAGATTATCTCTGTCTGACAACAGCCAGTGCTCCACACAGAGATCTGATCTGATCATCATTCAGTCTGTCTGGAGTCACATGAAGAAACAGAACTAACTGAGACAGACTCAATCCAGAAGAACTGTGGCAACGTCTCCAAGGTGTTTCAAAAAACCTACCTGGAAAGCTACAGTACTGTTCATAGTTTTATACACTCTGAGGATGCTTTCAAAAATAATGCCATAAATAGATTTAATTTATCAATGAACTTTTATTAACTAAATCAAATAAATATTTGGTATTACAGCTTTTGGTAAAACAGCTTCTGTTCCGAGGTACACTTGCCCATAAGAGACGTTGCCACAGTTCTTCTGGATTTAGACTGTCTCAGTTTGTTCTGTCATTCCAGACAGACTGGATGATGATCAGATCTCTGTGTGGAGCACTGGCTGTTGTTAGACTCCTTGTGCAGACATTAATCTCACTGCATTATTGCAATTAATGACAAAAATAATGTTGGAGGAAAAGTAAACTGATATTTTCAACAGACAAGCTAGCGCAAAAGATAGAAATAACTGACTTCAAACCTTTTTTTTTTTTTGTTGGTGAAAGTACTAGTGGCCTAACACATTTGCACAGTACTGTATATATAGTGTATGTGACATTCCCAGGAGAAACAGAATATTAAAAAAAAAAAAAAAAGAAATTGGCTTAAGCAATGAGTCTGAGGCACGACTATCTTGTTTTTGTCAGAACTTTGACAAGGGCAGCACATTACTATATACTGTATAACAGGCATTATTTTTGCAGTTCTGTTTGAATCTGGTGGCACAGAAATTCCACAGTTCACCTTTAACATATAAAACACATTCTTCATGGTCAAAAAAACTCGGCCTTGCTTTTTATGCTATTCACTAGCACTCTTGTGCACATCTGAGATCATGAATCAATCTAGATTGAGAGACAAAATACCTTGAAGAGCCTTGCCTGTAAAGCCTTTTCATTCTCTGGCTCTCTGAATGCTTGTTCATGGCAATCTTTAGAGGTACACCACTGTGCTGGCATTCACTGATACAAAAGCACAAAAGCTGGACATTTCTGTTTTTTTTTGAGAGCTTTCAGAGAAGAGAGCAGTGGATTTGTAAAAGTGCAGATGAAGAACTAGATTTGAATTGTAAGAGGCTCAACCAGTCCCTCTTGACTCAAGTTGATTTCGACCACCCTGGTGTACAGGTATGTGTGCGTGCGCGTTCTCAAAAACACAGATCTGTGTGCGCAAATCATTTCCCCGAATCTCTCCATTACTCTGTACTGGGCCAGTCAATTTTAGTCCCAAATTAACGAAATGCTGAGTGTGATCTGCTTTACTCACTTGCATTCAGAACAGAGAGAATTGATTGATGAAAGATTCATGTGTTTTGGTGGAGTGATGAGGCCTGGAAACACACAAACAAACCTCCACAGAGTTCCCTACAGCCCCCCATGTCTCTCTGCTTTCCGCTCTCTCCTTCTCTGAACCCTGAATATATTTGATTGTGTGTGAGCTAGCAAGTTAATAGTCACTGTGGTAGTTTACACGTTAGAGCTTTGGCACACATCTGACGTCAAATGCTTGACGGTAAACTTCTGTTTGTTTAGTCAGTGAATTTTGTGACTGTTTATTGAACTACCTATTACATATTTTACATTTTTGAATAGTTATTAGATTTAGGGTGGGGTTAAATGTTTAAAGACATTTATTAAAGTATAAAAATAATTCTATAAGTCTTGATCTGATGCATAAGCCAAGCCACTGAAATTCAATGGTTCATAGATATAGTGACACCTACAGGGTACCTCTAGTATCTGGTGTCGTGCTTTAGTTTTTGAGGCTGTAAGAGTAATAATGGGTTGGTAATTTGTATGCTTAAGGTAATGCTATGACCCTTTTAGGGGCAAATTGTAATGAAGCAGATGGGACACAGGTGGTAAGTTCAATATAAATGTATTTATTAACAATGAGTTCACACAGATGCAGTTGAGAGAATGACAGGCGAGTAGAATTGAGATGGATATGACTGGAGCACAATACTGGATGTTGACCGTTGGTATCTTGTTTGCAGATGGAACGGAGAAGGAGACGATCACACACTGACAAAGACAATGACACAATGGAGACCACAACCACACACAGAAGGGAATTCCTTGGGACCTGGAGCAAAACCGAGGATAGAGGCAAACAAGAAGAGGAAAGTTCAACAGGTAAGTAACAATATTCTCTGAGATAAATCCTCTTCTCTGGAACGAATTCGGACAAGGTGTGCAGAGTGGTTTTATGTGGTGCTTGATAGGTGGTGTGATCTGGATCAGGTGGTGGTGACAGGTGATTGTAATTAGTATTCTGTGATCGTTGTGAGGGAGTGAGGGTGGAGCCTGGCGTGGATGAACACAAATACAGTACAAAGATATCTCTTTGAAAAGTTGTTGCACCGTAAAGGTATGATTTTTGCCATTTTTTTATGACAGCGTAGGATTTTAAGAGACAGCTAACCAACATCACTGAGTACGTGCACTTTACATGTTTAATTATGTTTAGACTTTAGCAATAATTTACCTTTTTAAAATGCCACATACAACCTTCAGCCTGACTGAAATCAAAATGACTGAATCGTTTTTGCAAAGTTAGACTAACAGAAACAGATTGTACCTCGGCTTTGTCCAGCATGTTTACCGTTTAATTGGTTTACAGTTTTACATCTTCAATTCGGTTTACCACTCACTTTCAGCTAGCAATAATACTGCAATCTTAATGGCCCCAGGCAATAACAACGAGCTTTGTTAATAAGTTGCAATCTATGAGCCTAAATAGAATATGATTTGCGTTTGCATTTAAAAGATAACTGTGATACACAGTAAATTCACACTATTTGGATCTATTTTCTTAATGTGCGTAATTGATCCTATTATGATTAATTTGCATTGTTCTTCCTCTATCCAATCAACAAGTGTTGGACAGAATCAGGTTTTTATGTATATATATATACTGTATATCATATATTTTTCTTTGTATGTGTGTTTTAGTGCCACTCTCTGGACATTTCCCTTTTTAAAACTGCGGCGAAACATGCAGTAAGGTAAATAATTACAGGGTTTGTAGAGGCACGTGTTTCCAATGAGCCTGGGTTTGCTCTTATGTGTTGTGGGTTGTGATGGGATGGTGTAGTCAGTCCTGGCCTGCTGTTTGGTGGATGAAGTGGTCCACTTTGCCATGACTCTGCCCAAGCTGATCCAGCTAAGCAGGCCTCTCTACAGCGGGCAGGCCGAGCGATGTTGAGCCTGGTTTATCCCCTGCCACGACTCCCTCCTTCTCTCCACATGGCCTGTCAAGGGTTTTGGGGCAAGGCTTGCGTGTGCAAGCAATTCATGGGTGTCTGAAGTGCGAATTTGATCAGAGACAGGTAATTGCTAAAGATGTTCTTGTGGCTGCTACAGTGCACAAGATATCATTAGCAGGTGCTTCTTTTTCCAGGGCCTGAGGCACTTTTAGAGATCGACAGGATGGAGGTGAAGGGGCAGAAGATGATGAGAAGGAGAAAGCAGTAAGGAAAGCGAAAGAGTTTGGAAGTGAGGAGAGAATACACATTGGAATAAAGCAATACAACCTTGATGTTTTACATGATTTTCAAATCCCCACAAGACTGCACTGAATATTTCATGCTAGTAAGATATTCCTACATGATCTTCTGATTAACTTGTGATTTCCAGTCCTTGACATTAAAAAATTAAACTACGACGTCTAGCAATAGCACAGGCCAGTATTTCTTTTTTTTTCTTGTTCTAATAATGCCGCCTTAGCTGTAACGATTTTGTAGCATTTGCTTCTGTGCGCTGCTGCATCTCTCAGCAGGTGGGTGTTAACAGCTTCACCGACTGAACTCCTCACAGAGCTAATGGCCTTGCTGACTCTAACACAACTTCTAACTAGTCTAAAATAATCGAAGGCAGGCTCTGGGATGGCCTTGACCAGCAACGAATGAGCTGCCTCTCACACTGAAGAACTGACTTCTGCTCGAATTTGATCCAAACCTTCATTCCTAATTGGTAAGTGTGATGAACCTTTTCAGCAAACAATGTGAAATGGGACATCCTCTACCAAAATCGAATTAGGCATTTGGGATCAGAGACAAACTCAGAAAGGAGGCCTTTGATTTTGGAAACCACTTTGGTTGTGACTTACAACTGAAAGCAGTGCAATTAAGTAAAAAATTGTGTAATGTTTGCCTCCAAAAGTGGCAGACTTATAAACGTTTCCATGACAACAACATAAACAAACGTAACTGTGCATGCATACTTTTGTGGCCCCAACTTCCGGTAGATATCCCAATAGAATAAATAACAGCTGAGTCCTTCTTGTGTAGATTTTTTTTTGATAACAAGAATATTTTTGCTGTCTAAATCAGATGGATTTATTCAAATTGCTAAATAATTCTCTGCCAGCAGGAGGGAGGTTTCCCTGTAATAACTGTAGACAAAGCAGCTCTGAGCTTACAAACACTGCCTTGCATGCAGGATGAAATAAAAATGACGTTTTCTAAAGACAGTGATTAAATAAACATCCATGCGTTGGTTTGATTTCTAAACGTGCACTACTGTACATGCTCATGTTTATTCAATGAAGCCTTTTGCAAAATCGTTCAGTTTTAATATCGTGGTTAGTCGCCACAAATAAATAAATGTATGGGAAACACATCCCACAGCACAATAACATGAGACTTACTTCAATCCTTATCATTCGCTGTATTTGCAGCTGGTGGCACTAACCAGACCGATAAACAAACTAAGACCGGAAGTTAGCTTCGGTCTAGGCACGTGCACCTAATGAAACCGTCTATAGAAGAACAAAATTTGGCTTTTCATAAATAGACAGAAGTGCAGTGTGTTTAACAACGACATGAAGGTGCGATGATAGATTTTTAATTTAGTTAAGACTAAATTAAAGTAAAAAATAATGATGCAACTGTAATTACTTCGGGAAGGACTGGAAACATATTAGACCGAACGACAGGGTTCATTTATTCTATTTAAATCAATTCAGACAACATTTTTTGATGTGTCTAAATGAATGTTTACTGCCTTCTGTTGTATTCATCAACAGAAGCCTTCCACAGTATCCACAGTAACAAGTAACTTAGCAGCCCAACATGAAATCCATTTTCTTTTCTTCCATAAAAGAACCTCCTTTTTTTTTGCTTTTGTAGTCAGAGAGCTTTTTTAGTCTGTTTTCTACACTGGCCTTGTGTGAGTGAAGCTGAAAGCCTTTCAATGTATAAGGACACCGTAGTTGAAGTCCTCCATTTTCTTTTTGCCCCCAGGCACTTTGACAGAGGCATTGAGGTTGAAGCCCTGCTTGTAGCATGAACAAAACAGGCCACATTCTCTGGAGAGGAAAAGAACAGAGAAAGAAAGACATACAATGTGGTAAAAGATCAGAGGTGAGCTTTTCACTAAATTGTGTTAAGTGCTGCGTGGCCTTGGATATGAAGGGCGATCGCAATCCTTCTTACCAATCATAACCTGTGTTACACTTCATGCTGCTGTTTGCTTTGTTAATAAAAGATGCACATCACATCTTAGAAGAGTGATCTTATTCTTTACAAACCTGCTAGTTCTTGGCATAAAAATTTATAACAGTGCACCATTAAGTTGTACAGTGACACGTCAGAATCTTCTGTTTATTTATTTTTTTACTTTTAAAGTAACTTCTTTCAGATACATCTCCTTCAAAGTTTGCAGTATTCTGTGGAAGTGAAAGCTTATTTGAGTTTGTTATTTTGACAAATTGCAATAATTGTAATCGAACATGTTCGGCAATGCAGAGGTGTTCTTAAGGTAACTTCTGAGAGTGTGTGGAAATCAGGGGAAATTGAAAACCAACAACCAAACACTGTAGTCCCTCCTCTGAAATGACTTATCGAACAGGACACTGGACAGCCATTAACTAAAGCCACAAAGGAATGAGAAAACAAGGCTGATTTTCTCTCTGGGTGATTCTTTACATTTGAAAACAAGGATGATATTAAAAGTCCTGAGTGCTCATTGGACGCAAAATAGAGACAATAAATGAATGATGGAAATGAAGTAAGCAAACAAGGAGCTGCAACTGTAGTTCTAGAGCTGCAAAAAAGAGCCTCTAAGGTTTGATGGACGTCTGAATTTGAAATGAAAGATGCATAATGGATGTGAAGAGGTGCATTAGATGGATTATAGATGGTTAGATGGATTATGCATGGTGAACCGGATTTCTGTTTCAGGTTATCCGGGTCGTTATGGTGCATATTGCTGTGCATCCTATTAGTGGATTTCGGGAAAAAAGACTAGAGAAGAGTTATGTCAAAACTTTATAAACTTTGCCTACAACTCTTTGAGCATTTTATTGATTGGACTATGCCGCTGTGAAGTGTATTAGTATATCTGTAAATAACCCCTGCCAGTGCTGTTACTCGATGCATTCACTCTTCATCTCTTATTTATCACAAACATGTGAAAAACATGCAGCTCCCTTCAGATCTGCCAAAGCACAAAGTTTTAACCACTGAAGAGACTAGTGTGTGTGTGTAAAAGTGTAGTTGTAGCACACATACATTTTCAAGCATCTAAAAAGACACTGATACAATATCTACAGTATATATAAGCAGCATCTTAAAATTAAACAGCTTTATATGTAGTATGAGAAACCTGGTATAATAATACGTACCTCTGTACACTTTTTTACGTGCCTTACTGCACGTTTCGCTGCAGTTTCAAAGAGAAATGTCCACTGAGTGGTGCTAAAACACTGGTTCAATATGTGAACCCCTGCACATTTTATTACGTTGATATATGTATGTATGTAAAATATCCTGGGACTGTCGCTTAAAGTTAATGCTCTATCATGTTGGAAGTATGCCCTACACCAAAACCAACCCTAAACCTAGTGATAGTGTTAACAAATGCAAAACTGATATAAAAAGGCATTTGTTGATGCACCCGTGTCATTTCAAATATTTTTTGTCGTTTTGTCGAACCATAGTTACACAGGATTCAAACCAGAGCTCCTCACCTCTCAAGTATGTCTCTGTACTCCCTGAGCTATCGAACAAACCTACCGTCTCTGAAACCCAGATATGAAGCTGGATATGTGTGATGCTAAAATTCAGAAGCATCAGTTCTCAAATCTCATTTAATAAGCATATTAATATTGTCTTTAAGTCAACATGATATTCTTCAAGAAACTGTGAATTTGTGTGAAAAGGAATAAAAGGTGTCAGAGTTTTACTGCCTAGTGTTCATTTCTTTTGGAAACAGCAGTGATATGTACTTACTAGGGGTGTAATGATATGTCGTATCGTATCGAACCGTTCGGTACGAGGCTTTCAGTTCTGTACGCATACGAACCGAACAATTAAAAAAAAAAAAAAAAAAAGAAAGAGAATAAACTGTAAAATAAAATGTTTTCAGTGCTATGCTTAACAAGGAAGCGCTAACGACAGGACAGGGAACCTGCGTCTGCTACTCCCACCCCCAAACAGACGAGAACCAGAAACACACACATTACAAACTATCACCTGCAGCATTCAGTTAATTGCCATTTCAACCCAACATCCAGCTGTTTGACCAGAGCTGCATCTTCCTGCTCTAACACACTAAAATAATGTTTGTATTGGTGTTAACGATACTTTAGCATTAAATGTAACATAAGGGTACGTTCAGGAAGCGTGTAAAAACAAGTGGAAAACGCGAGGCTCGTCACTTCCTCCACTAATTTCAAAGCGCTTCATGCTCGCCCATCTGTAGCATCTGCTGTTACTTGGCAACCATGAAAGCGCTGTCAGTTACAAAATAATTTCTACTTTGGATTTTAAACTGCGCGGCAGTATGAAGAGCTTGCGCGTGCAAAACGCGCTGCATGTGAACGACCCCTAAGCCTTTGGTGACACATACATCACGAAATTAAACTGTGGATCTCTCCCCTGTCGTCTCCCCTTACGCGGATTGTCCCGCTGGAAGAAACGGCGCCCTGGATGTCAGTGGATGGCGCGCACGGTCTACGAACACGGGAAATAAAAATGTGGGGGAAAAAAATCAAAGAAATTCTCTTTTTTTATTGTATTTTTGCCGTATCGAAAACATACCGAACTGTTACACTACTGTATCATATGGACCCGAACCGTGACTTTTGTGAACCGTTACACCCCTAGTACTTACTGGTTCATATTTTGTGTCTCGCTAAAAAGTGCAAAAAGTGATGTTTATGCCATGCGCAAATCAGTAAATGAATGTTGCACAGTAATGGTGGAGTTTTACTTATTTGTTAAGATGTTTATTCAGTCATACAACTAGTGCAAATGGCAGCTTTCATTTGTTTTGTTATTTATCTGTGTTTCATTAGTGAATAATTTCATTGACAAAATCAAGTTTGTGTCTATTGTGAGTTTTGAACCCAGCATGGTTCTGCCAATTTCAGGATCCAGTGTAGATGGATTTGCTGGACGGGTCATGTAATATAGTTTGCTTTACTGTCTTTTTCAGAAGCTGTTTATTATTTTGAAAACTTGCAAACATTATACTGCTTGTGACCACCACTGTTATCAATTCCTACAGTAAGTCAAGACTAAAACATTTTAGTGCTTGGTGTTTGCTGGTTGCTATTTTGTTTTTGTGATTCCTTTTCTGCCTTGAAAAGAAACAAAATGTCTCCAGAATGGACACCAGCACCCTGGCACTGAACAAAGCATGCTATTATTATGCTACAGTAGGCTTTGCTAAATCTATTTGAGTGAGCTATTTTGCATTAAAGCAATAGCTTTTTTGTGTGTGTTGCAAATGGCAAAATTATTTACATTTTAAATTTTTTTTTTTCATATTAAATCAGTTGCCCAACTCACATGTCAAAACGCACTGCTACAAAAAGAAATGAGTTCACCCAGGTTATGTGAATTTCTGTAATTAGATTAATCAGGTAAAGGCTAAGAGTTTGCAATGGAGCCAAATGCCAGAAAAGGGAGTTCAGATACAGAACATGGACACAGAGTAGAGTAACAGCTGAAGGCAAAAAGAGGCAGAGAAACAGACAAAGAGTGTGCGAGAGAGAAAGAGAGATATTGGGACGCCATATGGCTGGAGAAACATCTGGTCGCCCTGGGGGCATTAGAGAGTGATGGAGCCGCGTTACTGCAAAAGGAAAATGTATTATTACGATTGAATAAATAAATAAAGTTTGAAGTCATTTAAAGTCATTTGATGCACTAAAAGGTTTGGGAGGCTGGCGAGCACATCTGTCCCCGCAAACGGACCCAGTTTTTGGGCGAGTAGGTGGCGGGAAACTGATTGGATAATTGTGGATAATGGAGAAGGAGCATTTAGGATGTGAAATGGAAGGCAAAAAAAGCAACAAAAAAACACTGCGATTCTGTGGAACAGCCCAGTCGGCTGCTGAATTAACGATTTTCCCTTTTTTCAAGAGAGAATGTTCTGAATTGACATTTAAATGATGTTATAGCTCAGCATTTATGTGATCGTCCATGCAAATCAAGCTTTTACTAAACAGAAGCAACTCTGTATCCACTCATTTGCTGTTGTCTCTGCATTCGAATAATTAGAAATAGTCTTGTATAATAGCCTGTTAACTTCCATTACTCAGATAATGGAAGGTAGGGTGATAAGGCAGCAATGTTACTGCCACCACGTGATGATGGTGTTATGCATTCAAAGAGGTTTTTCAATTTCATGCAACTTTCTATGAACTCTTTTAAAAACCTTTCTCTGGGTTATCGATCTTGTGTCAGTTTGCCAGTGTACGATTGTCACTGTGTTAATAAGTGCTTTTATGAACAGCCCTTATGTAATTTAAGATCAGTTTGACTATCTTTCTTTCATTTAGAAGCCCAGTCGGCTGCTAAATTAACGATTTTGTCTTTTTTCAAGAGAGATAGTCAGTTTGACTATCTTTTAGTTTTATATTTTGCAGAATCTTTTATATTTTTTGTGTATATATATATATATATATATATACACACAGTGTGACACAGAACCATAATATTATTGCATATGACTTGCATGTTATATTTTATGTCACCTGCAATCATACACTCTCAAAAATAAAGGCACAAAAGCTGTCACTGGGGCGGTACATTTTCAGAAAGTACATGTTTGTACTTAAAGGGTCCATTTTGGGTCCATAAAGCGTACAGATTTGAAACTAATATGTACAAAAGTTTATCTTAAAAAAATGTTTAATCCACTGATTATGTGTCAGTTCGATTTTCATATTCATTTTCTGAATTTCTTCATAATATACAGGTTTGGAAACTCGTAGGTCAATTTATATACACTGCGATATTCCATCTCATCTTCCTAGCTATGTAATATAAGCTTGGTTTTCTTTCTCACTTGCACACTCATACTGAAAAGCTCGCCGCTGATTTCCATACAACAGACCTGTAGATAGAGCCTAACCTTCCAGATTCTCAATAGTAGATTGTGAGGAGTTTTCAGAGGGGAGCATATTTTATCGAGTAGCTCGGGTTAGCAAAGAGTAATTTATACTCTAGTGGTTTTAGCCAGATAAACAGAATGTAAGAGGACAGCGGTGAGCAGTGGATTCTGCCACTCTCATAGACCCAGCTGCGCTCTGTTTCCTTATGATAAAACACAGAACAAAGACGCAAAAAAACAACAAACAATAGACGGGAATTCAGGCTTCAGAGATAACGGAATAGTAGTGTTCCTATCAGGATGAGGAGACCTCTATGGTGTTTGTAGCTAAGAGACGGCGAGAGTCACATTTGTGTGTTTATGTGGTTCACGAGATAACTTAAAGCTTGGCGCCTTCTAATAGAATGAGGAAACAAAAATGGAAAGGTGTTAGTGCAGGTTAGTGCTCGTTTGAAGATAAAAATTCATTTTGAAATTATAAAGGAACAAATTCTGTCATCAAGTTCTGTACTCCGCCTTATGTGGTTTCTAACAAGTATGACTTACTTTCTTCTGTGGAACATGAAAGTTTTCAGAAAAAAAATATTTGAGCTCTTTTCCATAAACTGAAAAAAGAATGGAAATTGGAGCTGTCCAACACTATTAAAAGTTTCATAACAGATTATACCAACACAGTCTCATGACCAATTTGTACTTATTCGTACGAGGTGGCAAAATTGTAAATTCGTACAAATTTACGAGTCTAGACAAATTCTTAGTTTGTACGATTTGTCTAAACCCCAATGACGGGTAGGTTTAGGTGTAGGACATTCGTACAAATTCATACGAATTGGCAACTCATAAAACACGTACGATTTCACATGAGTTTGTACGAGTGAAGTCGTATGTATTTGTAGGAATATGCCACCTTGTAAAATATGTACGAATTTCCATGAGACTGGGTTGATTATACGACTTCATTGAAAGGAGAACCTTTAACATCCATGGAACCTTTTAACTGGACAGAAGGTTCTCTATAATAAAAAGGTTTGTAGATTATTAAAATGTTAACCACACTAAGGAAAAAAAGTTTAGTTTTTTTTGGAAACGTTCAATGAAAGATTCTTTGGGCATTGCTGTTAAAATCCCTTTATTGAATCTCTATTTTTAGCAGAGCATATTCCAAGTCATCTAAAGAGGAACAGACCCCGTCCTCCTTTCAACTTTGCGTGTGTTATGAAACAAAAAAGCCAAGGGGTTTGAAACAATGATGGTAAATGATCATAGAGTTTTCTTTTGTGGTGAACTATTGTATTAAGCCAGGAAATGTTATGGGGAACATTTACATTGAAGGAAATCTCCGTTCAGCTCTCCAAACTCATAAATGAGCTTTGTGTCTTCTACCGAGAACATTTTTGAACATCAAGTCCTACAATAAGCAACAAAACGGTGAAAAATAGAAGGAGCAATGCAATGGGTTATATTACAAAACATGTTTTGCTGCAAAATTTCTATTTCACACCAGCTAATTCAAGAAAGAAAGTAATGAGGGTTGGAAATCGTGTTAGCTGTGTTTTCACTGAGTGTGCTTTGGCATGATGCACAGAAAGCCAATGCAGATATTTTAATTAAGCAGCAGAAAAACAGGAAGCCTTACTTGGGTCCAAATCTGTGACAGCAAAACAACATTGCAAGTTATTTTTGCAAAGTTTTCAAAGATGGAGACTAGACCCCCAACCCCTCCTTCTCAAGCAGCCTCAGTAAGCGGTAACCGAATCTTGTTCTCTATGCATATGTATAGATTGAAGTTGTTTGAATTTTCCAATGCGTTTATTTTTAAATCTTTTTATCTTTAATAATGATTTTGTGTTACTCCACAGTAGATTGTCTTGATGTTCCAAATTATAATGAGATTTATGTTTCTAGGACACCATCAGAAATGAGGCTGTATTCTCCGTGGGATACTCCAAAGTATTTTCTCCCAGTTTTATTTTTTTCTTCTTCTCCTCTCTTTTTTTTTTACTCGTTTTAAATTCAATAACAAGGCAGTGAATGACAGACAGAAGACAGAGAAACAAAAGGAGCAGAGAGAGGCCCCATCAGTGTAGTTACACATTCTAACGAGTGAGTCAGATGGCTCGTACTCCAACTGTGAGCGTAGTGCACAACACCAAACAAGCCCTGGTGGGCTCCACACACAACATGCCCTCCGTTGTTTAGAGAACGGGATCAGAGGAACATTAACTCTGCGTTCTAGCTGGTATGAAAAAATATCAAAAAACAAAGACAGTGGATTAGAATATGATATCATTTACCTACCCTTTTGTATACATACAGCGTCAGTTCACTGTGAACTCATATCAACTCTGAAACAAGTTGTGTGTGATTTCCCATGTCTTCTAAATCCGTATGATAGACTTGTGTGAGAAACAGATGAGAATGGAAGTCGATATTCATTGATCACCTTCTTCTCAGATTGACATGGTAGCACAATCTGGGGGTCTATAAAAAAAGTAGGGAGAGAAACTATAAATAATAATAATATGAAAAATCCGTATAATTTTAAAAAGTACTTGAAATGGAAATAATAGATTTTAAAAGAACAGAAGTGCAAATTTTGTAAGGATGGTTTTCCATGCATTAAAGGACTTGCACTACGTGGAGGCAAAGAACCACCCGACACGAAGAAAATTTCCATGGTCCATCGATGGAGAGAGAAAAAGAGAGAAATGACAGGTGTGTAACAATTATTTTCTGAGGAATATAATGTAGTGATCTAGTATCATGGCTGTTTTATTAATACATTAATACAAGTTTATAAAAATGAAAACTGGTAGTGATACGCAAAAAAGGCACTTTGGTGTGCTGTGCATATAATAAGCAGTTTTCGTGTATGTGATACGAAATTTGTTGGCATCTATATGATATGCAGTTTTCGCGTACATATGATACCTAACTACCCCACAACCCTTATCCTACATAAAGCATTGCATACACGCTGAAGTCCCTTTTTGCATATTGAATTCTTTCATTTTATTTATTTGTTGTACTATCAGCCCAGTCTCACAGCAATTCGTACATATTTTATAAGCTGGCTAATTCGTACAAATTCATACGACCTCACTTTTTGCTAAATTGAATGTATTTTGCAAGTTGCCAATTCATATGAATTTGTATGAATGACCTACAACTAACCCCGCCCCTAAACCTACCCATCACTGGGGTTTAGACAAATCGTACAAAATAGTGATGTCGTACGAATTTGCATGAATTAGCATGGATTTGCCACCTTGTACGAATACGTACGAACTGGTCGTGAGACTGTGTTGGTACTATTTATACGCACTGTCTTTGAAATACGGTTAAAATATTCTGCAAAACATATTGACAAGCATTTATGGTAAACTAGATGTACTTTAATGTCATTTCTATTGTTTGCTATTTTATATATATTATGTATGCTTCGACCAATTATCCTTATTTACTAGTTGCTTATTAATATGCACATCGGTAGCATATTGACTGTTTATTAGTACCAATAAAATAAATAAATTAAATAAACAGATCTAGCCATGAGAAAAGATGCAAAGTGCACTTATTCTAAAAGTGTACTGAAGGAAACAGTCATCAAAGTGTACTCTCTAAGTTGCCTTTTATTTCATTAATGTTATATTATTTGCAAGTACAGCTTTAAAGATGTAAAGTACACTACTGGTGCACATTTATCACAATTAGGTGCACTTGTTTTTCACAAAAGGGTTGATGTATTTCACCAATAAGTGTAGTAACAGTTGCTAATAAACATTACATATTTTATCTCATGACATTTGCCAACAAAGTTAGAATGCAGATGTACAGTGAATTAAATGATATTAACAACGGTAACATCCGTAAAGGAGTTAAAACATAATTTTCATAGTTATTTTATTTTATGAGAATTAAAATGCACCTGCTCTGTGCTAACATGTAACACTGCTTCGTTCAGCTTTTGGAGTGATTGCCATTTTGATGTTTCTCATAAGCTACATAACGGGCAGTGGAAAAGAAATGGTCACAAAATTACGCCATTTAGTTGCTGTCCAGGGGTGCTTTTCTCAAAGGCATAGTTAGCCAACTATGGTCGCAAGTTCCGTCGTTACCAGCATAGTTCAAAGATTCGGTGTTTCCCGAAAGCATAGTTTAAACGAGCATTCGCAGTCAACGTCATAAAACGCTCGTGGTTTGAACTACAGCATTGGCCCGGTGGTTAGAAGCATAGTTTCTTGTTAGTAAGATATATGGGCTTTAATAAATATGCTCTTGGGCACAAGAAGCAAACT
>JAUMHG010000041.1:2699965-2716824 GCA_032359395.1 Enteromius anoplus | reverse complement strand
CTAGAGCAAGCTCCTGATTGGTTAACGCGGCGCGAATTTTCGCCAAAGTTCAGATTTTTCAACTTGAGCGTTACGCGTGATTGTCATTCGCGCCGCAGGATGTCTATTCGCGTCATTGCATTGATTTAACATGTAAATTACTCGCGCTTGACACTTCATTCGCGTCCGGTGTGAACGCACATTAAGGCTTGAACATTGAATTCCACAAAGAGGCCTCAAGACAACCGGAAGTCATAAATCGGCCCATGACACCTTGTTACCTGATTCAAGATTCAAGATACTTTATTTGTCACATGCATAGTCATACAGGTACAACACGCAGAGAACTATGCAAATTATATGTTAAAGTGCATTTTGCCATACTAGCACTGCAATGTTAGAATAGAGCAGTGCAAGCAGAGTAAGTAAACAGTACAACAGTTCTTAAATAAAAATAAGTATGATATGAGTTCCTTTTTTATTTATAATGATCCGGTATGCAATGGTGGGAATGGGGGCATGTTCTGGTTAAGGACTTGGATGGCCTGAAGATTCCTGAGCCTCTCAGTTTTGGCCCTGATGATGTGGAACCTTGAAACAGTCCGTTACTGGGGTGGGATGACTCCTTTAATATATGAACTGCTCTGGACCGACTTGTCCTTGTGTCAATGTTCTGTAAGGAAGGGAGAACAGACCGGCAGCAGCATTCTGCCACACGGATCACTTTCTAAAGAGCTTTTCAGTCCTGAACACAGCTATTACCATTCCAGGATGTGATGCTCTGTGTGAGGAGGATCAGGTAAATCAGGTTACAATTAATAGAGTAAATGATATACTGACAGATGGATTAGATGTTCATGGATTACGCTCAAGTTTGCTTTGGGTTTGAATTTTTTAAATAGAATTTGCATTATTTGTATTCTAAAATTACGATGTAAAATTACGCATTTCAAATGAGTAATTTTCAGTAACTTTTTCTGCACGTTTAACCAGTGATTTGTGTCTGAAACATTGAATCAGTCACTCAATCAACACATTCAAAACTGCTGGCTCATTCATAAACTAAGCATGTGATGGCCTTTATGAAAGAGCTATTAAATAATAATTCACTGAATCACCAGTTTGTGTATCAGAGTGGTTCTGCTGTGGTTTTATAGCACAGTGGTTGGCAAAGCAAAAAACAGACTGCGATATTGTGCCCAAGCCATTAATGCTAGCTCTAATATGATGTTTTGAATTAGTTATGGAGGTCTGGACACATCTTTTGAACTAGCAGTGGCAGATTTTACATCATTAGCGTCTTTGGGCATTACTTGTTTATATACTTGCCTTGTGCCTACAGTCATGCAATAATGCTTTAGTTCTGTATATCCGTGTATAGTGCAGTTTATTGCAAAATTCATTTTTATTATATTACCTTATATATAAATTACATTTGCTTATATACCATTTTCATTTATATGATTTTTCTTACGAATGTTGTCTAACAAGCTTGAAGCAAACATTAAAAGGTTAACAACTTTGCATTTGTCGTTTTCAACCTCATTCGCACATGAGTGGCATGTTGAATGTTCACTTTAGATTATCTCCACAAACACACACGATCATCTCAGAGCCAGAGCATGTGAGAATCTGTATCTGGGTCTGCTCACTTGGTGCTGACACGAAAGAAAGTGATTTCAGGTTCAGGTCGAGCTCAGTCTTAACTTTACAGCGCCAGTCGGGTTATGCGGTCTAGTTTTCGGGCTTACCTCAATTTAGCGTGAAAAGCAAAATCTTATTGCTTTCTGAGTGCAAGTGCGACACTCTTGTTGAAAAGGAGTCAAGCATGCTGGGAGATATGTTACGATAAAAGCACAGTACAGTTCAGGTCCAGATAATAAATGCAATTAAATGTGACAGATTTAAACATGAGAAAAAACAAAAAAAAAAAACAACAAAAAAAACAATGTCCATCTCTTTCTCTCTCAGTCTGTCTGCACTGCAGCATTGCAGACGGCCAATATGATGTTCAACTGTGTGCCATTTCTCAGTTCAGAATGGGACTCTGGGACATGGCGGGATGAATCAAGATAATTGCTTGATTGATTTTTTTTTCTCCTGTTCTCTAAGCACTTGGCTGGGCATGATTTGTTTAGGGAGTGAAATGAGTTAGGCGCTTTTAAAACATGTGCACGCACACATACAAACACGTCATGTTGGTCTCACAGGGGCAAACAATAGTTCACAAGATGTCATTTTGTTCACCTAAATTACATTTGCTGTGGCAGGCAAACACAGTAAGTAGATTTGTGCATGGTTTGAGCTTTACAAACCCCTAACGTAGTTCATTTTTGGAAGCCGCATCTTTTCCACCATGTGCACACAAATAATTGTGTGTTTGCGCATCTCATCTTCTCTTCAAAGCTCGCCGACATTAATAGGACCTGCCCAGGCATAACTCTTGTCCCACTGAGTGCATCAGAGATGGAGAGCAGATGAGTGGGGATGGAGAGGCCGTTCTCTCACCACCTGATTACAGCAGCTCCTTCAGGAGCAGATGGAACTTACCCTTCATACCGACTCATGCAAGGGGAGTATGAACATGCTCTCTGTCTCTCTAGACAGAGAGCTGAGAACGCTCTATAAATATAACAAAACATTGGGATGCAAATCTGAGCCATGTCCTGGTTCTGTGAGACCCATGAACCAGAAATGAACACAGAGCTGTTCTTCTTTCAAAACTGTGGCCTGAAAGCGTAGACGAAAAACGGAGAACAAATTACATATTCGAGGAATAAAATCAGAATGGATACAGATGGGAGTCATACTGTATGTGCAGTTTTATCATTTACTTTATTTTTTTTAGCTCTATTGCATCCCTATCTGACCCTTACCATTAAAGTCAATGCATAAGAAAAACTGGTTCTGTTTACTTTATGCACATTCCAAAGAAAGACAATGTCTTTATAATATTTAATCAAAATGTAATAAACTGCTTGGCCTCTGGCTTGGTTTTGTAACGCAATAGTGCGAAGTGCCACTTTTCATGATCCATTTAATTACTGATGGATAAAATTAGGTCCTGCTCTACATTTCTTGTTACTAAATATTCTGCTTCACTCAAAAATATGTCAAATTGCAGCAGCAATTACAGCAAATTACAGTAAAAAACAGTAATTATTGTTGACTTTAATCGTACCTTTACAATCCTTAACCTGGGCCTGGTAAGATTTTTAAAGCATCTTACGCTCACCGTTAATCAAAAATACAATTTAAAATAATCAAATTTAATATATTTTGAAATGTAATTTAATCCTGTGATGCAAAATTGTATTCTCAGCATCATTATTTCAGTCTACAGTGTCATATTATCCTTTAGAAATCATTTTATTATGCCGATATTGTATAATTACTTTGAATATTATTAAATTGTTCCTTCTAAGTAAATCAATTAATAAATTAAATAGCGACACCAAACTTTTAATCTGGAGTTATGTAAATTCTTTCTGTTTCTAAATAAATTGCTGCCACTGAAATTATTCTTGTTTTGGCAGCTTAGTTTAATGCTGTATGAAGAGCATGTGGACATGAAAATATTAGACTTTCATGAAACAAAGCATGGAAAAATGCTTTACATGTCGCCTTTAAAACAGTGCTTTTAATATAATTTGAATGTGATGCCCTGACAGCAAGACCATGCTTTGGTTAAAAAAAAGTGGAGTATCATGACACCCTATATATCATCAGGTCTTTTGGGACCCCCATAGAATGGTAAAGCTATTTCACGTAAAACAACTCATGCCTTACGAGGTCATACTTCTTGACACGGATCAGCTATCCTCTCTGTCCTCTGGCCTTTAGAGTAAAAACAAGCTATGCAGGCCTTTCTGTGAATCCTCATGCCCTGAGCTGGCTTTGGAAGGGTTGGTAGGGATGATTTCCCCAGATTTCAGTGGCTTTCTTCAGCCTCACGGTTTTAAAGTCTTCACCGCTCTTGTCACCTGCTTTATGGTCAGCACTTCACCCCAGCTGTGGTTTGGGTGTCTATAGTTCAACAACTTTGAACTCATACTCAAAGTATTACAATATATTTTTGGAACTGGAAATTGTGATGAATGGAAAGTGAGAAATACAAATGTTTTGCAACAAAATATCAATAAAAGCATCATTTTTTCTTTACCTAGATATGAGAAAACGTACTAGCGCTGCTTGTCTTAGCAAACACCTCTAATAAATTTGAGTCCAAAACTGTCAATTTTGCAAACAAGTAGAAACAAAGCGAGTTATACTGAAATCATTTAATTTGAGCTGTCGCTAGCACTTAAATATAATGACCCAGTACATATCCTCAGGACAACGTTTAGCCAAATTAATCTCCAACAATACCTGCTTCTGCCTCCAAATGGGTTTAGGAAGGAAGGATGCAAGAAATCAGCAAACCTCAAATTTCCTCCTTCCCTGTATCTGAGAGGTTTGGGGGTCCCTCAAGGGCCAGTTCTCTGATAGACCAAATTAAAGAAATGTTACCCCACACACATTTTAGTCTGTTCCTGAGCAGTCTAGTTGTAAGATTGGTACATGTAGTTAATTGGGAACTATCTATCAAACCTGTGGGATTGCTGAGCCACGAGGACCCTCGAGGCCCCAGCTGACCACAGGAGCCCTTACAGCTGGAGGAGCCAACATACTGGCCGTCTTGAAGCTTGACTGCAGTCTGTTTGCCTACCTCAGGTTATTTCATTCACTCTCAGTCATTACAAGCCCAGAACTTTCTCGTCCCCCAACCTTTTACAGGCACACTTTTGAGAATGCTTGCCCTTGTCATCCACTGCTAGAGGTTGTTTAGAAAAGAGAGGGAAATGGTGCAAAATACAATTTTGTGATGCTCTTTGTGTGTCACAAACAACTTTCAAAACCATTAAAAAATGTATTCTCTCTAGTAATGCACTGTTTGTGGTTAAAAGGATCTTTAAAACAGATTTGTCCAAAGTTTAAAATAAAATAGCACTTGTTTTTATTCAAGCAAAAAAAAGAAGAAAGTGTTCACTCCATCAAGAAGAAGGGACACAAATTTAATTCACCCAAAGGCTCTGTTCTAAAACCTACAGAGAGATCCGTCTTGCTGTCTACTTCCTACATATGCAATTGCCTTTCAAGGCAGCATACTAATTGAAGTGAACCCTCATCGATTTGGAACAATTTGACAAGCGATTCTTATCATGCAAATAAACATGCAATTCTCATGTGACAAGCACATTAATGACCCCTCAATCAGCTCTGCCTTGTTACTGACTTTGTTTGGATAGTTTTATAATGCAATTAACAGCAATCAAAATAGGGTACAATTTTTTTATAAGGCATTATGCAAGTGGATTCTTTTCCCACACATGTCTAAATATTGCATTTTTATAAGTGCATATTGATTAAACAATATCAGCTTCAGCTCTCATTCCCAAGTGAAAATGTACAACATCAGTAAGAACACTTGCATGTGCTTCAAAAGAAATTCGAGCTAACATTCAGTTAATGTTAGTTCATTTATGCATTGATAGTAGCTTTTCACAATGCCACAGTTGTGAATGTATTATAGAGATTGCTTGTTCACTTATACTAATGTAATCACTTGCAATATCCTTTAAATTAGTGTAACTGCGAACATGTTTCCAAGGGTTTTTAATCAGATTACTGTTATTTAACAATTGAAAAAAGGCAGATAAAGTCACTCTTCGTTAGAGCCAGCATAAGCATCCATTACATTCTTACCACTTTATGAGCATCTTAAAGAAAATCACGCTTTTAAAAGCAGTGGTCTTTTTAAGCATTACTGAGATACTTTTATCAATTTTATTCCTATTTTGGTAGCACTTTATATAAGGGTATACTAATCAGTAGTAACTAGTTGCATATTACCATGCATACTGACTATTTAATACACCGTTCTTAAATCTAATTGTAAATTAAATTTTTATTTTCCACATTTAAATTTGACAGGCAAACTAAAGTTCAGCGAATGATTTCAGTATAGCGTGGCATTAGTTTAGCTAACATCATAAAACTCATAAAACAGCAATATTGGGCAGTAACTGTTCAAAAAAATGAATAATTCCAGTCTACATATTGATATTGAACATTTATCTTGCCTCATCCAAGATACTGAATGTATTTATTTCCCCACAGAGATGTGCAATCTGCAGTTGCTTTCTGCATGAAATTCATATTTTAGTATTTGCCTTAGTATTTGGCCAGGTGGAGGGATCTTTGAAGGCTGCCTCCTATTTTATGCTGCCTCAGCAGAATTATGGTGCTCAGCCTTTGCGTCAGGAGCACACCTGATGACTACAGAGGCAGCTCACATGGTTCTGGAACACAGCCAGAATTTACTTTCTTTCTCAACAAACCTTCTGTAATCAGCCTGTTTGAGCTCCCAGTCTGTGTTTTTTTAATTTCATATAGAAGTAATCTCAATTATACTTTAAAATCACTTTATTATTATTATTATTATTATTAAAGTGTTATTTTACATTAAAATTACTGAAAGTTTCCTCTGTTTTTCAGCTTCTTAACACTTACTTACTTCATGCACTAATGAAATGTACCCCTGCTTCTAGAAGTGGCATAATAAATCCCCTTTTTGGTGTTATATTTGTTATTATATTTAATGTAAGGACAGGTTATACTAAATTTATGAAGCATATTTTGCTTTCAAAATATAAAAGCATAACGTTTGTTTGTTGAGTAGATATAAAAACAACAACAACAACAACAATTATATTTGTAGTGCTGGATTTTTTTTCAATTTTCTGTGGAGATAAAACTCCTCTGGTCCTTTGAGAACAAATCTCATGGTCTATTAAACTAAATTACCCAGATAACATCTATAATATCATGTTTCTAGATTGATCAACAACTTCTTACCCTTCATTATCCATGTCCTTAGGCAATTGTCCTTAATTCATAAGTCAAATATCTTATTATTAAGCATGAAGAGATTATATAAACTTGTTTATTGTCTAGCTGCTGTTTGAACACGTAATGAGAATGCCATGCCACAAGAAACCTGGCAAAATCATATTTGCTTAACGTTTACCGATCGTTATAAATAACCCTTGATCTAGCTATTCTACAGACAAAATAAAGCGAATGCCCTTCTGAAGGTTGCCACCCATCAATAACTGGAAATAACCGGTTACGGTCAAATCGGCTGCTATTACCTACAGATGCTGCAATTAAGGGGTTTCGGGGTCAGCATCCTGATTTCTGGAATTTTTTTTTTTTTTTTTTTTGTAATTAACTGGGAAACACAACAAACATTAATTTCATTGTGGCACATTTGAAATGACTACAGGGAAATGTCAGATGGTATTAGCTGTATTTCTTGGGAGCGTGTGTATTAAGGTAAAGCATTAATTAGGAGGCACCATACTGCACCTGGAGAGGTCGTTTTAGTGAAACAGTAAAGTACCTTCTGAATATTAATGGCACTTGACTTGGCATGTGTGTGAAAAGATACTGAACAAAAGAGCAAGACATGCAAAACAAAATGAACAATAGTAAGTAATGCAACATCTAAAGCTAAACAAGAGCTAAAACATTTGGCAGCACTTTATTATAGATTTTCATTTACCTATTTTATTAATAGTTTTATACTGTATATATACACTACTAGTCAATCCTCACGTTCACCAAAGCTGCAGTTATTTAATCAAAAATACAGTAAAAACTGTAGTATCATTAAGAGTATTATTAAACATTTCTATGTTTGTACTTGTGATGTCAATATTATACTTTACATTCAATTTAGTGTTTGTTTTTCATGGGAACATATTTGAAGAAATTTCATTGTTTGCTCATGAATGGACCTCCTGTAGTCAGCGGGGGCCGCCAGAATGAGAGTCAAAAAAGCTAATAAAAACATCACAATAATCCACAAGACTTCAGTCCACTCCAGTCTTGTGAAGTGACAAGAGTCCGGTTTCTTTCAACTTTGTTATTTTTATTTATTTTTTTATTTTTTTAAACTTCAAATTAGGTTAAAATAGTTCTCTATCCATTATATTGCTTTCTCCAGTAAAAAAGTCATCTTGCTGATTCAGTAAACAAGTAAAGTCATACAGGTTTAGAACAACCTGAGGGTGAATAAATTATTATTCAAAGTTTCATTTTTTGGGTGAATAAGCTCTTCAATGATTCTGATTCTGCAATGAAGCCCGAAACTAAATAAACTGTGAAACACAATAATTTGAGTGAGTTTCATTCTGCAAAACTGCCCAACATATTCCCATTGCATTTGAAAGCTTTTCTCAGATTCTGAGGAGAAATGCTTACCAACACAATTTACACAGACAAGGAAATGGGGTATTAAAAGGCTACAAAAGAGAAAAAGAAAGAGCGAGAGAGAAAATTGGACTTCCTCAGAGTCAGGCAGAGCAGCTGTCATGACAAGTGAGCAGATTAACTACATGGCCAGCAAGGAGAAATCCAGTAGTTTGCACAACTAAGGCAAAAAAAAGAAAAAAAAAAAGAAAACAGCAGTCCTTTTCTGACAGGAGTGCAGTTTAAAATCAAGACCTGAGGCTATATCTCTGTAGCCACACATTATGCTCAGACTGGGTTTAACAGAGATTTGTCTTAAAGCCGTTTTTCCATGCTATGCCAGCCTCCTTCACTGGGCTTCGACCGTAAAGAGATACAGAGTGATATATTGCTAGAGAAATACATATTTGGATCCATTTGGGAAAACAAAAGTAAAAATCAAAGTCAACTGCAATGTGAGGAAAATATCATAGCAAGCGGTACGAAACGGTAATACAGACAGTTTAGCTGTACAAAAAGACACGCTGACAAACATGAAATCTGTAATATATGCCAGGAGCTGAATTTTGAACTTTGAACTTGAAACTGAATCATTTTGTTTCTTGTATCCTCAGTATCACTTTCGCAACCTAATCTCACAATTATGCACGGAATTCTGTGAGAGCAAGTTTCCATAGTGTTTTCTAAAAAAAAAAAAATCTAGAAAATCAGCAGCACAAGCTGTCAGATCTAATGAATTATTTTAATGAAAACAAAAAACAAAACAGCTTTAACATCATTTAAACTATTTAAATGTAATAAAACTTAATAAAATTTAATTTTAAGTTCAGTTTAAGTTTAAACATATCATCAGTATTGCTTAATTGTAACAATGCTTTGGTAACATAAATAAATAATACGATAGAAAAAACATGAATCCTGGCAACCAGAAAGCACTGCAAATATGAGCAGTACAAAGTACAAATATTTGCATAAAGGCACACCTCTCTACAAGTACAAAAGAACCAAAATGTCCATTTGGTTTAATTCATAATGTTCCCTGAAGTGCTTACATCTCAGAGTAGAGAGTGGGGTCAGAAATTCAAAGAGAAATTGCATGCTCTTATGCAAAGCGAAGAAAGCTGTTGAGGAATTATGTGTTGGAAAAAGAGCACTAATCACAAGGAAAAATAGAAAAAAATTGCGAACTAAAGTACGTGCAAAGAAACATTGTCTGCTCTTCTGCACGGATGGCAGATTATTAATTTTGTGGACATGTTTCTAGAGTTCCAAAACTGATGATCAGGAAATAAGGTAAAGCAGATACAAATTTGCATTGCCCACAGTTGCACCATCTCGCAGCTACCACCAGTTGAAATGTAAGAACAAAGTTAAAAAGTTTGCCAACATGACAAAACACACATTTCATTAGTCAACTTTTGGCAACTCTTTCCTATTAACAAACCTAAACCATGATCCCAGGCAGCGTGTTCTGGAAGAGAGGGTCTGAATCTGCACGCTCTGAAGGTGGAGGTCACTGTGTTTGTTTAGCTCTACATTATCACCCGGCTCTGCTAATGAGATGAATGATCAGTCCTGGAGTGGCTGTCCTCTGATAACACGGCAGTGAGTTTTTTTTTGTTTTTTTTGGGAAAGGAGTGTGCTTGCAGACATCTGCCTTGGTGATCTCACTCATTAGAAGGGGACAGAAGATCAGTCTGTGACCAACCTTGCCGGCCCCTCCAGTGGGCCGTGAAAGGACGAGGACAAGGATAGCACAGACGTTGGCCACTGTGCACACAAGCCAAATCCTTTTAACATTCTGAAGCAAGGCAGTGAGTGCTGCTTCACTGCCTAAAATGACAGCTTTTCTGGATTTGTAGTCTCATAACCCTGGGTAGGCAACAAATCGCCATGCATATTCATACACAACATGGTCACGCTTTTCATTATGATCCACACTGAAGTATGCATAATTGGGGTAAAAACAGTTTTCATTCAGAAACAAATAGTAAGATTGACACTTAATTACAAAGAAATTGCAATAGTAAAAAGTTATATAGAAGAAAAATACTTTACAACTTATTCCAATGCATGTCCCGATTTTGCTGAGTTCGACGTGGAAGAACAATTTAATCCAGAATTTTTGTTTTAATCATATCTCTACACTTAAACCTTGCCTTAATTACCCATGAGTACTGCCTAAAATCATTTTCAATGATAGATGACGCACACTTCTGTACAAACACCAAACACTGATTGTAAGCCTAAACTTCACAAAAACTATAAACTGGTTCTTTAAATCTGACTTGGTAATCCCAATGTTGTTCCAGGGTCACAAGTCGAACTCAGCAAAAGCAGGTTCTGCTTACTCTAATAGTCAGTTTTATTTACAAGTTCAATTTATGGTGCATTTATTTAAAAAAAAAAAATAAATAAATTTTTTTTCTGCAGTAAACAATGTTCTTTTTTTATTGTTCATGAACGTCAAGTTTCTGCTCAGCCACTTGCCATTCGTGGGTTCCTGAAGTTCCAAACAAGTATTTTTTTCAGCTTGGTTTCAATAAATGATCTTTTTGGACACAAAAGGAAGTTTGAAATTCTGAAACGTACAGTATGTACATCAAACTCTTTTATCTGGAGAGATCAAAGGAATTGACATTCCTCATGACATGACCCCTTTAAAAATGTATGAATGCCACAGCATTAGATGCAAAACATCAAAACAAGAAAAAAGCTAAATATTTCACGAAAAGATGCTTTAGATAGTCTGTTGAAAATAAAGAAATTTAAAAAAGTATTGTGACATTTTATGGTTGTAAAACATTACACCAAAAATACCCGTAATTAATGTATTCAACCCTACCGGTGTGAACTTGCTTACAGGCTCAAACATTATGTTGGCTAATAAAGAATTATTGCAAAAATTCTGATCAAATTAAGAAACCACTTTGAGAAGAAACACTAAAATCTATCTAAAAATTTAAACAGCACAACTGTTTTTAAAATTAACCATAATAATTGTAATGTAATGCCCGAGACACACTGCTCAATCTTTGGCTGTCCCAAACCATTGCCATTGTGGAACAATCATGGGGATTTCTGTGATTGTAGCTCCTGTGTTGTACAGTACATTTTCTGATAGTGTCAGAAATTCAGCATGAACATCGCACTGTGTGTTGATGCTACGATCCACGTTTACTTAGCAGTCAATAAAAATGCTGTATAAAATCAAAGCAACATGGCTCTCTTTCACTGCTTCCACAAAAAAGTACAAAGTGCAATTCATCGTGCTCTTTTTGTTTACCATTAGAACATGCTGATGATGTTTTATTGTTCTATTGCAACATGCCTCATCGCGTGCAAGTCAGCAGTTCATCATGGTACAGTCTTCATGCATGTTGTACACAAGTTTATTAGATCCATGTTGCACAGTGTGATCTGCAATGATCTTATTGGACTGCTAAAATCAGTTTTAGACGATATCGCAACATCTAATTAAGATAAGTTTGCATTTGATGAAAATGAATGAAGAACTGAGCTACAAAAGAACATAATTCACTTTTCTGAATAGAGTATTTAACAGGTTTCTGTCTTATGAGAAGGAACTAAACTTTTAATGGGTTTTATTCATTTGTTGTTGATTGTAAAAGTTAAAAGAACTGTTGGAGGAAAAGCAAGCAACTTCCTTTATTCCTCAAGTAACGCAAACAAACGAACAACTCTTTTACTACACTTAAATCCGAATGATACATTAATGGCACCAAAACTTGTTTTAATATACATTCTCTGGAGTACTTATGCATGAAACATTCATTTGAAAACCAACAGAAGGGTTAGATATAAGTTCTTGCGATATTTCATACGGTTTGAGATTCACCCCGAGGCAAAACTCATGTGAAGGAAGCAGCTTTCCTTTTCCCCTCAATTTTTTTCTCTCCCTTTCTTTCTTTTTTGGCTCTCTTATCATCTTTTCAAGCATGCCAAGTGAACTGTCGGACCGCAGATTTCTCTGTGATAGAGATCTCTTGGGAGACATGCAGAAAAAAAAATGTTGCAAAAATAAAGCAACAGAAGGATGGGGAATCCAGAGGGATGGAAGTAAGAAATGTGGACAAATGAACGTGTTACCCGACACGGCCTTGGCATCGCTCAGAGAGCCCTGCAGCCACACTACAGCAGTCATGAACATCCCTCCATGCCTCGCAATTCCTTTTCCCCCTCTTTCCCCCTTCTGTCTCTGTATCCTTCATCTGGCTGTAAACTTTCCCTCAGCACTCGGAACAGCTTGTTATCTAAACTGCTGTTCTGTTAGACAGAACCCTCTTATTACATTTAAAATCTTAACGACTCAAGTTTAGCTTTTTTCGCGGAATGTTTTAGGGCAGCATGATTTTATCAGGGGCTTGCATGGCTGCTCATCTTAAAGAAGTTGACTAGTTGGTGGGTCATTGTTTATCTCATGTAAATGAGATACAGTGAGAATGTCTGTATAAGTTAGATGGTGCAGTGAGAAAGGAAAATGTGCATATCTCCATTGCCAGATTCATGCTGTGTGCTCTGTCATAAACCAGAGCTCAACAATAAGGATGTCCCAATGGCCCGGAGCCAGCATCAAAAAATTAGTTGTACTTGCACATGTGTTTTTATGCCTTGCAACATAAACAATTGATTCCCTGAGGTTTTTCGGATTTGCTGATTTACATATATTCCCTAGACATACAAACAGACAGAAAAATGAATGGATAGAAACCTGCAGATAGACAGATGGATGGACGGGTGGATGGAAGGATAGAAACATATGGATAGATAGAAACTGACAGACACTGACAGACAGATGGACAGCTAGATTCGTAGATAGATAGATACCCAGCCTGAAGTGTGACTAAAGAAAACTCTCTCTCAGGCTACACCATTGTTTAAAGTAAATCAGACAGGTAATGTGCAGCTCTCTCTCTCTCTCCCAACAAGAACTTCTACATCTTCACAAAAGCCAATAACACTCTTCATCCATCCTCCCTTTCGTGTTTCACATTCAATACCTTACGTGTTTATTACCACGTTACTCTTCAGATACTCATTTTGAAGATGGATCTGATCAATGTGAGGCACGGCGCCAAACCAGCCCGGAGTGGACCAGGACCGAGATTTGGCTTCAACCTCTAAACTATCGATTGCTTCAGTGTGCGGGCTGACAGCCACGACTCATCTGTTGTACCGGGCGAGCGATGTTTGACGTTTTGTCAGTTAATACTTCTCCTCTCCCATCTTGAGCGGTGAATCTACGATGTCATGAGAAAGCCAAGCACCCCACACAAAAGTGTAATGAACATCAGCAGAACTCTTCATCATCTGCCTGGAGATTGATGGACTTCAAGCCGCCCTCCAGACACCCTTTTTAGGAGATACTACTTTTAGAAGGCTGTAAACAGGAATTTGTTTCAAGGAGAAGACTAGCAGACTGAGAAATAGCTATTTTACTAGGTTAAAAACACACAAAAGATGTACTTGTTTTCTTGGGTCTGTAAGAAAGTTTACACACTACAGTGTGTACAGTCTCCATGGAGTCCTTTAAAATGGATTATACTGAAAATGAACAGGTTTTAAAGTTTCTCAGAAATTCAGGAATTGAACTATGATTCACTTTAATTTGGCTGGTTTAGTCTGATATCAATGTGCTTAGTAACTGTTATATCATGTGCTGTGGCGCTAGGTAGGGCAGATTGAAAACGACATCATCTTCTTTTAATACTTAATTTGCTTTCATTTCACCTCTCCAGATGGTCCATTAACTCCTGTGTAAATATATATGTTTAGTCTACTGCAGTTTTTTTACATTAACTTTCTTTGGGAAAGAAACAGTGATTTTATTGGAGTTTTTTAAAAAAAATTTTAATAAAAAAATATTCAAAAAATATTTATATATTTTGGGGTGTCCAATATTAAGACTTGACTAGTCCATTCCACACAGAAATTGGTTTAATGTATGCTGTATGTATATATATTTTTATTTTTTTACATGAATTTTGTGTCTTCATTTACACCACTGTGTATGACACTCGAACCACGTACTTAAACTAACTAACTGACCCAAATATATATATATATATATATATATATATACACATATATATATATACATACATATATATAAAACCTATCAGGGGCACGGGTACTGTAGCTTCACAAAAAAAAAGATTTGGGCCCTTTAGCAAAAACAAACTTGTAGCCAATCAGCAGTAATGGCCGTGTCTATTCATGATATGGAAGAGACAGTGTTCAGTGAACAGCCAAGTAGAGTGACAGAGAGATAAAAAGCAAAAGAATAACATTTCTGTAGAATGATAAGGCAAGAAGTATGACCCGTTTAAATATGGTATCAGCTTTCCAGTGCTGGAGAGAACTCAAGGAGCGGAAGGCCTGCGATCGGACACCAAGGTTGTTTTGTTTCGCCTTGATAGGTGAGTTACACTGGACGTGATGAAGCAACCATTGAAAATAATTTGAAACGCATGTAAGTGCATCATAAAAAGAATGTGGCAGCAGTTTTCTGTTTGAGGTTTGTCTTGCAGCTCGCATCCCATGGCTTTCAGAAATCACATACCCTGAAAAAGATTGGAAAGAATGCTGGTATAGAAAGTTTTAGTTAATCAAAGTTTTAGAAGCTTAATTCTATCTGACACTTCGAGGCAAATATCACCAACATTTCTGGCAACCACATACAGGACATGTTTAAGGTCTCTTTTGTCGACTCAATAAAGCTAAAAGAGAGCTGTACCCCGAGATAAAACAAGGGTCATACCATCCAACCAATTTTCACAATTCAGTACTTAATCGGTCAGTCAACACAACATTTGGTTTAAACGTAACAGAATTACAAAACTTCACCTCAGAGCCCTATTCAGTCAGGATGACCTTTCTCACAGGAGCTCAGGTAGATTTGTGCTTCACAAATGTACTTTGTGATTTAAATCCCAAGTTTTTTTCACAACCTCAGTAATAAAAGCAAATAACTTACTGCTACTTTTGGCTTCCTCTGAGAAATTGATTTTCCCCTTTGTCACGCGCTATAAACTCATTTTCTCATTCATTCGTAATGGGAATGACCGGCTGATCTTTTGCCAACTTTCTAGGTAAAATTACACTCTGTTCATACCAATAAATTGAGTTATTGAATTTAAATTTGCAATTAATCTAAAAAGTAAAGAAATGAATGCACTCATGCACAGTGCATGACCTTTAGTCATTTGTAAATGAGAATTCAAACAATGTTAACACATTCACATGCTTGTTACAGCACAAAACTTTGTTTATTAAGCTATACCAGGCTTTCCCCAAAAGCAAACTTTCTCTCACAACCCTTCATCATCAGTAAGGGAATTATATTTTCACTCTGTTTCTGCTAGTGCACCAAATCTTAACACAAGACACATATAAGAAATTTAACAGCTTCTGTTTGTGTTTGAAGAGAAATAGATAGTGTGAGACAGAGAGAGAGAGTGTTTGTGCTGTCTGTTTCTCTAAATGTTTCATGTGTTATTCGATCTCCAGCAAAGCATATAGTCATGAGGGGGTGAGAAGGAATTACTGCAAATCCAACTCTGTGCTGCAAAAGAGCCGGAGCCCGCGGAGACTGAATTAACCTAATCAGACAGCCAGCGATCTACCCCTCCAAATTTTATGCTACATCAAACCATAAAATAAGCAATAGAACGGATCACAGAAAGCAAAGAATGCAACAAAAGATCTTGCTTACATTCACAAACCCTGCAACCTGCCTAGAACAGCCTACATGCTGAGCTTTCCATGTTCACTCAGTGCCACACAGCACAAAATATTTCAGCATTATAACGTGCTTTAAGATGCCACGTTTTACTCTTTTAAGATTTCTTTTTTGTTCACTTAGAATACAAGTAAAGAGCAACATTACAATAACCATAAAGACCATTTTTGTTACAACTGGGTGCATTGATTCTTGTGATTTATGTTTAAATTGTGCTCATGTTACATAAAAAACTATATTTTTATTTTTAAAGGTTTATATGTAATTACATGCAGTTATTACATAACATAACTATTACTTTCCTTTAACATAAATATAGTAACTTTTATTTATTATAATTATGCTTAATGTGATAATGTGACTTTGTACCATTTGATTGTTTATGTCATAATGTCATGTTTTCTGTGTGCTTCATGTGTTTTTGTTTTCATTTCATTCATGTTCTCAAGCTCATTTGTAACCCTGCCCCTCTCATCATGTTTGATCCTTTCCCAGTCGTGTCTAACCAGGGGCCTGTTCCATAAAACAAGTTTACCAAATAAGCCAGGTTTATTTCAGTTAGTCTGACTTACTGCCAGTTCATTTGGTTTAAAATAAGTCAGACTTATCTGCCATAAGCCTGGCTTATTTAGTAAACTTGTTTTATGGAACAGGGCCCAGGGGTCCGTTCTTCGTACCTCGCTAACTAAGTTAGCTGGATTAGAATTATGACGATTTCGCGTGATCTTGGATCGTTCGGTTCTTCAACGCTCATCCAGGACTTGCTGTCATAGCAACAGGTCCGTAAGAGTAAGCCTGCTCGGGAGCAGGTTTATTTCATGTA
>JAUMHG010000041.1:2666840-2677403 GCA_032359395.1 Enteromius anoplus | reverse complement strand
GACAGGAACACACGAGGGAGACAGAATGAAAACAAAAACATGGAACACGAGGGCATGGCACGAGAGGAAACATGACAGTTCCAGTGATCATGCAGATTACCAATATACGTGGAATAATGTTATACATTTCTTCTATGATTTGGTTTAGAGATTTCCATTTGTCATTCTTTTTAATTTTCCAAAATGTACCTGATGAAAGAGCATTGCATGTCATTTCAGCAGTGAGGCAGTCAGGAGCATTGTATTGTCAGTACAGTTGAAAATTTGATTACCTGTTTCCAGCTGCTCCCACATTAAACATAAATATAACATCATAATACACAGCACATCCATGTTCACTGTATAATTGATGTTTGTTGATAGCTGTAGTGCTGTTGGTGTGTATGTGGTTTGAGGCAAATAACATAAAATAAAATGTACTACAACAATTTTCATAACTACTATGCAAAAATACGAACCCTTGTAAGCCTTCTTACATGTAGTTATGGTGTAAGTGTGACATCCGCAGGCCGTAATCTAAAGTGAAACTCTTGTTACCCTCTTGTTACGTGTAGTTACAATGTAAGTGTGACGTTAAACAATTTATTACGTAACTTTACAAGTTACACTACAATAGATATGTTTCAAAGTTGTTAACAATTTACTGTATTACACAGTTAAATGCAAGGTCCAAAGACCCTAAGGACCTTTCTATTTGTACTATTCAACTAAATTGTAACAAAACTTTTCCAAGAATATAACGAGAATACAGAAAAAAAATGCACATTCATTTATAAAAGGGACATTAAAAACAAACACACATGCAAATCATGTTCTAAATGTATTTTTTAATAATCATACAGTAGATTTTTCGTTTCGGCAGCAAATTTCTGTAGATCTTTTGCAAATGCTTGCAAAGTTGTCCCTGCAGAATATGAGGAAGCAGATGCCGTTTTCACCTGTGATCACAATTAGAGAAAAATGCATTGCAAAAAAAAAAAAAAATTAAATGATGTATTTTTTTTTTTTAAATACATGTCAAGTTTGCATAATGTAAAGTGTTATAAAAAGATTATATTTAACCACATATATAAAAAAAGACTTCTGTTCTGTGAGGACTGAAAGTTCCACAGCAATGTTTCAAGCCGGTATGTTGTGATGCGGTAAAGCAAAAAAAATTTTTTTTTACTATAGTTATTACTGGTATACTTAAAAAATGTGCTAAATGGATGAAAGAGTCTTCATGTAATAATCAAAAATTTTACTTAACGTTATAGTGTTTTGTCATCCGTGATGTTCATGAATTTATTATTTGGCAAATAATTTTTTTTTTTTTTTTTTTTTTTAGGAAAACATTCCAGGATTTTTTTTTGTGGATTTTTGGTCGCCAGCGGATTAAAAATGCTGTTTCAAAGGGCTCTACACGACACCAGACTAATAAATAGCCTATATCGATCAACTATTTTCTTAAGAATATGCATTATAACGTTACATATTTTTACTACAAATGCTCAGCTCTGCAATGCGGATCCATTACACAATCCTGTTGAAAAGGTCATGTGCAGATAATTTCTTCTTCTTGGTTTTTTAGCGGCTGGCACCAACGTAAAGAGCGATTGAAGTTTAAAAAGCCAGTTTCAATAAATATTCAAAGGGCTCTACGTGATCACGAACCCAGCCGAGTAATACGAGTCTTATCTAGAAAAATGATCAGTCAAAAAATACTTTGCGATGTGCCTGCGCATCTTTGTTCCATGGTCTTGGAGAGGTTGAGCGTGACGTAGGCAGAAATACACACTCAGTATTTACCAACATGCAAAAAAAAGCAACGAACTTCAAATGCTCCTTGAGTTAATTGGATTTTATGAATTGGCCAAGTGAAATAAATAGTAGTTTTCATTTTATTTTAATATAAATAATAATATAAATGTTTAATATAAACATAAATTGATAAACAGAAAATAAAACGCTCCACACTCTGGAGCAGAAGGTGGTGGCGATGCACCTGTTTATGCTCGTGCCAGCCGCCGTTAAAAACCAAGAAGAGGATTACAGGATTGCGTAATGGACCTGCATTGCAGAGCTGAGCATTTGTCGTAAAAAATCTGTATTATGTGTATTTTTAAGAAACTGGCCAATCGTTTTGCTGGATACGACCTTTATTCCTCTACCAGTATTGCGTAGAGCCCTTTGAAACGGCGTTTTTAATCTTGAAATGTCCACTGTATGATTCCTGGAATGTTTTCTTAAAAAATTTAATTTCTTTGCGACTGAAGGAATAAAGACAGAGATATCTTGGAGACATATGGGTGAGTAACGTATGAGGAATTTTTTTTCATTTGTGTTTGTCCTAAAATTAAAAACAAATACAATAAAATAACAGTGTGTTATAATTTAGAGGGTCTGTACATTGGGCCTTTTTTTACTCTAAAGTTTACTCTAATGTTTGTTGGTGGGGGACTTTTTTTAAATTTAGGTATCCCTAATTATGCAAAAATGCAAATGTGCAACAGTGCTGAAGAAGTTAGAACCAGGCCTGTTTTGTGGTACCGGTGGAATAACTAGTTATGTATATTTTTTCTTAATGTTTTTAAACTATGCTATAAACATGATTATTTTACAATAGTACAGGGTACACTCAGGGGTTTAAGATGAGTTGGAGTCCATCAAAGTGGAGCTGACTGTCATCTTCTGACTGTTGCATATTCTCTATATTATGTTTTTACAATCTTGTTCATTTTTCAGTTACCTGTGAAAGTTAAGTCCTTTATGTTATTATTGTTTGTTTTACCACATTACAGTGTTGCCAACTCTTAATGATTTGCTTAAAACATGTGGAACAGAGTCCTTAAAGAACAGAAGTCATTTTTTATATTTTGTACATTATGCAGACTTGACATGTTATAACATTTTGCTCTTTCTAATTTATTTATTTTTTAGTTGTTTTGCAGTGCATTTTCTCTTATTGTAATCACAGATGAAAACTGCATCAGAAGGGGAGGACTTTTCTGCTTCCTCACATTCTGCAGGAACAACTTTCGCTGAATTTTGGCTGAATCTCCAGAATTTCGCTGAATTCTACCCACAGAGCATAAAATGCTTTAAGAACATGATTTGCTTGAGTGTTTGTTTTTACTGTTCTAATTGGTTGTAAATTATGCATTCTTGTTATGTTCTTGGAAAGGTTTTGCTAAAAAATTTATTTCCCTGTCGATACTTCACTCGTTCACACCTTCTCCGGTAGAGTTAGATTCTTCTCCTTCAGTGACGAAGCACACTTCCTGTACAATGTAACAACACAAATCAAGACTATATTCACTGACATAAAAATGCCTTTTCATTTATTATTTCTTTACCCTGAGAACAGCTGAAAAGGTAAGGTTTGATGAGGTACGTACTAGTCTACATGGTACGTTCTAAATAAAATCATAGCAGAAACTAATTTTCTTTTAAAAATAAAAAATAAAAAATAAAAATATTGCCAATATCTATAATGTAATTCCTATGTAATATTACAAAAAGGTAGCCATTTTTTCTCCAAACGTAAAGATTGTGTAGCATAGCAGGGCATATATACCGTATACTATTAGAACAAGTGTTTCTATAGTTTAAAAATAGTAATAATGAATATTCTTTTAATTATCCAGCTTTTGCTTTGATAGACATTAAATAATCCATTGGGTTGGTACCTACCCTGTTACTTCGTTGAACAAGAGGGTAACAATCACAACTTTAATTTACCACCTGAAGATGTCACACTTAGCCTGTAACTACTGTTCATGGAACAAGAGTATATTTCCCCGAGTAATTTTAAAAAGCTTACGTATAGATACACCAATCGAATGATTTAATAGAATAGGTACCTGTTAAGATTATAGATTATTTGTAGGATATCTGTTTGCTACCCCCTTATTAACCAAACATAACCTATGGTTCCCTTATACTTACACGTAGGTACAATATAAATACGAAACATTCACCGTAACTTTAGTTTACTTACGCATTCTTTGCAGGTTGAATATCTGGTTAGTTATCCCGTTATTACCCAAATATAACATATTGTTTCCTTATACCTACATGTACGTTCTTTATAGGTAGCCATAATTACAGAAACGCACACAGTAATTTCAGTTTACTTACGTAGTTCCTTGCGGGTTGTAATCTAAAGCTTTACCAACATGTCTCACAAAAAGCATTTAAGTGGCTTTACAAGTTTTAAATATAGTGCACGTGGATCACACTTTTAAACACTTACATCATTTTTGTGTTCATGATCATAGTCATCCGATATTCCTATATTCTCTTATGCGTCAGCTCCCTCCACCTCCACCCATCAGATGAGGCTGAGCAGCACACATACATGCACCCCCTCCCCGCCCTCCACATGTCTGCCTTTCACAAATCAAACCCAGAGAGGTGTCTTCAATAAATTCTGTGCGGTGAACACCTGCTGATTTCCAAAATTGGAAAATTATAAGGAAAATGAATGAGCAGCAGTGGGCTGCGAGATGGCGTTGTTTCTAATGGTACCTATTAAATAACAGAGCGCATAAGCTCCTGGCTTTTTACATTTTTTTTATACGCGCATCAGGACAGCACCGCTGGCGGTCTGTTTTTTGGACCGTAGAGATTCTGTGCAGAAGAATCTGCTATGCTACAGTTGTTCCACCATAATAGAAGTCAGTACGCCTGACGAATATGCGGCCTTGGCTCACCTAAACTTACAATCATATCAAGGGGAGGAGAAAAGATATATTCTCTGTTGTTGCCTTGACCGGGTGCCTTGTTTTCATTATGGGCGACGCAGGCAGGGCTTAGGGGAATTAGCAGGCATGCCACAATGGAGTGTATTTGTTCTTTTCTTGTTTAAAGTAGGCTGTAGTATTGTTTTCCTTCCCTCTTGGGTTTTAACAGCAGAGTTTTATCCGTGCACCAGTCGTAAGCCACAGAGAAAGATTGGGCCCGGGAATCGCACTTTGTCAGAACACGGCCCACAGGCATTGCTCAGCAGTGTTAATACAGCTGTCGGAGAAGTTTGTAGAAAAGTCGTTACTTATTAATTGATTCATCAGAAGGAAAAGGCTCGTGGCAGATGAGGAGACTGTAGAGGAGGATAAATTTCCCCTGAGTGGTGGATAAAGAGCGGTAAATGAGTGTGCGCATGCATTGGACGAAGGCTGTCGTACAGATAATGCTATTGTCGATTCCGAGCATGGATGGCATTCTCGACTCCATCTAAATGAGTCGTGAAGGTAAAGGTCTGTCTGTAGTACTGAGACCTGCTCCATTCTGTGGGCAAAAACGGGAACTGAAAAGATCTGCGGTGGTTAAAATTAAAAAGACAAGTTTGTGCTCTTTTGTACCATTTTGTATCTGACTGTGTGCACGTACTGTAGACACTGCGTTCTGCTCATTCAAAACGTTTAAAAAGCTTTTTAAAAAATGGAATTGCACTGTTCTCAGCAGGAATGGAAATGGATGAGATAAGCGAAGAAGCTTTTACTACAAGCATCCAGATTTTATTACCTTATTTAAGTGGTCTATAAAATTAATGGCTTTAGTCTTTAAAAGGTGCCGTTTATGAACAATCTATGCCATATATGGTAAGGTATACTTGTTCACAAACATAAATATACATCTATAGATTTATATACTGTAGATTTTGTTTATTCAAGATGGCTTAGCTTCGCTCCAAGGATGACTAACTCCTAAATGTTAAACCTAGGAAACCAGAAAGTTTAAGCTGTTTTATTGTCTTCTTAGCAATACATTATTTATTGCAACTTTGGTAAGCATAAAAGATGACTTCCAAATAACAAAACAAACAACAAAAACCCTTATCAAGAGAATTAGATGGTACTGTGTGTGTGATATATATATATATATATATATATATATATATGTACAGTATATGTGTGTGTATATGTGTTGTTGCGTAAATTAAATATTTGACATTTATACATTTTATGTATATACATATATATATATATATATATATACATATATAGCATCCTGTTTCATGCCACTCTTATTGAGACTCATTCTCAGAAAGGTTGTGTTTCAATGCTTTTTCACAGTCCAGTTGCAGTATTTGAAGGCAGAAAAACACTGTGAGTGCATGAAAGTAATATGACCAGTTTAGTAGACCCGTTTAAAAAGAGTCACTCACAACCAAAACAGCAAGGACATCTCTGGGACAAATATGATGTGTTAACAAAACCGAAAACTACTAGATTGTAAAAAATACAATTAAATAAATGAATGAAAGTATTTTTTCTATATATGAAATAAAAAAGTTAATTAAAGTAAATTATAGTAATAAATAATTTTATTTTTTAGTAATAATGAAATAAATAATAATAATGACAAAAAAGTAAAAACAAAAAAGATGAAGAGTTCATTTGCAAGAACCGATAACTCTCAGAACTCTCATCTCATTGTCGAAGGAAAGGACGCGACTTGTGGCCACGTATGGTTTCCCATACTAGGAATTTGTGCTCTACATTTAACCCATCCAAGTGTACACACACACAGCAGTGAGAAGTGTATAACCGCATACACACACATTGAACACACACCCAGAGCAGTGGGCAGGCATTGCTGCGGCACCTGGAGAGCAGTTTGGGGAACGGTGCCTTGCTCAAGGGTCTCATCTCAGTCGTGGTATTGAAGGTGGAGAGCACTGGCTATTCACTCCCCCCTTATTATATATATAATATTACTTTAAATAAAATTCAACTGAAATTAAGTTTGTTTGCCAAACTTTACTAAAACTAGTACTACAATAAATATTTTCATAAAAAACTGATACAAATTAGAAAAATTACATTATTTAAACAAACTAAAATATCAAAAAATAATAAATGCTTTTTATTAAATGTTTAGTACTACTAATAATAGTATTCTACTTAGCTTTTTCTTCAGTGAACATTTTTTTTCCAGTAAGTTAAGGAAATCATGTGCCTTTTAAAGTCTTGATTATTTTTATCTTATTTCATGTTATATTAAACACACTCTGCAAAAGTTAGGTGCCTAAATGTAACTTACATAACTTCAGCTGCGTAATTGGATTTTTAACTCAAAACCTTACAAAGGTACAAGCTCCATATACTGTTTTGCATGAGGACACTGTAGCGTCAATAGTATATCTTAAGGGAATCCTTTCCATTCGTCTCTAATAAGGTGTCTTTACGCTCCATTCATCTTTCACTAGAAGTCCACAGTCTTAAAGCCAATGTGCAAGGAGGCCGACTGCGTCTAGGGGGCCAAGACTGACTGATTCAGACCCTCTAGGAGACTGGGAGGCGAGACACGGCAGAGCCTGATTGACGGCCGTGCGAAAGCATGACTTGGCCGTCCTAACACAAACGCCCAGTAATAGCTCACAGCAGCACCTCTCACGGACACACCTCCCCTGCTAATTCCTCTCACCTTTCTTTCTCACCAGCCGCCTCTAATTCCCACGTTCCCTCTCTCAGTCTCTCTCCCTTCAGCTGCCTTCATTTTATTATTGGTTAATTTATCACGAGAGCCAGACTCCGTGGCAGTATATCAGGTCAGGAGAGTTACAGCTCAGACTCGGAGGTGAGATTTCCCAAAGGAAAGATTCCAGTGACACCCGGCTCTACTTTCCCCGCTCTTCATTACTGCGAGTGTACACTTGGCTAGCGCCGCGGGCTATGGGGGGCAGACTGCACTATGAGATAAGGGAGCCGAACAGCGGCTCTGTTGCTGTGGATGTCTGCTGTCACTCTGATACCGGCAGCGGTCTTCTGGGAGCCGTGTGTCATTACAGATGCAGTGTTGTGTAATTAGGTAAGGAAGAGGTACTATCTCTCTCCACTTATAAGATCGGATAGGACCAGGAAAAATCGAGGGGGGAAGGAAGCAGACTTGCTTGTAAAGCAGAAAAGGTACAGGTTGTTCTTACTTTGTATAACCCAGAGCTCCAGCCTCAGCAGCACTATGTATTAGTAATCAAAGGATGTTAAGTCAGCGCGCTCCCTGAAAACTGCTGCGCATCTGCTTTTATTTATGCTCTAATCAGAGTGATTGACAGGACTGTGACGCGTCTAACAGGCAGTGACGTTCAAACGCTAAGCTAAGGAGTATAAAGGCTTGATCGCGCCAAGAAGGACATCTTTATTAGTGCCCCACGCCAATGAATGAAACAGTTTTATAAGTGGGCGCTACAGTTAAGTTGTTTGTTGCTTTAAATGCCTGAGCTCATTAAAGCAAGCTGGATTCTGACTGGTGAATTGTTTCTCTGTGTTGTGTTCATTATAGCTGTGGTGTGGACTTCTGTATTGTGAAAGAATTAGAATGATTATTAAAGGGGTCAATGTATGCAAACTTCACTTTACAAGTTTGTAATAGTATTTTGAACATATCTGTGTGTTGGAAGTGTGTACCTCGTTACTTTAGACTCGTCCTGAGTGAGCTGTCATCAGTCTAACATTGTGTTGATTCCAGTGCAGGGAAGGGTGAGAATGTCTCTGATTAAGTGACTAAAGTGTTTAGTTGTTGGATGTAATGATGAATATAGCAGTCATCATTTACTGCAGACATCTGAGCCACTGATGACGCAGAGGTTTAACACCAGCAATATATATTTGAATATTCATTGATTATTATTGTGAATGACAATTCTGAAATGCCTTACGTGTCAATGTAAGCAGTAGGCATGTACATATATCTATGGTCTACTTGTCACTCCATGGAAAAGCTTATACCACTTCCTGTGTGGACACTTAATTTCATAACGTTAGGCAGTTTTGATTTTATATGCTGTTTAATGTTTGATGATCAAGTTGTTTTATACATGCATCTGCTTGCATATGCGATGGCTTTCTTCTGCTTTTCTTCAGTGTGTTTTGATCCAACGAAATCAGAAGATTAAGTACTCTTTCTGAAGATGTGTAATGGTGCTTCCTACCATTTAGTGGTGAAAACACAGAAAGCAGGAAAAATCTGTCAATGGCGAGAAAGCATTGTCTCGTAAATGACAGACAATTCTGTAAATGGCAGAGAAAAAGTTAATCAGCAGGATTACAACTACGTAGTCAGCCAGCATTCCAAACATATCATTCCTTTGTGTCATACATCATAGCTGTGGTGAGGACTTCCCTATTCTCATAGATTTAGAATGATCATTAAAACTTCTTAGTTATCGGTATATTAAACGATAAAAGAGTTACAAGCGATATGAGGAAAACTAGAGTGTAATTTAGCTATGGCTCTAATGAGATTGTTCCCCTGTGCCATTATCATTATAGTTGTGTTGGTTTAATAGTGCACATTCTCGTTACAGAAATAGTTAACAATAACTATAAAAATTAACGATTACTAACAAGCTATATAAGGCAATACGATTTAGTTGTTATCGTTATAGTTGTGGTCTGGACTTTCTCATTCTCATAGAACGATTATTAAAACTGTATAGTTATCGTCCTTGGTGTGAGCGGGTCTTAATGCACTTAATCAGCGGGATTACATCAACACTAACAAGCAATATGAGGAGAGCTTCGCTAGCAAAAGCTCTCGTGCAATAAATCCATCAGAGTGAAGATTCTTCTAATTCGGGCTCTGATCGTTTGTTTTGGGTTTTAGGGCTCAAAACAAACTAATTCCCTTGGAATGGAAAGGTAACGCTATTTGCACAGCTGATATTACGGATTAGGGTGAGTATGAGAGCAACAGATTGTGTGTCCAGTGTCTGGTCAATGAAAGTGGAAGCGTGCTTGTTTGCTCTGGGAGAGTTAAGCCTGGGCACACACGCTGTTACCCGCACAGCCAAACAAACAAGGGATTGAGCACCGAGCCATTAAATAATTACAAATGCCTGCATTTGACGGCCAAAGAATCCACAAGGCCACGGATGAATCTCACCTCCCGCCATCATAGAGTTGTAGATTACAACATTTCTTGACAAATCCACACCTAGAGTGTAATTTATTTGTGGCATCTGCACTGTGCTTTGGCAGTTATAGGCAAATTTTGCTCTCCTGGGCATCCTCCCAATGGCTTTGATTAAATGGTATTATATCGTGTTTGTCGGCGCTGAAGCGCGATGTACAGGCTTAGATGAAATGCTGTTTGAATTCTGCACAAGCTCTTTTTCTCCCACCTGTGGTATTAATGTGCCATGTAATAGACAAATAAACCCACAGAGAAGGATGTGAAATGTGCTTTCGAAGATGCCCAGCCTGGACGGATGGTTCGATGAAAAGACAACCTGGAGCTTGGAGACCATATCCGACGACAGAAGATTCACACACTCTGACACCAGACGTTATAAAAGTGTGTTGGATCTGTTTTATTGAACCAACGCTTGAAAAAGTTCTTCATGAGCTGCTGAGCTTGTAAGAAGACTTCGAAACAACACAGAATGCAGAATAATAGATAAGTCATGATTTGAGCAAACTGCCTGAGCTAGAAATATGAAGTAAGTCAAATTGTTTGTGGGGCTTGTTGAGGGCAGCTGTGCTATCAGACATACGGTACATTTCAGGGCCGCTGCTGGCCAAATGGGTGCCCTAAGCAGAATAGTATTGTTGTGCCCCCTCCCTCAAAATAAAAAAGGGG
>JAUMHG010000041.1:2629338-2642233 GCA_032359395.1 Enteromius anoplus | reverse complement strand
GCTGATGGTGATGATTGCTAACCGTGAACAGGTGTGGGTGTGCAGTGCATGATGGGATATGAAGTCCATAGGAAATGAGTCCAAGGGAGGTGAGGTGATGCGAGGTGTGTAGTGTGTTTCTAATATACACAGCTAGTCTTATGTTGCTGTAAATGTATATTGTATATATTTCCGTATGAGAATCGTTAGCAAAAGTATTTTCAAGTGCTTAGGTTCCTAACACTACATAATCCCAATGCATTCTCCAAGATCTTCAAATATCCTCCCAGCTAGAAGAATCTGATTCGTTTTTATGATGTAAAACACTGAGCAGATCCAAAATCACAATCAAATAAGATTTAATGGAGTCAAAATAAAATATGAATACAGCAAATTCAGCACAATGCTAGCCACAATAACAAGTCAGCACCTCACCCCACTGCCATTAAAAAGCTTAGATAGCAAACTGTGACAAAGGGTTATGACATTCACTTCAAAACAATTGTTCCATGTTAACGTACAAGGTTTTTATTTTTTTCCACGTTTCCCACTGAGGTCTCGTTCGACTGGTTGAAATGTTAAACAGATTCTCAATGACCTCATTGCAGATTTAGACCACAAACTGCGCTGATGCCTGGCTTTGATAAGTGCCATGCTGAGAGATTTTCCCCATCCCCTCCGAGTAACCATCCTGACAGCAGTACATAAAAGTTGAATAAGCGCTTTGATAAAACGAGGAGATGTCACTAAATCTACGAATCCATCCTTAGGGGGGTACAAAGGGAGTAAAACAGTGAGATTAAATAGTCTTGTGGGAGGAGAATAGAGCATAAACAGCTCTTAAATCTACTGACTAAGGAATATATTTCCCTTTGGATTCATATCTCACGGCCCTAGTTATGGAGGGCCAGTCAATGTTTTAAACACTAAATACAGTATAGAGTGTCGTTTCAGGACATTCATCCTGTCTGTCAATGATTTCGGAACATGTGAATTCTGGTAAAAGCGTGTTTTAGTGCTTCCAATTATACATAGGTGTGATTATAAACACAGCCCTCTTCAAACCCAATCACCACGTTAACCCTTGAACCCTGGAGCGTTGTAGTGCTCTCTTGTAAAGGGCCATCCTCTTCATCCGATAATCCACTGAATAACACTTTGCATAGCGCTCTTTTCTACCCAATTAACTGAGTGTTAAGCCTGCTGTATGGTAACGTTCCTCTTAGAGGAGCACCGGTATTGATTCACAATGCTTGTTAGATGTTTCCTCCCATTGTATCCTAAATGGCGGCCACATCCCGCTCTCGCCTTCCATCGACACCTATAGTGGAACGCTCCAGTTCGCCACAACCTCTGTCACTGAATTGCAAATAATTAACCAATGACAATCACTTTAGCCATTGATTGGTTGTAAGAAAGGTTAATGCTGGGGTGACCTCCCAGGATCTCTTTTACTGACTTATTGAACAAGCAAACAGCTGGTCATTAATGGAGAGGTGGGGGTGTTAAAAAGAGGGGAAAATTAGTCCTCAGATCAGAACGCTGTTCAGAAATCTGTACCTGAGGCTAAATTTAAAGCTGACAGCAATTCAAGACAAGGCAAACAAACAAAAAAGTAAGATTTATGAGATAAAATGTTGCAAATTCCATTTCTTAATTCCTTTATTACATGGCAGAAATAAGCTTTTCTCTATCTCTTTAATGAAACATATTTAAGGATGAATCATACAAAATAAAATATGCAACATGGAAAATATGGTGATTTTTTTATTTCATGCTTTCTTTTAACAGCAATTTTATTTGTTGTTTTAGAATAGTGTTCTAAACACTAAAGTGTTTTATTTATTTATTTATTTTTTTAGGCCAAGTATCAACTATTGCAATCTTGCCTGTCTGACACCAATAAATAAAAGCCTCTCCAAATCATGACTTCTCACAATATCCTATAAGCCCTTGCAGCATGTTTTTTGACCCCGAGACAACTGAATCCTTTCCTAACCTCGTGACTCATGCAGACTCCTTCCTTGAAGTCATTCTTTGAAAAGGTTTTAACCAGCCTGATGCTATTTTTCCCCTCAGAATATATGTAATTATCCCTCATCTTCCACATGAGAATATGTGATGTGAATAGATGTGGAGTGTTCCATCTTTCTCGGTGTTGCAGGCACACAAAAGAAAAGCCCTTGCTTCACAAACATCAAAGAATAAGAAAGCTAAAAGCTGCAATCAGTATTTGAGTGAGGGATATTGTACTCTGTGCAGAAGAAAATGGTCGGGGAGGAAGTCAGCGGAAAAGTCGCAGTGACAGCCTGGAGATTAATGATGTGTTTACGACAGAGACACTCAGAAAAGAAGTCGTCTCTAAAGCATCAATAAGAGGATCATAGTGTTTAAAAGTCATGCTGTGATGTTCATCATGCCCGGATCATATGTTTTGCAGGCAGGTATTTTAAGCTGCATCTGTCTGCGCAGTTATTTAACTTCACACAGTTCTGTGATATGAAATATTATTTTAATACAACTAAACTCATGTTTAAAATTTGCAAACTCATTTTTGAAACATCCAGGTTTTTTGCATTTGACTTGAAGGAGGGAAAACAATACACATAGTGCACAATTTTAAAGGGTTCATATGATGTTGCTAAAAAGGACATTTTGTGTACCTGTCTGCAGAACATACGATTTGGGGCATGATGAACATCACAGCATGACTTTTAAACACTATGATCCTCTTATTGACACTTATAGAGCAAGCATCTAATGTATATGCTATGCCCCTTACCATAACGGGATGCCATGTCCCGGCGCTATGACACCAAAACAATAATAATAAAAAAAAAAACATTACAAATAAAGCATTCGTTGCATCCAATGGGGACATAATTGTTGATTATAATGACTTAGTACTGTCTTCTTACTCATTGTACTGCATCACGCCTCGTAAACAAGAGCATGTCTGCATCCGTGATCGGAAAAGCAATACATTACACTGCTCAAAACTTGCATTTGAATACTAAGTAGCAGGCTATTTTAATAAGAAAATGTAACTGAGTCAGAAGCACCAGACTGTCCTTGCAAAGTTGGAATTGACTCACTGTATAGTCTCTGCGCACAGCCGGCATAGACTTCTCCACAGATAGAAAAATCAGTTTTCCATAAATATGTTGAACACATTTTTGTATTTCGTATTTTATATATTTTTCAAAAATAATGTTTTTTTTTTTTTATTATGTTATCATGTTTTTATTGTGGGGTATGGTGCTAGTTGTTTTGGGAGCTTTTTTTTAATTGTTTAACCTAGTCAAAACTCAACTGCAAAATTGCAAGCCCCATTTGTTTGCATTTCACTTGACTTGATATTTTGTCTCTGCAGCACTGAAAGAAAATTGGTACAGAAACAGCTTTTGTTCAAAACATTTTAATACATTTCCCAGTTACAAAGAATTATTAATTAACACACTGGATTAAAGAGGACATTTTGAAGAAGAAAACCTGAAATAGTATTTCCTTGCAAAATGTAATCTAATAAACTTTGAAAAAAATCTATAGTTTTTTACTGTACACTATGAAATTGGGCAAACAAACGATTAGATGGAAAGTTGATTGGACATATGGATGAATATGGATAGATGGATTGACAGACCGATAGATCTGCAGCGTTGTGCTATTGTAAGCCGAATGAACTGCATCCTCTTACTCTGTCTTTCTCTCTGTCTCTCACACAAAGTTAAGGTGATCTATGTGTAGCCTTCTCCATCACTCTGGGTTGATGATGAATTTTGGCTATTACACTCGTAATCATTATTAGGTTTACTTGTACGCAGCAACCATAAAGCACTAAGAGGAGAAGTGAAATAAGTCCACTAAAATAAATATCACCTTCTCTGCCAAGGACAGAGAAGTATTGTAGGAGGGATACAAAAGCTAGTGAGTATAGAGCAAGTTAATTTATATCACCATAAAGCTCCACTCCACTGCAATTCAGCTGCTATTACAATAAACACAAAGGCAGCCCGGTGTAATGGATGTAACATTTTTTCATGTTGCATCAGGGAGAAGAGTAATGAAGAGATGTCTGAGCACCACCTTTATTTCTCCATGAGAGAGCAGTCAGAGCGGCTTCTAACTAACAAATCCCCTTTGTACTTTGAAGAACCTTTTACTATGCAAAACACTCTGTCAGTTCCCGTAGGAAAAAAGGAAAATCACAAACAAGATCTCTGGAATATCTCAATTGTTTCTCCTGACTTGAGTTTAAGTCTCCTGATTCTATGAGCTTTCTCCTGAGATAAAGACGCCGGCATAACCTCACATTTCTCCATGCGACGTGTTAGATTTACACTGTAGCTTATAACTGTATGTCAACAACTTCTTCTCCCAAAAGACCTTTAGAAGAAACAAAAGTATTAAAGTTTACACTGAAATTAAACAGAACCAGAGGCATAGTAATAATTTAAAAAGTGGAGACACAATGTAAAATGCAACAACTTTGTTTATGAAGGTCATGCTGCTGAGCAAAAACCATCCAGAGATTTTGCTCTAGTGTTAGCTTGGCTATGCCAGTGTGAAGCTGGTTTAGGTAATAGCTTCCTAGCTGAAAACTAAAGGTGAACAGTTACATAGCTAAGTATCTAAATGATTTATTTGTTAGTGATTTTGGTTATTTTGCCAGATACCACTAAGCTGAGCCACATTAAATCAAGACCAGCCTGACCAGGCTCTGAGATTGTCTTAACCAGCTAAGACCAGCAAAATATTTTAAGGCCTGTTTAAGAAATATTTTGCAGCAGGATATCACTTGTGGGTTATGTTGTTGGCTCTGTGACAAATTGCTTATGTTGCTCAATTGTAGGTTGCATTGGATAAAAGCTTTGACTAAATGCATAAATGTAAATGCAAATTCAGTTAATTCTCCACTGCTGGCTGGCTGAAGTTTCTGCTTGGTCTTAAAGTCGTTGTTTTATCAATAATTTGTTTCTGCTTTGAACTGCAGCCAAGCAAAATTATACTATTAAAATACCTTGATAATCCCACCATTATAATGTTTTTTTAGAGCTGAGAACTGCATTAATTCTCCTGACCAATGAAAGAGCAGCAGCTGAGCAATAAAACTCATTGGGTTATAGAGAAAGAGTCCAAAAGATGTAAATTTAAAGACTATGTCAAAAAAAAAAAAAAATGAGAAGGTTTGAGTTGATGTCACACAGTAAAGATGCACCAAGGTGAGACAAAGGGTCACTTATGCGATCAGGCCTTTGCGTTGCCCTGGCAACATCATCCGAAAAGTTAGCTTGTGTTTCAATAACTTTAGGCTTTGGTCATCACATCACACTGTAACAGATGCCACAGAAGCAGCTGTAACGAACAGGGAGGTGCGGTTGAGGTGCATAGCAAACTTTTCCATGCCAATCAAAAGACAAGATCTATGTGCAAACGGATCCAGTGTAGTCGTTTGTTTCAGTTGTTCTTCTTCACTAACAAGCAGGTGCATGCATCCCATTGGAGGTACAGCAATTTACTTATGGAAGCCAGGCAGACAACTGTCAGCAAAACAGTTTCCAAAATACACTTTTCATCTGTCTGTGGAGGAGACACCACGCTGTGCTCAGAGGAACAGGTGAAAGGAACGCCTCAGGCTGTGTTGTGTTCATGTCCATTTAGATCCAATCTGCTCATCCCTCTTTCAAAAATAGAGACAAAAATGAGAGGTAAAGGCACATGAGTGATTTGTCCATAATTGCCTCTGGTAAAACGGTAATCTTCACCTATAGCACGTAAAAGCCAATACGTACTAGCTTTCTGATTATAGTGACTAAATTCCCAGGTTACCTGCAAAGTAATAAATCATTCAGTGCAAACTTTTAGCTATCTGCATTGAGTTTGGTCCACTTTGAAGCTTATTCTGTAGCTTAACCTTGCAATTACACAAACAGCATGTCGTATAGCTAACTGACTAAACAGTATTTTTTTCATTGTTTAGAGGCGGGTAAATGCAATAATAGGCTACTGAGCAGTAGCCACTGCAGTATCACTGAACATATCTTTTGGAAATCAGAAATAATAGTACATGTATAATAGTAATGCGTAAAAATAAAAAAATTCTGTGTCCAATATTACGGACAGTTTGTTTTACTGATATCACTTATTAAACAAAGATGAATATGCAATGCTCATGCATTTCTAGTTTATTTGCTACCAAAAGCTTTAAGCAAAACTATACAATTTCATTCAGTATTTCGCAAACCTTGCAGCTCTGGAAATCAGTATTTTATGATTATTGGACCGATGAACAAATAGTGAAATCACATAGTTTTTAATAATCATAAGTATCACACACACACACAATTAAACATTAAAAATAAAAAAATATTTACATATCTGACATGGAAACACAGAAATGTAATGCAAATGTAATTTCAACATTCACACTGTAAATTAAACCAGCTGCCGTATAATGGAAATACTGTACCAGGTGAGCTACCAAGCAAGTTTACTACATCAGAAAAGCCACAAAAAAATTACTGTGCAAGGAACCATGTAAAAATAAGTCTCTGTAATCTGTAATCTGAAAATTACATTAAATAAAACAATAAATCAAAATAAATCAGTAATCTGCCCTTGTGATAGTAGTTGATGTTTTAATGGCAGTGTACATTTCAGCTGGAGATGCCAGTGAATTTGAATGCACAGGTATGGTTTCTTTTTTTCTCAGAAGTATTTATTTATTTTCCTTCCATTTCTTGATGGACTGATAAAAGGCTGTGCATGGTGCTCAGAAGCTCCAACATAACTGGAACTTTCTCTATATAAGCAAACTGTCTTGGCCTGGGACTAGTATGTAATCACAATTCTGCAGAGTAATGCTCTGTTTCAACAAGCGATCATCCATCATGACAGCCAGGAGCACCAAGCACTGAAAGACACTTTTATAATCCATTATGTGGATATATGATTATGTTGAAGGAAATTGCTATTAAAATGTTCAGACAGTGATAAACTGGGCCGCCACTCTGTGTACCATTCAAAAACAGCCTCTTTTAAGGTCGCAAACATCAGTTGGGCAGAAGAAAAAGAGGGCATTTAGGCCCAATCAAGAGTGAAATCATTTTAACGGCATCATCTATTTATAAAGCTAGGACAGCCAAATTGTTTGCTCTAATTCCCAAAAAGTTCAATAAAAACCATAAGCAGGCCATTTGTTATGGAGCCGCTTGTCATAAGACGAGCCCACAAGAGCCGTACATGGAGAGCCGGGCCATCCTGTAGGACGAAAAGCGAGCGGTGACGAATGAAGTGATTTCTCTCGACATCACATCAAGATCAAGGTCTGGGAGGGAGAAGAAGTAATCAGCCCTGCCTTTCACCACCACCAGCAGAGTCGAGCCCAGACAGCCCTGTGATCAAAGCTGTCTAACTTTCCTCCGAGCGTGGAGGCCAAACTCACAAGCAGATCTTTTACTTGACAAGCGTCTTGATAAATATCTCAAATGCCAGTTTGCCATGTAAGAGATTGAGCTATTGGGTGGACCAATAGGTCAAACCCGGTTATGAGCTGAACCATGTTGCTCCATTTGTCTTGTTAACTAGAGCCTGACACTTTTTTTTTGTTTGTTTTTTTCTCCGCTCTTGGCCTCTGTTTTATACGGGCGCATCAAAGGAGACCATCAGATGTGTGCTACATCAGACGGAGGGAACATCACAGCTCTTTAAAGGATTCCTAATGACTTTTTAATGATTGGATTTGAAAGAGAATGCCATGTGTTTGTAGTAAAAAAACATTTCAGCAGTTGCCGAAAAAAACATGAGCCAACAAACAAGGAATGCTATTCTTTATGCTCGTAAGGACAAAGAAAGATACTTACACTTATTTAGAATGCATTTTTTTAATGCTTTTTAACACTACATCAGAACCACTCCAACCCACAGGTAGTGGTGTTTCTTTCCTGAATAATTCCTTGAACTATTCCTTGAATAGTTCCATGACTTACTCAAATTTGTTGAGTTGATTCAGTGAGAGTCATAAAGACAGTTGCCTGTTTTGTAGCCAAATTTGAGGGGCAGTCGTGGCCTAATGGATAGGGAGTTGGGTTTGTAACCCAAAGGTCGCAGGTTCGATTCCCAGGTCCTGCAGGGATTGTAGGTGGGGTTAGTGAATAACCAACGCTGTCTCCACCTTCAATACCACGACTGAGGTGAGACCCTTGAGCAAGGCACCGTTCCCCCAACTGCTCCCCGGGCGCCGCAGCAATGGCTGCCCACTGCTCCGGGTGTGTGTTCCAAAAATGAATCAATATTGATTCATGTGGTGCCACCTACTGGCCAAACATTATAACCTGCAGAAAGAGTCACTAAAAATTCCCACCACTTATACAGACAAGATTCAACAATTCAAAACTGGCAATAATTTGTTACATTATTGAATATTAAAGGATCATTAAAAAGTTTGAAATAATGAGGAATGTTTATTACGAAACCGAGCTGTACTGATCCCAGTACAGCCGTCAGTACACGCTCTTAATCGCCTGCCTATTAACTGAATCCAATCAGACGCGCTGTTCATAAGCCACATTCACCAGTTGCTCTACGGCTGAGATCGAGGTAACAACCTTTACTCTTACCTGAAGCCTTCACCTCTCATGTCATTGTCTTTCTGTCACAATCTAGAAGGATTGTTCATTGGATTACGACCCCTAGAAAGAGATTCACACTCACCGGTGCTACTTACAGCGTGTGTCTGCCTGGCTGTGAACTACACGGAAGATTCCAGCGCTTTGGCTTACCAGCTCACTTACCTGCTTGAATCCTGCAAGAGGCTCAGCGATCGATGTTCCACATCTAGACGTGAGACTCTCAAATTCACTCACCTGACGTTACTCACATTCTTGTACTCACCTGTCTCCGCAGAACGCCGGCCACCCTTAATCGTCCAGTCCTCCTGCACCTGCAAAGGATAAAAGGAAATAAGGAAGCTAGAAAAGTAATTATCAGAGGATTACAAGAGCTGGAGATCGCTATTGGAACTGTTGCTTTATTATTATTTGTTGAACACATTCAATAAAACTTCTGTTATTCCTTACCTTCGGTGTCCTGAGCTATCTGTGCTGAGCGTTACAGAATCTCAGCCCAACACCGTGATTCCCACCCTTCACGCTCAGCATGGACATCGAAGAAACCAACGAAATTAGTGAACTACAGACTGTTCTACAAGCCATCGAGGGGATTCAAATTCATCCACCTGTTACCAGCGCCATGAATCGTCCACCTGTATACTCCGGTAAGCAAACCTCATGTAAAGGATTTCTCATGCAGTGTTCGTTACATTTTGAGATGCAACCTCACCAATTTCCCACAGAAAGGAGTAACATTGCCTTCATAATGACATTGCTCACCGGGAGAGCACTACAATGGGCCGAAGTGCTGTGGACAGGTGAAAGTGTACATTTGTCCTCTTTTGACAATTTCCGACGCCATTTAGAGAAAGTTTTTGGTCATGATCCATCCCCGGTCTCTGTACAAGAAGATTTGCTACAGCTCAATCAAGGTAAACTCTAGCAGGAACAATCTGGCACTCTTAGCAGTGTTATGGCGAGGGTTAAGGAGCGATATCCGTGATTCTTGTCATGAGTACTGTTTAATACCATGCTTAAAACCTCATTTACCGTAATTGAGCTGCTGTTCAACAACCATTGAAAGTCCCGAAGCCACGACTGTCACAGAAATTCCCAGAGAGTATCACGATTATTTGGATGTTTTTAGCAAGCACGCAGCCACACATTCACCTCCCCATCGCCACTGGAATTGCGCCATAGACCTGGTTCCTAATGCCAAACTCCCAAAGGGTCGTGTGTACCCCCTTTCACTTCCTGAAACCAAAGCCATAAATGACTATGTACACCAAACTTTAGAACTGGGGTTCATCACCTGTAGCCTCAAGCTTCTTTTTTGTGGCCAAAAAAGATGGAGGGTTACGAACCTGTATTGATTAAAGAGCTTTAAATAGTCAGACTGTAAAGTCCCTCTACAGTCCCTCTACCTTTTGTACCAGCGGCCCTTGAACAGCTAAGATCTGCCCAAATTTATAGCAAATTTGACCTAAGAAGTGTATACAACTTGGTCCGAAATCGTCGAGGAGACGAATGGAAGACGGCATTTGTGACCCCTACTGGCCACTACGAATATCGTGTGATGCCGTATGGCCTTGCCAACTCTCCAGCCGTCTTCCAAAACTTTATGAATGAGGTTTTTCGGGATATGTTAAATCAGTATGTCATTATATACATCGACGATCTACTTATTTACACATCTGATCTTCCTACCCACAGATTTCATGTCATCAAAGTCCTTCAACGCCTGAGAGATCACTTCCTCTATCTTAAAGCGGAGAAATGTGCCTTCCATCAGACACAAGTACAATTCCTGGGTTATGTCATCTCACCAGCAGGAGTTGCCTTCAACCAGCTCAAACAAGCCTTTTGCGCTGCTTCTATACTTCGTCATCCTAACCCCAACTTACCCTTCATCGTTGAAGTCGACGCATCCACATTGGGTGTAGGCACAACATCATGGCAACCCACCAGTATTACACCCCTGTGCCTTTTTCTCAAAAAAATTGCTACCTGGTGAACAAAACTACGACGTTGGCAATAGAGAACTTCTGGCTATCAAATTAGCCTTTGAGGAATGGTGACATTGGTTGGAGGGAGCCAAACACACCATCACTGTAATACCGACCATAAAAACCTTCTGTACTTACAAGAAGCTAAACGACTGAACCCTCAACAGGCCAGGTGGGCTCTATTTTTTACGAGATTCTCTTTCAAGGTTACTTACCAGCTGGGCAGCAAGAATGCTAAGGCGGATGCTCTCTTCCATCTTCAAGATCCGGACCCTAATCCAGAGGAACCCGAGAACATTCCCCCACCTACCCTCTTTATGGCCCCTATCGTCTGGGATCTAGAGGATCAAATCCGCCTAGCCACAATTCAAGAACCATCTCCTTTCAACTGTCCGGTCAGGATGCTACAAATACTTACCCAATGATTCTGGTGGCCCAACATAGTTCAGGATATTAAACACTATGTAAAAGGATGTGCTGTCTGTGCCATAGTGAACAAGCCCAGGAAACTGCCAGCAGGCAAACTTCTACCACTGCCGTTACCACACCGCCCATGGACCCACATAGGGATTGACTTTGCCACTGATCTTCCTCTCTCTAAAGGCTTACCACCATATTAGTCGTTAGACCGATTTTCCAAAAAATGCAAATTGATACCACTAACCGGGATTCCTACTGCTTTGGAGACAACCCAGGCCTTATTTCACAACGTGTTTCGGCACTTTGGTTTGCCAGAAGACATTGTATCTGACAAAGGGCCTAAATTTAAATCCAGAGTCTGGCAGGAATTCCTCAGGCTATTGGGAGTGTCCATAAGTTTGTCATCTGTGTACCATCCTCAGACCAATGGTCAAACCGAGCGCAAAATTCAGGAAATTAGCAGGTACTTAAGAACCTACTGTCATGACCATCAGAACGACTGGGCTAAATTCTTACCTTGGGCACAATATGCTCAGAATTCTCTCACCCAAGAATCCACAGGCTTAACTCCTTTTCAGTCTTTCCTAGGTTTTCAGCCTCCTCTATTCCCCTGGACCGAAGAACCATCCTTGATTCCATCATTCGATCATTGGTTTAGGACCAGCAAGCAGGTATGGGACTCAGCTCACATTCACCTTCGACGTGCTATTCATAGACACAAAACAGGAGCTGACGCCCGCCGATCCGAAACTCCGCAAGTTTCAGCCGGGAGAGAAGGTATGGCTCTCCATGAGAGACATTAAACTACGATTACGGTGCAAAAAGTTAAGCCCACGATACATGGGTCCATTCCCCATCACACGTCAAATCAACCCAGTAACCTACAAACTCCAACTAAAACCCAGTTACCATATTCACCCTACATTTCATGTATCACTGTTGAAATGTCATGTCAATTTGTAGTGTCTCCCAATACAGAACAAGAACCTCCCCCCGAGATCAACCCTGAGGAAACCTACTATCAGGTGAACCAAATACTGGATTCCAGGCGTAGAGGAGGTCTTATCCAATATATGATCAACTGGGAGGGGTATGGACCAGAGGAAAGGTGCTGGGTGGACAGGGACGATGTCCTGGATCCTTCCCACATCGAAGAAGTCCACTGCAATCAACCAGACCGTCCTGCACCTAGAGGACGAGGCAGGCCCTGCCATCGTCGGAGAGCACCAGGAGTCGCTCCTAGGGAGGGGGGTGATATCACGCAACCGAGCTGTACTGATCCCAGCCGTCAGTACATGCTCTCAATCGCCTGCCTATTAACTGCCTTCACCTGAATCCAATCAGACTCGCTGTTCATAAGCCACACTCACCAGTTGCTCTACGGCTGAGATCGAGGTAACAACCTTTACTCTTACCTGAAGCCTTCACCTCTCATGTCATTGTCTTTCTGTCATGATCTAGAAGGGTTGTTCATTGGATTACGACCCCTGGAAAAAGAGATTAACACTCATCGGCACTTCTTACAGCGTGTGTCTGCCTGGCTGTGAACTACACAGAGGATTCCAGCGCTTTGGCTTACCAGCTCACTTACCCGCTTGAATGCTACGAGAGGCTCAGCAATCGATGTTCCACATCTAGACGTGAGACTCTTGAATTCACTTACCTGACGTTACTCACCTTCTTTGACTCACCTGTCTCCGCAGAACACCGGCCACCCTTCATCGTCCAGTCCTCCTGCACCTGCAAAGGATCAAAGAAAATAAGGAAGCTAGAAAAGTGATTATCAGAGGATTACAAGAGCTGGAGATCGCTATTGGAACTGTTGCTTTATTATTATTTGTTGAACACATTCAATAAAACTTCTGTTATTCCTTACCTTCG
>JAUMHG010000041.1:2611116-2629238 GCA_032359395.1 Enteromius anoplus | reverse complement strand
TGGGTATGGGAAGCTTTTTAATTTGGTAGGCAAAATGCAGGGGGAATTCCCCAAAATGGCCGCAGAGTGTAAGAGGTCAAGTGACACACATGCTCTTAAACAAAACTTTAAGTGTAGAGCTCTGTGATAAAGAATGGTTGTTAATTATGATGCAACTGACTGTGAATAGTAGTAAACAAGCACCACTATTGTTGTAAAAATGCAGTATACCAGAGGAGAGATAAAAGATGTAAATAAAAGGGGGTGGATTATGCATGCACTTTGTTTTCCCTTCTTCGACTCAAATGCAACTATACTTTTAAGGGTTTAGAAAAGCTGAGAAAAGCCCAGGGCTTAGTAAAAACTACACACACACAGCCTTAATGAACATCATTAATCCCCTGACTGAACTCTCTCCACTAGAGGGAGAAATCACAAATTCAGCCTCTCATGGATGACCAAACTAGAGCTGTAATCGGGCCTTAAATGTTAGGCCCGACAGGGCCCGAGCCCGAAAGATTTCGGCCCGAGCCCGACAAGTACATTTTGATTGACAGCCTTTTAAAATCACGAACCCATTTATAGCCCGACATTATTCAAATGTGCGCAAGCACACAGCTCTTTTGCCTTTTGTCAAGAATGAGTCATTTATACATGTTTTAACATAATTTATTTATGACTAATGTATAAGCTACACAGGCAACTTGGAAGTTGGAACAAAAAAATAAAAAAGCCCTCTGTAACATCTCAGCGCTCTAAATAAGTCCAGGCGTACACTTACCCTACAAATAGGCCAAAAATAGTCCCATAAAAATAAGTATTTCTTTAAAAATTAAATTCAGATAAATTAAAATTTAAGATGTGTATTTGGCAATAAGAAAATTAATATAAAGGCTCCGCGGGATTTGCTTCAGCACTTCCACAATCCGGCCGCAACGCGATGGTAAACGGCTGTTGAAATTTAATAAAAGAATAATGCCAACATTAGCCTACATATACTCTGTTTACATTATGCATTTAAGACTCAATTAATATTTAGTTATTATCTGAAAAACCCACTGTGATTAGGCTACATAGTTGTTGTGGGGGAGAATGATTGAATCCACTGTAGACTGCTTCAGCGCTGTCCTGCGCTCACTGATTGTGCGTCCAGCAGCACTGAACACCCTTTCAATCGCTGCTGCTACTGGCCGGCAACAGGCTAAACTTTCCCACACCGTAGACTTTGCTTTAGTTGCTGGTGCAACCAAAACGTAATCACCAATGGCAAGCCTCTGTTTAACTTCCTCAGCATCCATTTCCGCATTTTTCTTGCGTAAATCAAAACGCACCACATGACCATTTTCCGCGCAAGCCCGATCCTGGCCCAAGCTTGTGTAAGATTATATTAATTAGGCCTTAACCCGACCAAACCCGTCAGGTCCTGTCGGGTCCCGTCGGGTTCGGGCAAAGATCTTCAGCTCTAGACCAAACCTTAAGACATTCCACATACTGAATCTCTTTGATGTGGTTACATGGACAAATATTATTAGTGATCTTGAGAATATTAAGTGCAAATTAAATATCCATTACGTTCATAATATTCTGGAACATTTCTCTGCGTATTTTATTTTATTACAATTTTTGTTTGCCAGTTTAATTTCTTTTCATTTCATATCTTGATACTTTCCTGATTATACAAGCAACAATATCCTAAAAGATTCCTTACCTTACCTTCCATTCTTTACCTTGTCCTTGATGTTAATCATTTTTACTGTGCATTTGAGTGTAAATGCTGTTGGTTTCTATGGTATTGTTTGGTTTTTTGAGGGTCTAAAAACTCCTGCGGGTTTTAAAGGAGCAGAATCGCATTGATGGAAGCTCCATTTGAGCCTCTAACATCCTGTGAAATTACTTACTGAAAAAGCAGGCCTCTGCACTGACACATGCTCAAGATTTGAGGCTATTTTTACAAACTTGCTTGAGCAAATGTTTTTTTTTTTTTTTGGAAAGCTAAAAGAGAAGGAGGATTAACCATCCACGAAGGTGTAACACAATAAGCAACACAATAATGAAAGGCCACTTTCTCATGGCTGTCGCCCAGCTACACTTCTGTGCATAAATCATTTCATGACATACCTTATTTAAGCATGTGTCTGAGTGACAGTGAGGATGAGAGAGTAAGAGACAAAAAGAGAAGAAACGCCGTCTCTCCCATAAAGGAAAAAAAAAAGGTAGAAAAGGCCTTTGAATCAGAACAAACCTGTCTAATGAAATGATAAGCACTCGTTTGACAGTGTGCAGTCACAGCCTCATCAGTTTTTCTTTAAAATTGCGCTTTGAACCATGTGTGAGTGCCTCCATCCAATAAATATTACTGTGCATTAAATATAGAAGGATGTAAAATGTAATACTTCAGCCACTTGTGAAATACAAAAGACATGATAATATGTTTCAATCACAACATTTTCACTGGGAAACTAATTAGTGGCACTTAGCAAAATGAAAGTATATATAAAAGTGGCAGGTAAGACATTCTCAAAAGAGCAACTCCTTCCCTCTCACATATTCTTTCTCTTCATTGATCCCCAGGGATTTTTTTGCACAGCTAGCAGACTAGCATTGACTTTTAATAGCCAAATAACAACAATGGCTTGGGTCCAAACCTAGAGCTGAGCTAGATTCATGCATACGTTTTATGGCAGAATTATAACTGAAATGGAACCACCTCTAGAGTGCACTAAATACATGTAGGCGCAAACCCTGACTTACAATTAATAACAAAAACAATTTAGCATTAGCATGTTGCTACCATCCAACACAAAGTGGATAGCTAGTACCCGAGCCTGATAGAGCTGGTCAGTCTGGCCTGTTTTGATGGTTATAAATTCTTGCTAGCCACTGGGAGAATATGTACAACAATAACTTAGCCAGGACCGGAAAGTGACAAGTCTTGTTTATGAATTATCTCTTTTATTGTTGTTGTTATTGTTACTAGATAGTCTAAAAAAAGATGAACATGAACGTGACAGCATTTAATTTTGTTAGTTGTTGTATATATCATGTTGAAAAGGTTACTATTCTGTTGTGTATATAAACAAATAAGTAGTAGTAGTAATAAATAGTATACCACCTCCAATGTAAGAAATATGTGTGTAAAATAACAGAAAACAGTACTGGCTCATTAGCTGGACTTTATCCCTTCATTTTACATACATTTCCATTAACTTTAAAACACACGATCATAATCATGATTTTTCTATAAAGGAGTAAAAGTTGTTTGTGCCACTAGTGTTTTTGCAGTAAATTAAAAGTACTTTTGGAACACTGATGCCTTAAAATGCTCCCTAAATAGGTAGCTCACTAGGTTTTGGAACACAGCCAGCGTGTGACATTTGTTAAAGACTCTCTTCTCAAAACAAATAGTCTCATACTCCCAAATAGGCCCTTGATATGTTCTCTAAAAACCCCTTGAGTTAACAAATGAGACTTTAATTGAATTATGCATGTTAAGAGAGCTAGAAGGGCTGAGGAACACGGATAGGGAGAGAGATCTGAAATCAGAACGTCAAGTGATATCTTCCATCATGGATGCTCGTGTTTGAAGGGCAGGTGTGATTCAATGGCCCCCATTTCATTGCCTCAGGCTGGCCATTGGCGCTCCATTCTACAGCCTGTGAAATTTCTTGTTAAGGCCTGCACATGGAGCTTACATCACACAACTCCCAGCAGGAGAACACATGCTCCAGCCCCAATACATCAGCCTCTCTCGATTATTTGCTCATTCTGAGATGTTTAAAGACTGGGTTTGCTCTAAATGTCTCCGTTGTATGGCAGGTGGAGAACAGAATATGCTGTTCCTCACGGCAATAAGTGCAGTTTTACTATAACAATAAAAAGATTGAGGGTCATTTTTCTGAAGAACGCATGGTTTCGATCTGATTCATACACAATTTGAAACTGTCTTGAATGTCTTATTTTAATTTGTTTAACTTTAATTAAAAGTACAAGAGTGAAAAAAATATAAATATATAGAATATATATATATATATATATATATATATATATAATATAAAAAAGAAAAAATAGCAAATATTACTAATACATTAAATAATTTATATTCACTTTCTGATGCGTTTAGAGAATTGAGAGCCTTTAAAAAAGCAAGGGCAAAGAAAATGTTTATTTTTCTTGTAATTAAAAAGAAGACGAAAGCGTGTGCTACAGACGCATACAGATGACTTCTACAACACATATCTCCCGGCGCCTGGAGGCTTCCAGTAAGATCTAAATAAATGGTTCTGAGTGTTGCTCACCACACCATAGCAGATAAAGGTCATTTGGCTCGTTAACTCTTTTCCAGGGGAACAGCCTTTGTTTCTTTGAGGTCTGATTTCAAAACAATGTGCAGAGCCGTGTGAAGTTAGCGGAGAGGCTGAGCTTACAGTTTTCTGACTTTAATCAGTTCAGATTCTCTCCTCTGCTCATTTAGCTTAACAGGATCCTCTGCTAGTCTGCTGCACCGCAGGCATTTAGAGGAGATGATAACATGTAATACACTGACACCCAGCTTTGTTCCACCTTCTTGTTGCACAACATGAGCACCGTGCACAATATGCATTACAGAGTGACTTCTGAGAATTAAAACTAAAATGTAATGTTTTGGGATTGTTTAAAAACAAAATACAAAGAAATGTTGCGGTGTAAACTATTTCAGCATGACTAATCAAATCACGAGATTTGTTAAACTAAGCATGTGCCTTCACTGAAGGGGACATGATGCTCTCATTTACAATTTTACTTTCTCTAACTTTTCAGATTGATAATTTACAACACTGTTAAAACATTACAACAACATTCATGGCCAGTATGTTTTTTTTTTTTTTTTTGCACGTTTACGTGTTTGCTATTTATTATGATGATGTGTATGTGCTCATATGCTGGAATACTACTGGCATAAATGAAGTAAAGCTGGAGTTGTTATTAGGACTGGTGGAATTGATCAGCTGCAAGTTAACACAATGGCCTGGTCTCAGAGGGGTTGTAATCTGTTTACTGCATGAGTGCCAGAAATTATGTTGACCTCCAAGATCACAGACTGCAGCTGAATTGAGGACAGAAGTCACAGAACATCCTCCATTTAATATACTGTATGCCACAGCAAGCACAAATGAATTATAGCTTAAAGCTGAAATGTGTCGTTTCTGTGCCACTAGCGGTGCCATTAAACTTACCAAGAACAATCCTGAATCGCAAACCGGGCTGGCTCAAGGGCTCAGGGATGATGGCTCATGACTTGGTCCTTACGGGGATTGAACAAGCAACCTCCTGGTTACTTGCCCTAAGCCTCAACCACTACTTCACCACATCACTGTATACTTATGATGTCTTACAATACTTCACTCCAAGAAAAGTCAGTAAAAAAGGCACATTGCACTGTGTTAATATGAAAGAGATATGCATTGTTTTTATTGTATTGTTACAGGTGTTTTACTGGCATTTTGATTGTGTATGTGAGAGAAATTAGGGGATTGGTCTCACAATAATATCACTTCATTGGAACAGATTTGGAGAAATATGCATTACATATGAACATTTGATGTTCAGCCGCCTTTTTTTCTTAACTGGAGGAGTTCTTTATGGATTATGGACTATAATATGCTCATAATTATAGATGAATTTATTACAAACGTTGCTATTCACTTCATGAGACATAAATTGATGGACTGGAGTCTGGTTGATAATGTTTATGTTGGTTGTGATCATTGTGATGTTTTTATCTTATTCTGACAGCACCCATTCACTATGGAGGATCCGTTGGTGAGCAAGTGATGTAACACTACATTTCTCCAAATCAGTTTCAAAACAAATTCACCTGAAGCGCAAATAGAGTTTGTTTTCAGCAAAGTTTCAGGATATGGATCAAAATTTTCCCTCAGTCAGTCGCCATGGATACCAGACCCAAGCACCTGTAGTTGAATCAGGCAAATGTTGGGAGCTGGACCGCTAGGAACGGTATCAAACCATCAATAACATGCAGATCAGAGAGCATCCAGCACTTTTCACAAGCCGATCTGCTCCCCGTGTTCTCTGGACTAAGTGGGACTCAGTGCCCTTCAACTTCTCCCTCTTTTCACCTTCGACCCTCCATTTGCCTCCATCTTCATGATTTTCGGATGCAAATGTCAGATGTTTCTTCTGCTTTCAAATCAGTGAGGAGCAGGAGGGGTAGGCCGTGGTGAATGATGACAGCGAGTCTGGATGCCGGGGTCACATTTTCGTAGAAAAGTGGAATGATGGGTAATTGCACATGCGGTAATAATTCCTTTAAGCACCTGCCCTCTTCTGGCTCTCTCTCTCTCTCTTACGCTCTCAGTAACTGCCACTTTCCATGTTGGAAATGCATTATAAATGGGGCTGAAAATAGGGGCTGACTGCAATTTTTGCAACAGTGGGGCACGCTTTGCCCTTCAGAAGCAAAAGACTGGTGTGCTTTATCGAGCTGACGTTTAACACGGCATTCACAACCGAGAAATGCTGAAATATTCTGTTCATTTGCTTTACACTTTTTAGCTCAGTGCCTAATTTACTGTTTAATTATTATTATTTAGGATGTCAAATTGCTTTTCATGCTTGATTTTTACATTGCACAGTGAAACTTCAAGGCTATCTCATTGAGGAAAAGGATAATAATAATTTGATGGAAATAAAGTGACTGTAGGTCAGTGTCTTGTGTCTTAACGGATCAAGTTTTGGAAGTGACAACTGTATTTAAATACAGATATGAAACCCCTAAATTTTTGTTCTGTTTGTTTATGAAATGCAAATGTTAGTAAAACTGCCACAGTGATCACCATAGCAATGTATTGGATTGGCTGAAAAACAGTAGTTTACGTTTATCAGATGTTTAACTGGTTTGATGTTGTCAAGAGCATATGTATTAACATTAAGAGGAAGATTATACTGTATCTGCACCATATTAGTTACTGTCTGATAGTGGTGATTTATTTATTTTAATTTTTTGGAAACATCAAATTATATTATATTATATATGATTTTTAATGGAAACATTTATTCAGCATGTACACTAAATATAATTTAATATGATGCATTATTAGATTACATATTATATTGCAAGATATATACTTTTGTAAAAGTCTAAAAAAAAAAAAAAAGTTAACAGTAAAAAAAGGCCTTTTTTAAACATTGTGCTAAAAGTGTTATTTTCTTAAAAAGTGAACTATCAGTCAGACAGCAGAGGGTATGTACTGTATGATCTGCAACAGCTTTTCTGCAATGTCATGATTTTATTGATCATTTAGAGGCCTTAGAAATGTGTGTATCAAATCTGATCCAGTATAGAGCACACCTTTCTCCTGAGGCCACATACAGTATGATACCAAACACACTGATAGGAGGCACGCATATTTCCCCATGCATCCTCTCTCCAGCTCTTGACAGACTGAGGCTGACACGGCACCGGTGTGCCATCGCTGATAAGGTCCTACTCTCTCAATCACTTGCCGGGAGATCGAATTTGAGTTTGAAATTATTACTGACTGCAGCATCTGCCGATGCAAATATGACGGCCGCAGTGATTATCTTCTGCTTTTGGAGATCTTCAGTGCTGTGGGTGGAGAGCGAGGGAGGGGTGTGAATAGACCCCCCCAAACGCTCGTTGGCTGACAAGCTAGAGGATTTGCACACAGCACTGATCTCCAGCTATGGGGGGCTTAGTGTCAGAGCTATGCTTCACAAGGACGAGAGAAAGAGAGGAGCGAGATATCCGCACTAGAATAGGGAGAGTATCCTCACAGATCTTCTTTGCTGAAATTACTGATTTTCATTATGCTGCTTAATCCGTGGAAGATATTTCTGTCAGATCGTTAAGTTCGTGATGAATCCGTTCTGGTCAGCGGATGATACGCTAATGATGGCGGATGACATCCATGGGGAGATGGTAAATAAAAGTTTCCACTAGCATAAATATTCAAATTTGTTGTTTCCAAATTCCTCTGCTTTCTCTGTTCAAAGAAAAATCTATCAGAATTTCATGACTTTCTTTCTCTCCATACTGGGACATAAACAGTGAATTTCTGTAGAAAATTTTGGATGCTTTTTCTAATTAATATGAATGGGACATCAAGCTCCTTATTAACTTAATTTTCCTCACTATGACTTCATATGGCTTTAAAAGACATAAAAAGTAAAAGTCATATGTCCTACTTTCACTGTGCTTCATTTTTGCCTGATTGGCATTAAAGGGGTTGTCATCCAAAAGTGAAAATCTTCTTTACTCACCCTCAAATTGTTCCAAAGCTGTATGCGTTATTCTCTAATGCTGCACACAAAATAATATATTTGAAAGAATGTTAAAGGTCTTCCTTAATATAAAGTCTGTGGAGATCATTTGGTAACCATTATTATATTAAAATATCTTAAGGTAGAAAACTCGTACATGACTGAAATCAACAAAATGAGGGTGAGTAAATGATGACTTTTATTTTTTATTCTTTAACCATCTATTTAATCATTTACTTTCAATATGGATAAGAGCTGCTTAAAGCTTTACTTGTTGTTTTTATCCATTCTGTTTTAGAAAAGAAAGAAACCATTATGATGGGCAAATTATGACAGAATTTAAATTTTTGGTTGACCTATTCTTTTAATTTGGTTAGTCCGCACTGTGAAAACATGAGCTCATTAAATCGTACATTAGATATTCAATTACATTTCTCTTTACACTTTGGACAACAAAGGAAGCCAGGGGAAATCAAATAAAAAACAAACAATCGCGTGAAAATGAGGGATGGTGTTTATAGACACGTACCCCGAGTAATTTGATTCTGAGGAAAAATTATCTCCCACCAGCCGAGCAGAAATGTAAGAATGCATAGATTACGGATCCATAAATTCCTCTTCTTTACTATTTCATGAATCAAACAATGTTGTGAGAGGACTGGAAGTTTACTAATGTGCATTTGTACATATTTTCTGATATATTACTTAATCAAAACTGACTCCAAATTGTCATAATAATACATAAATCTAATTGAGAACTATATATATATATATATATATATATATTGCTACCACTACCATTGTGTTTAAGCCACTACAGTATATTGCATTCAATACCTAATAAAATATTTGTCCTATGTTTCTTTGGCATGTTAAATTCATAACTTCATAAGACAGGCATCCAGGCATCCACACACACATACACACACACACACACACACACACACACACACACACGCACACACACACACACACACACGCACACACACACACACACACACACACAAGGCAGAACCTCTAAACAGTAATTAGAGGGAAAAGACATCATGAAAGCAGAAATAAAGATGGCCCAGGGTAAATTTCCTGTCTTTGATAGAGCCATGGACGGATATTAGCGACGCACTGTAAGTAAAGCATAATCCTCCTGAAAGCAATTGCTTTTCAAATAGTACTGCAGGAAATGCATCAGCTGCTTATCAAATAACGATTTTACTTTTACATCTATTATACATAAAATTAGATAAACCGTAAATAAAATGAAACTATTATTATTTTTTTTTCTTTTTCTTTTGAGGAATAAATTACACAGTTCAATGCCAAAGTATTGTTACATGCAGAATATGTTAAATGACATACATATGTATAATGTTGTCTTTAAGTAAGTTTCCTTTTTAAGAGACAAAAGTCCTTATTATTAAACAATTTTCAATCAAAGTTTTTTTTCTTTCTTACAAACATGCACTTCAGCAAATTCTCTCCAAATCTGTTGCAATGAAGGGTATTTTAATTTTTGTATGAACAATTTTTTAAATAGTATAATTTATATAATTAACTACGGAAGCGTAGAGCTGCCACCCAGGTAAAAAATAAATCTGAGCTTTATCACGTTTGTACAATATAATTATCACGTTCGTACAATATAATATCACGTTCGTACAATATGATATCACGTTCGTACAATATAATATCACGTTCGTACAATATGATATCACGTTCGTACAATATAATTATGACGTTTGTACAATATAATTATCATGTTCGTACAATATACTATCACGTTCGTACAATATAATTATCACGTTCGTACAATATTATATCACGTTTGTACAATATAATTATCACGTTATTACATGAAAACTTTATTGTTTAGGCTACATTTACCTGGTGCGATCAGAGGGTGAGAAAATATCTCGATTTACAGAATTAATAAAGTTCTATTTTATGCTAGGATTGAGACATGGGGAAATTTTGCGGCTACTGATCAGCTTGGACAATGTTGTTATCAGCATGCAGACACTAAGAAGGAACCTAAAACGCATGGGGCTCATAGCTCATTCGCCTTCAAGTGATTGAACAAGGCGTGCTTGTGACGCAGAGACCTCGGGTTTCCCCTAGGTCCGCTTCTAAGGCTTCCAAGTTCAAAACCTTTTAGCACGGCGGGATTGTACTGTGTTCCCCATAAGCGTCTTAGCAGAAGCAGTACTAGTGAAATGTCAAAAGGGAACTTAAAAGTTACTTCCGTAACCACTGTTCCCTGAGACATGGAACGAGTACTGCGTTCCGTGCCGTGCTATGAGAGGCCGTCGCTTCTGTCGAATTAACCTGAAGTGGGCTGGGCTATCCCGCTCTTATATAGCGAGGGATACGCCCCCCTAATGCAAATAAGCATGACCGGCGGCCATTGGCTCGCTGTAGGCGGCGCTTCGCCTATTGGTTAAACAAGTACACCTGCAGCGGCCAATGGCCGATATTATATTGTACGAACGTGATAATTATATTGTACAAACGTGATAAAGCTCAGATTTATTTTTTACCTGGGTGGCAGCTCTACGCTTCCGTAATTAACAGCTCTCTGACCTTTACTATTAAATATTAGATTTTGTTGTACTTTCTGATTTTCTATATGCCATTATTTGCAAACCTGTTTTCCTTGATATGCATTTTACACATTAAACAGTTACATCATTCTAAAAACACTACCTTGTCATCTTCACTTGTTTGCTTAACCCTCTATCCCTCTGCTTCAGAAACGAATGCTCTTCTTTCCTGGTGGGGAAGACGTGTGTGTTGCTCCCTTTAAGACTTCAGACTTCCATTAAATACTGGAATTAAATTAAAGGCAAAAGAACATAATTAATTAGTCTCTAAAGACTATAAACAAAGAAATTCAAGCTAATAACGAAGCCTCTATTGGCTACTTTTCTCCAGAACCAGGACAAAGGACTAATTAGAGTACAGCAAATGCAGTTCTGCCGAGGCGCTGGCCCTTCATCTGACAACCTGCTCAACTCTGAACTTAGCAGTTAACCATTACACCCTCAAAGATGGTGCATTTCCTACTGTTTTTCACTATTTGTTTAATGACTCTATTTTCTCTTCTCTCGTTTGCACTGTAAGGTTGCGATTGCATTGCTCATGAGACTGAATGAAGTTCTCGCATATACTTTGTTTAAATAACATGTAATTTTAAATTTAATGTTTTTGAACCCACAGCACCTTCTCTGTTTATACAGTACATGTCATTTGCACCGGAACGGTCTCTTGTCACTTTTACAGTTCATTATCACTTGTTCGCTCAGCCGTGTCTATTTACATTCCATGTTATTTTCACTGAAGCTGGTCACTTGGTGTAAGTGTTACTATTACTCATGGTTAAGTTTGAATCAATGTACAGTTTTCCTGGTTGCCATTCCATATTTATTCATCTAATACCAATAGCTGATATTTCAATTATTCTACTGATTTTGATTACTGATTCATATTCAAAGATGGCTTTCCAACACTTTCAAATGCATGCCTTGCAACAATTTAAGGATTTAATGTTATACACTATCCAACGTTTTTCCATTGCAATATATTTCCAAATCTAATTTATTCCTTTGATCCAAAGCTGAATTTTCCTGCCCAGTCTCACGGCAGTTCGTACTAATTCATATGACCTCACTCGTACGAATAATTCACTTAATTGTTTGCTAAATTGAACATATTTTTCTCGAGTTGATAATGCATATGAATTTGTATGAAATACCTACACCCAGCCCCACCCAGAAAACTAACTGTCACTGGAGTTTAGACAAATTGTACAAATTGGAATTTTCATAATCATTATTACAGACCTCACATGTCTTTACTTTTATTTTTGTATTTTACTTTTAAACAATTTACATTTTCCTGCATAAAAGTATTACAACACTTGTGCAATGACATCAGATATTTCAACTGCAAAGTGTATAAATCATACTGTATATGATACCTTAATAATTTCATTTTAATATTTGTACGTTACTATTTGCATAATAAACTGAACTGCAGGACAAACATCGTATTTACTGAAGGGAATCAGTTCAGGCTTACTTGCTTTGCTTACTTTTTTAAATTTAATTTAACTACTTTTTATTTAGTTTTCATTGTATTTTATTTGCTTATTAAATAATATATTGCTATTTAAAGCTGAATGCTAACTGCATTTCATTGGTTCTGTACTTGTACTAGGCACAAAGCCAATAAAGTGAAAAGCAATCTTGTTTTTCTCCAAACTGTAGTGAGCACAACTACTTGAATATAATGAGATCTCCATTTTGCAAGGAATTGAAAGAGAAAGGGAGATCCATTACTGATTGTCTTCAAAAGCTCATCTACTTCCTCCCATCACTTCAAAGTCAGCTTGCCTTGTGGTGCGTCCATTTCAGTGGCTCCTGATGTTTTCTTTTCACAAAACAGATCAAAGCCGGTCCAAGTTTAAGGATTGTCATTTCTTCAAGAGCGCCACAGTCTAGAAGTTTTGGGAAAGGGAATGATAAAGATAGAGATGGGAAGAGGAATAGAAAGAAAAAGGGCTGAGCATCGATTGTCAGGTCTTGTTTCCTTTTTCTCACATCCAAAACGTGAGAAATCATGAGAGCATGCTCCCCTAGAGCCATTTTTGCAAGATGCCTTTAACTGCATCTGTCATCCACCTCTCTCGCGAGCAAAGCCGGGTCTTTTTTTATTTGTATATATATTCATCACCCCCATCAAAGTGAGACAAAAGAGTTTATTTCTACCCTGTGCTGCTTTCACAGCTTGCTTTTTGAACTTCAGGGTTGTCAGAGACACAGAGAACGAGAGTGAGAGAGAGTGGCTGTGATTTCAAGTAAAGACACGGCACCAGAACTTTCTTGGTCCCCACTGGCCTGCATACAGGAAAAGACATTTTAAAGAACCGGAATGAAAAAGGAAAGTTCAGGGCAAGTTACAAAGTGAACAGAAGGAGACGGAGAAGAGGAGAGCGAGCGAGGGACCTGGCATTTCCAAATTTTGGACACACAGTTATCATTAATGACCAAGGTTAACAGCAGCAGACGTCTGTGTTACAAGGGAGTCGAGGCGTTTAATTTAAGCCAACAGGTTCCATCTGACACCTGAGAGTCCAAGGACGTTCACATTTCTGTGCCAAAACATGTCAGGGTTGGAAAAGATTGAGCTAAAACTCAGAGACGCTCCACTGAGTAGAGTCCCAGATCACCAATTCCAGTGCTAACCAAAGGAACAACCTCTGAAGAACTAAGGCAGGCATGTTCTAACCAGAGAAGGGCAGACGAGTCTGGACATCAGCCACTGGACATCTGGCACTGATATCTGGGTATACAGTTTAAATCTGCAGTGCATTGGATGGTGTAGTAAATCCTTGCTGGTTTGAACACTAGCATTAAAAAAACGATTTTACTGTTAATTTAATACAGACTGTAAAAAATAAAAAGTTAAGAAAACATGCAAAAATGAGGCACCTTGATGCAGTAAGACTTTTGAGTGCTTTCAACAATCGATTTTTAGTTATACTCAGTCAAGATACTGATTGTCATATTTTGATGTCATATTTTGCCTTAACATTTCAACAACACGTAATTCAATCACCTTTCTTTATATAGCGCTTTTAACAATGCATACAGGGACAGTTTCCCGAACAGGGAACTAGTCCTAGATTAAGAGCTGTCTTAACTGGAAAAAGCTTGCACTGAGATATCTTTAAATACATTATTGCCATTGTTTAGTCTTAAAATGCTCACAGATAATGCAATTTTGTAAGACATATTTCTAAAAATTCTTAAATGTCCTAAATTAGCAAAGGTCTAGTCCTGGCTTAATCTAATTTCTAACCAGGAAACTGGCCCATAGTGTCTAAGCACTGAATAGTATCAACTTTGCAGAATAGAGTGTAAGTAATGTATTTACGAGATTAAACACTCCATTTTCAGCTAAATGCATTTCATTATTGAATGTAATCAAATTGACGATAAAAAGAAATTATAATAGAAATTTTTTGTCCCCAACTACAGTAAGCAAGCCAGAGGCGATAGCAGCGAGAAACCAAGAAACCTTGGGAAAAATCAGGCTTAGTTGGGGGGGCAGTTCTCCTCTGGCCAGACAAAATCAGCACTTAATTTGAGTTCAATTTTAAACAAAACTATTCCAAATTGTGTAAAGGTCTTATTGTGTGTGTGTGTGTGTGTGAGAGTCCTGTGATCTGTCTCTGGAGTTCATCTAGGTGTTCTGGTCTCCGCTAATGATCAGGAGTGTAGACATGTAATTCTTTGTTCTGACAACTGCGTTGGAGTAGTTGGGACACATTTGGGGAAATTGTTGAGTTGTATTTTAATTTTTTTGTATTTTTCACAGTTTGTCAAAGCAGAAGTCATTATTTACATTTATTCATTTAGCAGACGATTTTATCCAAAGCGACTTATAGGTGGGTAAAACATCAAGTAATTATTCCTAAAGAGGCAAAAGCGACTTACTGTAGAAAGTGCTCATACTACCATATAACAGGCATTGTTCAAGAAAGTACAGGCTAGAAAGGGAAAGAAAGAGGAGGGTAAAGGAATTAATATTATTTTTTTTTATGTCAAATAGTGTTGAAAGAGATGGGTTTTCAGCAATCGTTTGAAAGTTGTAAGACAGTTGGCATTCCGGATAGCGGTGGGAAGATCACTCCACAAGTCAGGAACGGTGTAAGAGAACATTCTGGAATAAGATTTTGTGCCTCTTTGTGATGGTACAATGAGGCATCGCTCACTGGCGGATCTCAGAGTTCTAGAGGGAGTGTAGATTGGTAGCAGTGAGTGGAGGTAAGCGGGCACCAAGCCTGTGCCTGTTCCATATGCAAACATCAGTGTCTTGAATTTGATATGAGCTGCAATAGGGAGCCAGTGCAGGGAGATGAAGAGAAGTGTGACATGGGCCCTTTTGGGCTCATTGAAGACCAGTCATGCTGCTGCATTCTGAATCATTTCTAGATGATTGTTTGATTGTGCATGAGGGAAGACCGGCTAGACGAGCATTGCAGTAGTCCAGCCTCGAGATAACCATGGCCTGGATAAGAAGTTGTGTGGCCTCCTCCTGTGTAGGGGAGTGACTTGTTGATATTGTCGTACTGGTAAAAGTTTGCAATTCAGTGAATGGTTGAACAGAGTCAGAAGGGAGTTCAGTCTTCTGCGTGGATACACTGTCAGACCTTTCGTATACAGTGACGCCACTGGCCGCAAAGAGAAGTGAACACGTGTGCTGGCGTGTGTGTATTCAAGTTAAAGCATATTATTGTGTTAATATCCGTTTGGGAAAAAGGTAAGGAAATATTGTTTAAAAATGGTAAGATTCAGATATCCCACGAAATTGTGAATATTAGACAGTCATTACAATACTGTAAATTTGTTATTTAAACTATGTCTTTACAACGCATTTAAGATAATCTTTAAAAAAAAGAAACATAACATCCAAGAGGTGGTCTCGCCCAAGGAGTAATTCCATGTAGTACCGCCACTGCCGATACCTGGTTAGAAACGATTCGACGTTATAGGTATTAAAATGACAAATTATGCACTTTTGGATTTGGATATAATAGGGTGTCAAGTTAAATGCATTTACATTTAAGCTTTTAAACTTTATTGCTCATGCTCACCAAGGCTGCATTTATTTGATTAAAATGATAAAGTAAAATTGCTCATTACCAAATCTTTTTCTATTTTAAAATGAATTTCATTCCTGTGACGCAGTGCTGAATTTTCAGCATCGTTACTACAGTCTTCAACATCGTATGATCCTTCAGAAATCAATTTAACATAAACATTTTATTATCAATACTGCTTACTTTTGTTTCTTTGATAAATAGAAAGATCAAAAGAGCAGCATTTATTTTTAAAGCAGATTTATTTTGTAAAATTGTAAATATGCTTACTGTCACATTCATTAAATTAGTGTGTTCTTGCTGAATAATAAGAACAATTATAATAATCCTAGTTCCTCAAACTGTTGAATTATGTATAGCTTCATACGATAGAATTAAAATTACATTAAAGCAATTGTGAGAATCAGTTTGAGGAATCACTAAAATATTTTAAATAAATGGTTTGTGTAGAGATTTTGCTACATCTCAATGACTCAATTCTTTTTCCACCAAAAGATTAATTTAAAATTCGTTCACTGACCCTTTCAACTTCTGCTCAAACCCACTACAGTACCAATTGTGGCAATGTAGAGAATTACCCAGAAAACGTTGTTTGAAAATGAAGAACCAATAATACCATCTCAAGAATTTCTATAAAAACCAAGTAAAAACAGCTCTTGATACGAAGAAGGTTTTTTTGTGAAGTTAAGGTGCTGATAAGACCATCAAATAACCTTTATTTTTAAGAGTGCACTCAAGTCACTCCTTGAGACCCTCTAGGCAGGTTGTTTGACAAATAGCTTTATTAAATCAGGCAAAGAGCAACTAGATATAATATTTCAGGGGAAATGCATTTGATTTGTCTCTTTCTAAGCAACCATCAACCATCAGTATCACACCACTCTCTTTTTCAGTTAAAAAGTCTTAGTCTTAGTCTTAAAAAACTGTGTTTGTCAAATCACAGAATTCTCACAAGCTACTTTTTCTCACCTCATGCAGTATACAGCAAGAATGGTGCTGGTTACCTGCACTAGGCACATACATGTAATCAGCTGCAGATATTCAAATTTTTGCTGCATTGAGACGCAGTTTGTCGTCACTCAGGGCCTAATGGGCACATTTGTTTAGATTTGCCAAACATATTTATTTCTCTTGCAGGCAGAGAGTCTCTGAGGAAGGTCTGACCAGACTGTACATACACCCCAGGCTTGGAAATTAAACACTGACCTTGAGACGGAAATTCAAAGGCAGTGAGTAGATAACAAATAAACGTGTAGGGAAAGAGAGATCAGAAAGGAGTATGTAACATTATTCTGACACCTACATCTCAAAGATCTTCTTTTTTTTTTCTACCTAGTTTGTGCTCAACATTTGAGGGTGCGGTAACAGTTTATTTAAATGGTCCTCTTTAGACAGTCTAGTAACAATAAGTCACTTTGCAACTAAATGTGAACTAGCAGTCATTAGAGTATTAGTAGACTGTCTGCTTAATAACTTCTAACACTTTATGTTTGTGGGTCCACAACATACAGCATACATATTCTACTAACCCTAAACCTGCCCTAACAGTTTAATCTGAAAGTAAGTAGATATGTAGTTGAAAATTAATGAGAAGTAGTTGACATGTAGTTTATATGTATTTACAAAAGTTACTTATAGTTAGTCGAGTGTCTAAATGGATCGAAATAAAATGTAATTGAGGGTGCACAGGCAAAAAGTGATGGACACATTTGCATTTTGTAACTTTGAATGCACAGTGCAGTCAGTAGCACTATTAGACAGGATGCATCTTAAAAAAAGGCTGCATAGTTGAGCCTGCACTTTTGAAGCAGAGCACAGTATCTGGAAATAATGTTAAAAGCACGTTTGTTTTGACCTATACTGTGAAATCACCTGCCGCAGCTGTTTTTGTATTTACACAACACTATTTGTGCTCTGAATAAAACAATTTGGGAAAAAAGTCCATCTTTAAACTGCAATTTATACTGTGCAAAATTACATCCATTCATTTGTCTAAATATTGTATTAGTCGAAGTTATACAATGTTTTAACCTGTTATGCTCTGGGGCTATTTTGGGGAATTCCGCTTGCACTTGGCTTACCCAAATTAAAAAGCTTCCAATACCCACATGCAGAGGTGTATATACTGTGGCGGGAGCAGATCAGCGTCGCCCTGGGAACCAACAACACACACCTGGAACGGATCATCTCGGGCCAATCGGTC
>JAUMHG010000041.1:2599245-2611016 GCA_032359395.1 Enteromius anoplus | reverse complement strand
CCGCTCACCTTCACTGTCAATAAAATCCACCCTCCGGGGTTTGTTCTTCACTGCCACCTCTTGTCTTGTCGTGCTCTTTAGCGCCAAGGGCGACAATACAAAAGATTGGTATCATTTTAAAGGAAACCATTTGAAATTACCCAAAACACTGTTGAATTGATTAAAATAATTGTATATATTGCCTGTGTTATAATAAAGACAAAAAAAAGAGGCAATTTTTTTTTTTTTTTTTGTTAACTGAAATTTAAAAGAGTATAACTCAGGCCCTGAGTGCCTCAGCCCCTGCAAACAATTTGTTTCCAACACATGGCAGCAAGCACAGGAACAATTTGTTTCTATCATAATCTATGCAAGAGTTATTCTATTCCAACTGTAGGGAAGAATAAAACCCTTTTTATAATACAATTTCCGCCTACCCAAATTTTAAGTCTCCCCATACCAATGTTGCCCATACCAGTGAAATAAATGCAATATATCGGTGTCATTTTAAAGAAAACCCTTCGACATTATATCAAAAACTGCTGTAAGTAATAAATATTATTATATAGGCTGTCTGTCCTAAGATGAACCATGTCAACACAAGGCACTTTTAGTTTTTTTTTGTTCTAAATCTACATAATTGCTACATACTTTCACAATTTGAATATGTCATTTTGGCAGGGTTAAAATCTAAATCCTTGCAGAAAAATAAAATATTCAAGCAAGCAAATTTGCTGGTTTATGCTGCTCTGTTTAAAGGTGAAGTTTATTCATTTTGAACCTCTAAACAACATGCAAATAATAGTAATAACAACAATAATAGTTTTGACACTCCAGTGTCAAATAGTTTTGAGTTCCAAATAATTTATCTCACCAACATTTTTCTGAAAATTTTGCACATGAAAAAAAAAAAAAATAAAAAAAAATAAAAAATATATATATATATACATTTATATATGACAGGTTTTTGGGGTCTGTGGAGGGTGGCGCATCTGACACATCTGCAGAACTGTTGTGTCCTGAAGAAGAACTTTAAACAGAAGTTGAACAGTTATGGACAGTTAACTTTTAGGGTGCTGGATTCTGATCCCGCTCCCCGCTTCTGTGATGAAATTCAGAACCTAGCTCGAAAAGCTGAATAATGCGTTTGAGCACTCATAAGGCGCAGTCCATTAGCGCCTGTAATTGAACAACACGTTCTTCAATTATACATTTTCAATGACTAAGCGGAATACGGCAGGACTTCAGCAGGATGTGATTGATCCATGGCAGACACCTTTAAAATGCTAATCTCTAAACTTTGATGTTGAGAGTTGCCAGGTAAACCTTAGCACAGATGTCATAAATTAGATTCAGGGATCCTTTGAAGGTTCCCCAAACATCTTTTTTATTCCAAGCAGGTTTAAAGTAAGTCTCTCTCTTTCATGTCCAGACCTCTTGGCGTAAGTCCCTGGCCTTTACATTTATTATAGATGACAGATAAAAATGATTCATTAATTAATCTAAGGTTAAGGAGAAGAGCAGTGTTCATTTCACTGCATTAACGGACTCGTGATCTGAGCGAACGGCTCTCTGATGGGAAGTTTTCAAACATTGGCATTGTTTTATTTAACTCTGCCAGAATGTCCTACTGGGACAGAGTTGTAACTTCAAACTGATGAAAGCTCTAGAACACACTGCAAATCTTTTTTTTTTTTTTTTTTCTGCTGCCGTTGTCTGGTCTCTAGAGGTGGGATCATCCAAAGACAGTTGTTTATCTCTGCTAGGCCCCAAGTGAACTCTAAAGTTCTTTAAAGTCAACATGAAATCAAAATTGACTCTTCAGTACGGTATATACTCATGACACATGCTCTTGATCTTACTGTAAATGATTAATATGTTCCAAAGAAATACAATTTATTTATTTATAATCTTTTTTAGCAAAATGCAATACATATCTGCTGCTGAAAATGACATTACTGAGCACTGCTTTTCCCAATCCAGTCAATTTCCAGACCCTAACGACATCATCTGGCTGCAAACAGAATACAAAATGTATGCTAAATTATTTAATAACAAATCTAATTCTATTCTATTCTGTTCTATTCTATTCTACTCAAGATTAAGTATGAAGTTTTGGTTTCACTTTATTTTGATGGTCCCTTTAACGTGTTATGTTGATTATAAGTACACAATAAAGAGATAGCAGATATTAATATGTACTAATATTTTAACGACAGTTAGTTGACATGTAGGTGCAAATCTATGTCAACAGATTGTTCAAAAGGGACCATCAAAATAAAGTGTTACCGAAGTTTTTGCAATAACGGTGTTGTATAGTCGAGCTACAAAGATGAGGCACATTTTCAAACTTTGCCAGGTACTTTTTGAATGGTGTATAACACTTACTTGTGTGACCAAAGTCAACAGAGTATTTTTAGTGTCTTTTGCACTGATAAGAAAAAAAAGACCCCGATCAAGCCGGCGTAATAGTCGACCTCAGAGAGTTAAGCACATAAATATGTAAATGGAAGTTGTCATGAAATGGTGCAGGCTGATGGGGCAGTAACGTGAATTAATAATATTTAATGCATTAAACCACCTGGCACAAGCTTCATGTTGCAAACACAGCCAATGAGTTTGCTTCTTTACTCCTTTTAGATGGCCGGCTAGCATTCACTAGAGCAGTACATGGGGCACTTTCAGAGTTCCTCCAAAACCCTCCACCTTCCCCAGCTCCACCTATGGAGTTATGGGTTATTAATTATTACATAGAGAGATTTGTCATGATAATAATATATATATATATATATATATATATATATATAATAAATGTTTTTCATATTCATTTTGGTATATTTTCTGCCTGCTACTGTAACATCCCCATTTGTTTATGTTCCGTGTTTTGGTCTTTTCTTTCCCCATGGGCTCTTTGTTTCTCCCGGTAACCCAGTTAATGTTAATTAGTCATTCGTGTCAGGTGTGTTCCCCTCATTATCTGTGATTGTCTTCCCTACTTAAGTTGCCCTCTGTGATTCAGTCTTGGTCCGTCATTATCAGTGTATGGTGTCTGTTTCTCTGTTCATTATACTGTAGTTTATTGTGAGAATTAAAAGATGTTTAATTGCTACTACGACTCTTTCCGTGCTTTCCCTGAGCACTCACATTACAGAATGACGGACCTAAACAGATTATTGAGGATCACGCCTGAGGAGATCCTCGAACGGCTTTTGGTGGTTCTGCCTCCTTTCCCCACGCCACGGGAATGCGACTGGCCGCCCGCGACGGCACTATCCGGCTCCAGACTCGCCATTCGACGGCGACTCATCTGCTCCGCTCCTTCACAGCGCGCGGACAGCCCAGAGCGGCGAACGTGCCGACCCATCCCCGCACCCCATTACGGTTTCAGCCGATCACTAGCTACCACAGAGATGTCGCACGAGCCCACGCCAGGCAGAGAGCTAGAGCCGACAGCGACTGCATCACTCAGCGCTACTGTCAACTGCATCTATCCAGTTCCTGACAGTATCTCGGCTCACCCTCAGTCAGCGCGTGAGGATCCCCTGTGTCCGCCTCCAGCCATCAAGTCCGGGAGTCCATCTCGATCCTTCGATTCTTCTGCTCCGCCTGGGCTCTCAGCTCCCTCGCCTTCACCGTTGCCCATCGTCCCACCAGCTCCACCTCGTCTCTCCGGCTCCGCCTTGGTCAGTTGTCGACCATCCTCCGCCTCGGGCCTCCACTCCTCCAGCTACGCCTCGTCCCGCCGTCCTGCCATCTCTGTCAGGCTCCTCCTTCTCTCCGGCTACACCTTCATCCTCAGTCGCTCCGGCTCCGCAGCGCTCCTCCAGGTCCCCGCCTCTGCCTCGGTCACCTGAGCCTGCATCGGACCTCCGGATCTGTGATGTCACCCCAGCTCTCTGTCTGTGCGACTCCATCCTGGGCTCCCTCACCATCAGCGACATCTCCGTCGGTCGTCATCTCTTCCTCCGCCATGGCTCCTCCCTCCGTCAACCCCGCCCTGGGGCTTTTTCTTCGCTGGCCTCTGCATCACTCTCTACCTCCTCGCTCTCCGGACTCCTCCATGGCTCCTTCCCCCATCCACTCCACCCTGGACTTTGATATTTTGTTTTTTCTTGTTTCTGCTCCCTCCTTCACTTCACGACCACCTCCAGAGCCCCCGCCCTCCCTCCGCTGTTGTTTCTATTCCGGAGGGGGCGAACTGTAACATCCCCATTTGTGTATGTTCCGTGTTTTGGTCTTTTCTTTCCTCATGTGCTCTTTGTTTCTCCCGGTAACCCAGTTAATGTTAATTAGTCATTCGAGTCAGGTGTGTTCCGCTCGTTATCTGTGATTGTCTTCCCTACTTAAGTTGCCCTCTGTGATTCAGTCTTGGTCCGTCATTATCAATGTATGGTGTGTATTTCTTTGTTCATTATAGTTTATTGTGAGAATTAAAAGATGTTTAATTGCTACTACGACTCTCTCCGTGCTTTCCCTGAGCACTCACGTTACAGCTACGGTCTCCTAACTTGAATTACACAAACACAGCTCTTACGAGTACAGTATATAAGAGTGAAGTTGTGTCTCAACAGGTAAAAGTAGGCTACTTTCAATAGGCTCCATCTATTGAGAAAAAAAACAAAAACAAAACACTGCTGAAGTTTACACTTAATTTTGTTGCCTGTATTTTGACAAGTCTTTAACTTTCGATTGAATTTGTTTCTCCACATCTGCTAAACACCCTTTGACTCTGCAAAGATCTGCAAAAGAAAACCAGCTCAATTGATAGTGAAAATTAACACAAACTAAAACAAAAATATGCATAAACACAGTAAAAATAAAACAAAAAATAGGTTACTTCCGTAACCCGGGTTCCCTGAGACACGGGAATGAGTACTGCGTCTGCTAAGATGCAATGGGAAAAATTCCTTTTTTCATCCTAACTGAAGCCTAGAATTTGGACTGTCGAGAAAACAATGTCACAATTTGTAGAAACATGCATGGCACGCTATGATTGTGTAATTTACAATATCTTCCACGACGACGATTAAAAGAATGCACACTTAGCTACCTCAAGCTGTTTTTGAAGAAAAGAAGTCCATGCTGTTCTCTGACCTTCAGCCAAACTCTTTGCCAAGCGCTTCGTTTTCTTTTCTTTTTTGTTTTTTCGCAAGCCATTGCTGCCACAAAGAAAAGGATCTCTTCCTCAGAGTCCATGTTTTTGGCGCAGAACTTTGTGAATGTGATGCCTCGGAAATCGGCAGGTTTTAAAATCGTGCCTTGTACCACTGTGTCCGTAAACAAAGTCACTCGTGAATTGTGCGTGGCCATTCGGTTTTCCGACTGTCTGAATTACATCGTGTACGGCCACCTTTACAGGTGTGTGAGCCTGAGCTTGCAGTTTGGGCGTCTGACGGCCAAACACAGCGAACTAACAAATTAACACTTGGGAGGCTTGTGAGCCTCAGCTTGTGGTTTGGGTGCGTGATGACCAAACACAGCGAACTAACAAATGAACACTTAAAGGCTTGAGAGCTTGAGCCCGCGGTCTGGGCGTGCAATGGCCAAACACAGTGAACTAACAGCGAACTATGACCCTAGTTGAATATGCTCTAACTCCTGTGGGGCAATTCTGGCCTATAGAGGGGTTGGCTGGCAAAATAGCGTCCACAACCCACTTACAAAGGCGACAGGCACCAAAGCAAATGAAACCTTGGTTTTAGGATGACCTTTGAGTCATTTGGCCCAAATTCCAGACAGGCAGGACTCACAGACAGCGCTTGCAAGTCGCCTATTCGCTTAACTGCTGCCAGTGCGAGCAGCAGGGCAGTCCTAAGCATCAGTGCCTTCAATGTGGCCGTTTGCAGGGGTTCAAAGGGCGTGCCCTTAATGGCTCGTAGTGATAGTGCGAGGGCAAGAAGGCCTAAGCCGTCTAGCACCTCTTAGAAAATGGGTAATGAGACTATCCTTGCTCTTAGAAAATGGGTAATGAGACTATCCTTGAGGGCTCAGGGGCTGGAATCACATCCTGAATAGGACACTATCCTAGCGCGGAGAGTAGCCATGCTGAGCAGCTTGCAGAACAAGCATTCAGCTTAGTCAGAGCGGCTTCTGCATGAGGCAATTCCAGACAGGAGACGCACTCTTCGTGTCTGTCTACAGCGTGCAGGACAGACTCTCAGATTTACAGCATGTCGCTCAGGTAAGGAAATTTGCTCTTTCTTTTAGACATTTGCCTTTTAGTTCACCAGATGGCGGCAGGGGAATCTTCCAGCTGCTAGGCGTTTTCTAGATGGCATAGGCCCCTAATTAGGACCAGCAAGGTGCTTCATCGCTGAACGAGAAGAAATCTGAATCCTGTGGCGAGGCAGTCGCTGATATACTTGCTGCCCCACCCCCTCGGCCATTGTTTCGCGCAGCACCGTGACCAACCGATGGGTTAATTTTTATAGAACTGCACTAACCAATGGCCAATGGTAATTGAATAAGGCTTCATTTAGGAGAAAAAAAAAAAGTTTTTCCCATAGCATCTTATCAGACGCAGTACGAGTAAAGTGTTGACAGGGAACCAAGAGCACAATTTTGTGAAGACATTGTTGGCAAAAATCTAAGTAAACATGAAAATATATTTTCTTTGTAATGCAGTATAATTGTACTTTGGATAAAGATCCCTTGGAGTTATTCTTTACCTGCAGAAGAAAACTTTCACTCACTTGTCAACTCACAGCCTGGGGTGTGAAATGAGTGTTGACAAATCAGTCATGTTCTCATAGCCTCACAAATGAAGAAAAAAAAAAAGAAAAAGAAAAACATCTGTTCAACACCTTTAGTTTAGAACTATTCAAGGTGTTGTAGAAAAGGTAGATTACAAGAGTACAAACCAAGAAGTACAAAGTTAGAAGAACTAAAAGAACTTGATTAAAGAAAGTGAATGAGGTATAGTTTTGATACATTTGCTCATGTAGTTCTGCCATAAATTACATTTATTACCTTTATGTGCATTACTGTTATCGGCCCCTGATAACAGTAATATTATGTGACTTGAAGATGCGCTATCTCCCATTTCCAGCCTTGGACGATTCTGGCCATGTGAGACAGAAGGGCTGCAGTGTGCCTCTGTGTTTACCTGTTATAATTGCACAAAGCATTTCTGAAAAGATTGGGATGCCACTTGTTCACAAATACATAGGAGTTTATTGGGTTTCAGTGGTGTAAATTAGGGATTAGAGATGGTTTGGATGTGACTATATAAAGATGCTCGAAATTTCAATTGCAAGGAGTACAGGAAAAAATAAATACAAATGTATTTGATTCTGACTATTTTTCTCATTGTGATTCAAAAATATCTTGCACAATGCCATATTGTGTATTTTTTTACATGCTTTATGAACTGCTCAGTGAGACCTGGAGCATAATTAAGAGTTTTTGTTTCAGACCCAAAATTAAGATATGTCACCTAATTTACTAAGGTTTGCGGTAGTCCGTTTACTGTTATTTGTGCTACTATTTAATAACCCCCCCCCAAAAAAAGCATGTCTCAACCCATTTTGCAGCTCTTAGTATATTATACAGTCACACATTGGCTCTGCTTGTTTGCAGCCTTACAATATTGGTGTGTTTCATTTGTTCCAATTATTCCACTCACAAATTGTAAATTCCAAGTTCCTAGTAGGACCTGTTAACTGGAACGCCCTTCCAAGTTGGAAGTCTGTTTTGGAATCTTGGAGAAATTTCAATAACTCCAGAGTCCAATAGAAAAAGTAGTATATTGTTCATTAACACTTATGTTTGACTACATTTGCAGTGGTGTGTTTTCATTTTAAAATACATATCTTTTGCTATGGTCACAACTGTTTGAAAATGCTGCCTACCATTTTAGGCTACGTTTACGTCATAACAACGATGTAGTAAAAAAAAAAAAAAAACTTTACTGGAATATGGTCCACTCAGGTGCTCGACCTCTGCTGGTCGAAGTCATACAGTAACTGCCCCATCTGGCTGCAAAAATATTCTTTCTCTCTTTCGCCATAATTTTTTATTACTGAATATGCAATTTCACTCAAAAATATGTCAGATTAGAGAAGTAAAATGGTTTGCGAATGTTGTTTCATGTTGACTTTAAGGTAACAACGCATTCAACTGACTCAAAGTCACAAAGTACTTGGTGGCTCATGACTGAATGGCGCTGTAAAACTTTCTTTCCCTCTAAACCTCAGGAACAAAGCATCTAGTCTATCCACGTGAAGCACAATGTTTAAACATTTCCCACTGGGGCCTGAAACAGTACGGGCAAATTTCCCAGGCTTCAATTCAGTGCCTTCTTACTGATTTTAAAAGTCATTGAACATTTTTCCCACCTGTCTTCCTATAAGTAAATTCATTCACACTGTAATATGGTCATGTAATTGCTTACTTTGTTTTTCCCCTCTGTCTGGTGTCGTGCGCTGATGTATGCAGCGCTTGCCTCCTGCGAGCGTCGACGGCAGTACGTCCAGTAGGGGGCCCGCATTAAAGTCAGCCCTGTTGCATTTCAATGATAAAGTGAGCTAAACAGTAATACCTCCTCCACTGCCTCTCACAGCCAGACTCTGTCGCATAACTGACAAAGCTATTATGCCTGACAAATGTGGAGGGCAGGTTCACAAACCCCTGTTGCTAACCAAAATAACCCTGTCTACCTTTACCGTTTATTGCAATCTCCGCTTCCTCTAGCTAATTTAAAAATCATCACTTCTGAGACACATCTCCGAAACAGCCTGAAAACAGCACAAGGCCTTAAATGTGTTTGCTCTTAAGTGAATTGTTAGCACGCAGTATGCATGGAAACCTAAACAACTAAAGGCTGACTATACAGTACAGAGGTTATACGACGGCATATGCAGGGTATCCGTTGTCTCATGTAAGACCCCATTCATGCCTAAAATGACAGCTTGAGAAAAATTAATGAAGTAAAAGATTATCTCTCAAAGGTGATAAAAGCCAGCTCAGCAGCAAGCAGAGTCTTGTGTTGCTGAGGCTGCTGGATTTGGCACTCGTGAGACTCACAGTTCTTATCACAGAATGCAGCTGACCGTGTCATCACGTGAAGTTTTACATGCTACAGATAAAACGTTCTCTCATGCTGTCAGAGGAGAACACACGTAGAGATTTTTACGTGTGAAAAATGAATACACACTGACATTCTGATGAATGCTTTTGTGGTCCGGTTTGAATCACTATTGATGGCTTAACGTAATTCACACAAGTGGGACGTGCTCATATTTGAATTTATCCGTTTGCATTCTCATTTATATGGCAGTAGGTACTGTACTTCAGGGGCTACATCTTTGCTTCCGGGAACAGGCTCTTATTGAAAAAAGACATGTGACTGATCAACCAAATGATAATGCTACTGTAGCTACTGCTACTGTTAATGTGAAATACAAATGTCTCCTGGCAACCCAAATGTTGGTGTGTGATAATTTTCTATATACAGTACTTTTTACACACTTGTCTCTGCAAACGATTCCTAAAAAGGATTCATTTATAATGTAATGTACTGTGTACTCATTGATACATGCTATATGTTTAAAAGCAAAAATTTGTAATTTGTGATAAATAGGCATTGTCATGTTTTATAAAAGTTGCTATTTATATATTCACTAAAAAGTATTGTACAGTATTTCACCTTTTTTGCACATCAAGGGCACATTTATTTGATCAGACATACAGCAAAAAAATAGTCTATATTTGCAATGGTAAAGTGACCTAAACATTAATACGTGCTTGATCACATAAGCCTTCTTTAATGGTGGATGGGCTCATGTGTACTGTATATATTTTAAGCTTACATTTATATCATTATATGAACATACAGTAGTGTGATAATCCTTTCTTTCTCATACAGATAGCATCAGAGAATTCCCTTGCTTGCTGAAAGTGTCATTAATTCACTTTCAAATGCTAAACAGCCTTCATTTATTGTCAGTGTCTTCTAAAAGCAAGTCCCATTATGATTGCACAAAGCAGTCACTATGCTCATGTTTGTATCACAGCTCTACCACAAATCTAAGTTTCATAAAAGACACAGATAATGAGAATCACAGGTCAAGCGTCTAGATACTCTATGATTAGAAACTGAGATGAGCTATTCCAAAATAATCACAATGTGAAACTATCATTAGAATGTCTATCATGATTACTCACAATATAATGATAAAATGCATGCGTAAAAACATGTGATATTGATGGAGGAGGATGAATATATTTTTTAAGGAATATTCAGATAAAATACTGTACACATTTATAATTTAGCCTATTTACTTTTTTTTCAGATAAACATGCTCCTTATCATTTTGAATACAACTGATTAGTGTAAATTATTCAACATATTACCAAAACAAACATGATTTCTTACAACATCTAGTAAAGACATTTTAAAACACTGTTAGGTCGTTAAGCATTGTTTTTTACCAACTTGTATGTTTAGTGTATGCTGTATTTCTGTGCATTGTGAGGTTGCACATCAACCTGTTATTTGCTTCTCCAAAATCTAAAGGTGTTTTTTTTTTTTTTTTTTTTTTTTATTTTTCATTTTTTTCTCACCTCCATCCTGTTCTCAACATATAGTGTTTGTGCAGGACAAGTAGTATTTGCAGGTCAGGTAATCATATTTCAGAGCGACTGAGTGGGCCGAACAGGCAGCAGTTAGAAAATCAATTTCATGTCACTCTCAGTGCCCTATGATTCAGTGAGGTACTGTATGTTATGTGTAATTGTCTCAACATAGCATGCCCATCACCTTCTGTTGTTTCTCAAGCAGTCACCGAGCAATACGGAAGCTGATCTATAAAGATTCTGGCATATATGTGCACCTCGGATCGTAAAGGTGATGAATTGTTTAAATAAGCTGCTTTTGCAGAGCCTTTCTGCAGCTCCTTGTCAAAAATACTGTATATATTTTTAAACGGATCTTTATTTAAATAGCTATTTGGACGCAGTTAGCTTTATAAATGATGTCTGAGTTACAGTTATTACAATGGTATATCTGTCACTTTATGCACCGATTCAGATACCATTAGAGTTAAATTATTAAAACCCTATTCAGAGACTACAATTATTTCTCAGTGGACATTAAGCCATTTTATTATTTGTATCATTCCAAATGTATTTGAGTTTTTTGGATAGTTGTAAGTATTCTTCAATGACTCTAATTTCATCATTACAGTAAATTTCAAGAAGATTCAATCAATCAATCACTTTTATTTATATAGGGCTTTTAACAATACAGATTTTAGCAAAGCACTGACAATTATCAAATAGGAGAATAGAGTGATGGTAATGTATAATGACGAGATTAAACTATTTATCAGCGGCAAGGAACCAAAACCTAATTCGTGAGGTTTTGGGAGAAAACCAGACTTAGTTGGGGCCAGTTCTCCTCTGGCCAGATGCCCAGCACCTATTTTCCAATTAAATTTTAAGTGCATGTCAGAAAGGCAAAAGACTTATGGTGTGTGTGTGTGCATTTGGTTCCGGTGATCTGTCCACAGGGCTTATCTAGGTGTTTTGGTCCTGATGAAGATCATCTCTTAGTGCATAGGTATTATCAAATGACCAGAGTTTTGAGAACGCAGCAGACGTGGAGGACTCTAATGTGATAACAGCTTGCTCAAGTACTGGGGAGCTAAGCCATTCAGCGCTTTATAAGTAATTAACAAAGTTTTTAAATCTATACGATGTTTTATGGGCAGCCAATGCAGTGTTGACAGAACCGGGCTAATATGCTCATACTTCCTGGTTCTAGTAAGGACTCTAGCTGCTGCATTTTGAAC
>JAUMHG010000041.1:2579118-2586129 GCA_032359395.1 Enteromius anoplus | reverse complement strand
TCCAGCTACACTCTGCTCATGATTCTAAATTAGTAGCACCTGTTTGAGGTCGTTAGCTGTCATAAAGACACCTGTGCCCCCCACAATCAGCCAAAGCCAAAAGCAACAACATGGGCAAAACCAAAGAGCTGTCAAAAGACACAAGAGACAAAATTGTACACCTTCACAAAGCTAGAAAGGGCTACGGGGGAAATTGCCAAGCAGCTTGGTGGAAAAAGAACAACTGTTGGAGCAATTGTCAGAAAATGATAGAGGCTAATAAAGACTGTCAATGTCCCTCGGACTGGGGTGCCACAGAAGATCTCTCCTTGTGGGGTATCAATGATGCTAAGAATGGCAAAGAATCAGCCCAGAACTAAACAGACTATTAGCTATAAAACATACAATTTACCAAAATGAACTGTAATTATATTTATAATGGAACAAAACAGTTTTTTTTCCACAATTTCCACAAAAATATATGACATATTTATTGCTGATATTGATAAGAATAAGAAATGTTTCTTGAGAAGCAGATGATTATATAAGAATGATTTCTGAAGGATCATGTGATACTGAAAAATCACAGGAATAAATTACTTTTTTAAAATATCTAAAATTAGAAAACAGCCGTTATGCACTTTTTTCCTTTATTTTTGAAGAAATGCAACCTTTGTGAGTATGAAAGACGCCTTTTTCAAAATTAAATGAATACATTAATATTTTTGTATTATTTATGTGTTTGTGGTGGAAGACTACTATTTGCACCTAAAAAAAAAAAACAATTGTGATTGCAAAAGTTACAAACGTCACTAAATGAACAGAGAATTAAACCGCTCATAAAATATTTAGTTTGAACCCCTGTGGTTGATGATTAACATTTTCTGAAATACCTAATTTCACCAATCATTTGTTAGAGAAAAAATTTGTGAAAAGTTTGTTTCTTGCTTTGACATTGTATTCCTCTCACTCTCTTTTTAAATTTCTTCTTTGCTCTGTGAATCTCATAACAACCCAATAGAAATGTATTTATTTTTATTTTTTATTTTTTTTGCAGTCCTATTTGTGGCTTATTCTGTTTGAATCAGCTTGATGTACTGATTTGCACTTTATGAAGTTCAGTAATCAAACAACTGAGTCATATTGATCAGAGGGACGTGCAGTTGTGATGGTGAAGGAAATCAATCACTGTTGTCTCACATTCTATCGCATAGAACAAAGTCAGACTCGATCAAACCTCCTCAATAACACAGGAGAAACCAATTCTGTGATAGCGAAGACTGAAGCAAATAACATCTGTCTAATTCGTCACTTTCCAATCTCAGGAGAGACACAAAGCAAATAACTGTGTGTTTCTGGAGGATCGAGGAAATGTCCACGCTTAATAAACATTAAGGTTAAGCTGACACTAACAAGATGGGACAACGTTTTCACAAATGTTTTTGCTGGAGTTATATCAAACCTTGATATGGAAGACTCAAAAGCACAAAATCCTGTGAATTCAAGAAATGTACCATGGTAACCATACTTTACTTAACTACCACATTTAAATGAGTGTCCTTGTTCTTCTGAAAAGCTTAAGAAGCATGTTTTGTGATTTCTTTCTGCATGTCTGGTAGATTTGGATTGAATTTGAATTGTTTGTTCATTTTTGTCCCAAAAAAAAAATGCTTAAAATCAGAATATCCCTCCCCAAATATATCACACCAGTCATATTGACCAGAGATCAGTATGTGTGTGTATATATATATATATATATATATATATATAATGTATGTCTAGTTAAAACAAAAGTTCAAGAGTCTACAGTTAAGATTTTTAAGTAGCCCCTGTTACATTAGTCAAAACATTGAGATTTATAAATGCTTTTTTAAAATGTTATTTATTCATGCAATTCAAAGCTGAATGGTCAGCATCATTACTCCAGTTTCACATGATCCTTTAGAAATCATTCTAATATGCCCAAGAAACATTTCTTAATATCAATGATGAAAACGTTGTGCTGTTTATTGTTGAAAACATTTTTTTTTTTTGTAAAAACTGTAAAAATGCTAAATGGATTTTCGTTGTAGAATTTTTTTTTTTTTTTTTGCTTTTTAAATAAATGGTAGTGAGAGTATGGAAGCCTGTTTCTGCCACTGGAAAAAAATATATATTGTTATTATGATTTTTATCTCACAATTCTGCCTTTTTTTCTCTGAATTGTAATACAAACTCACATTTGCAAGGTATAAACTCAGAATTGTGACATAAAAACTCGCAGTTGGGAGTTAGAAAGTCATAAACTTGCAATTCTTCTTTTTTCTTCTTAAAATTGGACCTTTCAACTCGCAATTGCGAGTTTATATCTCACAATTATACAATCAGAATTCCGAGATATGAAGTCTGACGCAATTCTGACTTTATAGCTTGCAATTGTGAGTTTATATCATTTAATTAAAAAAAATAAATAATAATTGTGAGTTAAAAAGTTGCAATAACCTTTTTTTTAATTTAATTTTTATTCGGTGGCAGAAATGGGCTTCCATATGTCAGAATGTGTAGTTATGTGTAACTTTTTTTTTTTTTTTTTCAGTCTTTTTAATAAAGAACAATATTTCCTACTTTTTTAAATGGATGTGTCTGGTCTAAACTGGCTGCTATTTATAAAGTTGTCGAGGTCTTAATGACACACCTGGCCAAAGCGCAGTGACGACAGCAATACAGATTGCAGGCCGAGGAGAGTGAAAAACACAATTAACGGACTGCGTACCTGAGGGAGAGAGGGGTGGCGGGCAGACGCAGTCCCCGCTGAAGAGAAACATGTGTTTGCCTGAAGTCCTGAGCGGCTGTTTACCTCCTCACACACATGCACTGCTGCTAAAGAAGCAGCATTTAACAAGATCAGGTGTTCTTTTCTCCCTCTCTCTCGTCCTCAACTATACTCCCAAATTCACTTTGGGTGAAATTACATTTGACCCAGATGAGCTTGCACTTGATATCGTGGCAGTGAATAATGCCAGGCTATTTGGTTGTTTTGGAAAGCCTTGGATGTGTCTTAAGTTTCAGGGGCAGTGAGTGATTCTGTGTTTATACTAGTTAAAATGCTTAGAAGCAGAGACTCTAAGACAGGTGTTTTTTGTCCTATCCGGGGTCACACATTTCTGTAAAAACAACCCACCTGGCTAACTAATATAGGAATGTGTTGGACCATGTTTGACTCTGATTTTCTATTCTTATAGTGAACCTATGTAATCTTCATTCAGAAACTTTTGTTATTAGATGGTGGCTGTTAAATTAACGGCATCCAGTAACTTAATGATCCAGGCCGATCCCATGGCAATTCATACATTTTACGAGGTGGCTGATCTGTACGGATTTGTACAACATCACTCGTACAAATTCATATGTTATGTGCTAAACCGAGTTGCTAATTTTCATGAATTTGTATGAATGACCTACAAATACCCCCGCCCCTAAACTTACCCATAACTGGGACTTTACAAAATTTTACAAGTGAGGTGATACAAATTCATGTGAATTAGCCACCTTGTAAAATATTGTGAGACTGTGTTAAATGATTGTGCTTGCAAATGTGATTAAAGACAGAATATACATAAAACAGCATTCTTTTAAGTTTCTTCACTTTGAAATTAAAATTATTTGGAAATATCTTTGCAGTGATGTGCTGTTAATGAACATCCTAACACAGTCAACACTGATAAGAGTGATGTTTAGATTTTTATTTTTATTTTTTTCCATTACAAGCTGGGTACACATTGCAAGTATAATTTAAAGAATGAATGCATGCAAATAAATATAAAATAAATATAAATAAAAATAAATATATATTCTAGCCCTTATATTTTTTTATATATTTTTACAATTTATTATTATTATTATTATTATTATTATTTTCCCGATGTAATTTTAATATAGTATACACTGTGTAAAAAAAAAAAGAAAAAAGAAAAGTAACATTTACAGTAAATAACTGGCAGCTGTGGTTGCCGGAATGTGACCGTAAAAAATATGATAACGACGTTTTAGGTTTTACGGTTTAAGTTAAATTGACTGTTAAATACTGTTATTTCATTAACTGATAGAATGTTAATTTACCAAGCTATTAAAGTACAGAAATCTGTTTTGTAGCTTTGAAGTACACTGTAAAGCACCAAATGCATGTTATGATGAGAAAGTCACATGATGAACCAAAGCCCATCAAAAGCAGCTTTTGAGTATGTACTTATATATTCAGTGTACTCAGTAGAAGGAATTTAGTGTCATTCACACTAAACACTAAACACCACCATAGTGAGACTCATTAAACTTAAATATGCAATACACATTAATTTAACAACATTACATGTAACATACAACCCTAAAAAACATAACTGATAAGAAAAACTAAGAAGAAACAGAGTTATATCAAATAAAAAACATCAAATTTGAAATGTAATGCAGGGAATTCTGGGAATGTCAGTTTACGTTTTTTTTTTAACTGTTGACCATTTAACAGTTTTTTTCCCGTAGCATTTTCACAGTTTTCTAACTGTTAAACTCACAGCCATTTTTTTGTGTGTGTAATTTTCCATGAGTTTAAAAATTGACTGAAAGTACAATCTTGTGTAGTTTATTGCAGCCTAGAAAATGCTAATGTCAAACCCTACACTGTAAAAAAAATTCCACATTATTAAATTATACATTAAAAACTCATTTTGTGCAAAATGATATTAAACTGCATTTAAAAAGTGAGTGAAATTTTGTGTAACTTAACATTTAAATTAAATTATTTAACCTTTAAATAATTAAAAAGATTTTAAGGTTAAAAAATGTGCTAGCTTTTATCATTTCAAAATAGAATGTCACTGCAGCATATTAGCTCATTAAGGGAAATGTATACAAATAATTACTATTAATTATGATTAATTGCAATTATTCATATCAGATGCCAGTAGTAACTGTAGCAGAATTACCATCAATTAATCTGTTCATTTACCGAACATATAGTGTAAGTTCATATAAACTCTAGGAAGAGATTTTCGTGGCCACAGATAAATACCTTCTTACAGTATCACTGCATTAGAGCACGTAGCAAGGGCCGAAATCGTAAAGGGACCCTTACCCTAATTTGCAAGGCAGAATCAGAAACTCATGTAATTTGTGGGAGCTGGGAGAGAGATCTGTCGTGATCCGTGGATCTTGGGTTAATGAAAAATCAAGACAGCAAAAAATGTGTCTGCCACAACTGTCGTTCAGCAGTTCAAAATCCATCACGTTTGGTGTTCAGTCACAGGATGCTGTCTATAAGCAGGCGATGGACAGTGTGGGCAGCTTATTAGATCTTGAAACAGGGCCAGTAAGTGCGTGTGTGTATGTGTGTCAGAGGGAACATCTGACTGTGTGACTAAAAGTGGCATGTGCTTTCTGCCAGGCCTGTGGCCCAGTGTGGAGCAGTAATCCCATTACTCAAGCCACAGAGTAAAAGAACACACAATACTTGAAATCAGAGGTGGAGATATGTAGTACGTATATATGTGTGTGTGTGTGTGTGTCGCTATGTATGTTTATATATATACATATATATAAACTCTATATTTTAATATACTGTAATGTAACAACAGAATAAAAATAAAAAGGACAATAAAAATAAAAGTAAAAGTTGTTGAATCCTAAAACAGATTTTTGTTGACAGACTTATTTTTAGATTTATTTACGTATTACAGATGTAGTAGTGAAGCATAAATAAATGAGTCAAAAATAAATTACTGACACAATTGCACATCGTGAAAGTTTGAAAACGTGAGAAATGACAGCATTTTTTGCGTGTGCTTATGAAAGATGCTTACCTGTGAAGCTGAGGAATGATGGAGGGAAGGAGAAACATTTGCACGTGTTGTACGGCACAGAGTACGGGAATAATTCTGCTGAGTTTCCTGCTGCGTCGCAGTAATTGGATGATACGCTGAAGTATGTAATGAGAGGCCTGCTGCATAAATATGAAAACACTTCATACAGCTGTGAAACATTCGAGCTAAGTGACGGCAATTCACAGATAAAGACCCTGAGATTTAATGTAGCTGATATCTCTTTACCTCTCACAGGTGGCAATTAACAAGGTAAGACAATCTTAATCATGGCAGTTTTTCTGCTTTATATCCTCCTGTAATGCACGTTCTGAGGGCTTGTTTTTTTTTTTTCAGATGTGTATAAAGGTGAAGCGTAACTGTGAAGCGTCTCTTTCCTCAGTGTGTTGGGAACGTTCACAGCTGTGTCTTACCAGGTGAATGGCGGGGCTTCCAGGAGCATGAAGTGTCTAGGACTACTTGAGTGCCTTCAACTCATATTACACGGCTGACAGGCTGATGGGAACCTTGACTGCCTCTGAATATTTAACTGGAGAGCCCTTGGAGGAATTTGAATCCACTATAAAGTATGAGAGCGTTTTTTTTTTTTTTAATCGATCTAGAAGGACGGTCTGGTTCAAAGGAGGCCACACACCCAGAAACTGTCCTCTCTGCTTTATTTGACCACAGTTGTAATGATAAGATTATTGTCTCATCACAAACCTTGTTTTATTTGATAGAGATGACAATTTTTTTCATATATTACCACCTAAGCCTCTAGTCAATTAATGCTATTGATTACTTTATTGGTGTTTATATATTGCTGACAGTTTTTTTTTCTCTCCAGTTCTTCCCTTAAATCAGTTTTGTTTTTAGCATTTATATAAGTATTGCATGCCTATAGTACTTAGAATAGTACTTAGTATACTTTATAGTATTGTATCTTTATAATAATGCTAAAGATTTCTATGTTATCATTCTGAATTTTATTTAAATCAAAGAACCCTGTAAAAAAAATCTATCACAAAACATACGAAGTACAACTATATCAGAAATAAAAATAAGAAATGTTTCTTGATCAGCAAATCAACAGAAAAGTCTATTTTAGCATGAAGTGTCATGAATTTAGCATGATTTTTTTTTACAAAAAAAAAACAATGTTTAAAGAAATAATAATAATAACAATAATTAAAATACTTCCATTACT
>JAUMHG010000041.1:2571618-2576618 GCA_032359395.1 Enteromius anoplus | reverse complement strand
AGCATGGTTGCAGAGGAGGCTTGTGCTATTGACTTTTAGAGATGAGCCGAGTCTCTCCTGGAGAAATGCAACACTGGCGTAATGAAGAGAGGGGACCTTGACAAGATATCAAATCATCCAGGGGCACACATGGGAGGGTGGGAGATAGAGAGAGAGGACAAGAACAAGAAAGAAGAGTACATCACAACATCTTGCCCTCTGCTGTACTGTCTACTGACTTGCAGCCCTGACAATGCAATTAAAATACCTCTGTCTTGCCTGACCTTTATTTTCTCTCCTCCGAGACCAATAAATACTGCCCGTATTCGTCACCTTAAACAAGCCTCGAGTGTAGATGAGTCAAACAGGTATGTATGCGATATGCAGCGTGGGATGCATAGCAGCTGTCCAATTAAAAACTGTAGAGAAGAACAAAGCCAAAAGAAGAGATGGGCAGTCCCCAGATACCTCCGGCTGTTCAGACATCACCGCTGTAGACTCAGATTTCAGCACGAGGTGTCATGGTTCACTTCCCAGGATGTTAAATGATTTCTACAGTTGTGAAGAAAAAAAAAAAAAAGAGACAGATTGGAGGTTTGATCCGCATCAGTTATTTTTATTTATTATTATTATTATGTTTTTAATTATCAACGTAGCTGCATATATAATTAGACCATATTTACTAAATACATGCTTATTTTGGCCTTCGTTAGATAGTTTACCGGTGCATATTATCACATAATAAATTATTAGTTTGAAGTAATAATCTTTATTTTATTTTTATTTCCATAAAATCATTCACATAAAACCTACAATTTTGGTTAATATTTGAAAACAAAATAAGATCTTTATTTATTTATTTATTTAACGAAACCTGAAATGTTTCAAAACTTAAAAGAATCGAAAAGGTTTTAAAGGCATCGTAAAATTAATCTGTAGGAATTGTGCAGTTCAATCCAGGACTTCTGAAAAGACAGAAACGTCTTTGATTTTATTCTAATTGTTTTATTTTGTATTTATACATTTGTATAAATGTGACAGTTTTCCTTTATGTGTGTATACCAAAAATAATAATGCTAATAATTTCAAGAACAACAACAACATCAGCATAAGAAAGTTTCTGCCAAGTAATACACGGTGGATTTCTGGTTGAAGTTGATGGATTTAATGGTTGACAAGCACTGTATTAGAACTAAATTAGAGATACACTCACATGGTCTGTATGCTGTATCTAAATACAACTTCTGATTTTGTTCATCCAATCAGAAAAAAAAAAAAACTCTTATAACTTCACATAAATCATTTTCCGTTGTAACAGTTGAAGAGTGCATCACAGTGAGTCATAAATCTTCCAGTCCTCTTTCAAAATAGATTTGGTACAAATATAATTACATTTTATTAAAAAGCAGGTAATACAGAAATCAAAAAAGAGTGTTCCGCCATACATGTATGACAGACTTTCCTGGAAAACAGCGACAAGCATGTTTTTTAAAAGAAAATAAGTCATACAGGTTCAGAACAACATGAAGGATAAAGGATTTTTTTTGGTTTTTTTTTTCATCTCGAAGAAAGTAAAATTTGGTGCAGCCAAATGAAGCTCAATTTAATTTGCAGCAAGTAGGAACTAGAGGAAAAAAGCTCCTGGGTATTTTGAGGAGGAGGGTTCTGAGTAAATGTGTACAGATGACGCCTCATTAGCTTCTAGCGCTGCGCAGCGGTTCCTCTTTAAAACGACATTACTGTGAATGTGCCCTACTGTAAATGAGTTGTTTAAGGCCTGCCTGTTGCTGAGTCAAAACTGCACCGGGGAGAGCTTTCGCCAACTCTCTTCCACATTAGTTTCCATGGAGATCGGTACTTCATTCAACTAAGTGTTGCTTTTATTTGCGAATCACAATTGATGTTCTATATAATAACATTGTGTATATCTAAATTTAGAAGCTGCATGGTTTCTTTGAAAAAAACTGTTTCGTAATGTAGTCCAAACTAATCAATAGAAAGGACTGCAAGCACTTTTCCTCAACAGTCTCTATACCTCATAACTCTTAACAAAAGAGCTCAAAGAGCCGCTCTGGTATTATGAGTCCACATTAAAAAAATAAATAAATAAATAAATAAAACTACCTGCAAAACTACCTGAAAAGCTATGAGCAAGTGCATCTCGGAACAGAAGCTGTTTTATCAAAAGCTGTAATACCAAATATTTATTTGATGTAGTTAATAGAAGTTAATTGATAAATTGAATCTATCTATGACTTTTTTTTTTTAAAGCACCCTCATTTTACAGCATTTTTACAAAAGTTTTTAAAACAGTACTGTAGCTTTGCAGGTAGGTTTTTGGAAGCATCTTGGAGACATTTTCACAGTTCTTCTGGATTGAGTCTGTCTCAGTTTGTTCTGTTACTTCATGTCACTCCAGACACACTGGATGATGATCATATCAGATCTCTGTGTGCAGCACTGCCAGTTGTAAGACTCCTTGTGCAGACAATAACCTCACTGCATAATTACAATAAATGACAAAAATAATGTTTGGAAACAGACACGCTACACAAAAGATAGAAATAACCGACTTAACCCTTTTTTTGTTGATGAAATTATATATATACAATTATATTAGTGCTGTGAAACGATTAACACATTTTTTACATCATATATGCACTTAGGTTTTTCTACAGAATACGGTTGCTTAACTAAGAGAGAGAAATGTATACATACACTTCATTAATATATGCATCTAGAATTGCATACGTCTAAGTAGGTATTACATTAAATAACGAATGAAATCCAGGCACTTTATCTTGTTGTGCTCTTTTCCCATAGCTTCACAGGAAAGTAAAATGTTCATTAGATGCACTTTTCAGAATCTCAGCAGAAACACTTTTTTTTTTTTGCCTGTTTTCTTAATGAATGCTATGAATTTGGCCATAGACATTTTACACATGGTTTTTACCTACTACTGTACATAGCAGGAACATAGGCACATTTGGATGCAAAGAGTCTCTATGGAACCATACTGTTGCTTTCTGTGCACTGTTACTCTTTGCTTATAATAATTGGTTATTATAATTTGTATTATTTAGAGTTGGCTCATTGTGGAAAGCGACTCTGTGAAAGAACGGACTGGAAGAGGCATCAGTGGCCAGAGGGACTAGAGCGGTTTGGACAGTCGGATAATTAACTCCTTATCCAGTGGCTTCTCAGCACATCAGAGGACTCTTTTCTCTCTTTATGAGTCGCTTTCTCACTCTCTCTCACTCTCTGATTGATCAGTTGCTCTGTGAATGTGGCAAGCTAAGCAATGGGAAATAAATCTGTTCGGCACTGAAATGTGAACTTAACCACCTCTTCTTTCCCTCTGTCTCCTTCAGTCAAGCCCCCTGTTGTGGTTTTATTTCTTTTCATCAACAGCCAGGTGTTTGCTTGACACTGATATCATATGTAATTTGCATCTTCTGAATGCATGCAGAATACATACACCTGTCCCCACCGGCACATCAAAACACACACACACTCACTTCCTGTCCACAAGCTGCCCTATACCCCCCCACCCCCCTCGACCCGTGGCAAACATGTACATGCAAACAAATCTGTCCCCTGTCAATACGAATCAGATTTTTTTCAGAGAGCAAAGGGCCTCCAGCAGGAATTAGACACCCTCCAGTGAGCTCAATAGAGTCTTAATTAAAGGGCCAGTTGTCTAAAATGACCATGCTGTGCCTACAAATTAAAATGCCACTCTCTCTACCGCCTCTCTGTTTCTGATGGCTGTCAGCAGAGTGAGCCAGAGGAGAGATGTAACCAGGTTCACGCTCCTACACAGTCACAACCCTCTTTCTCACACCATAGGGTTTCGAAAAGACATGTTTTATCTAGACAGGCTGAGATTCAGCTGGGGTAAAAGTGAAAATGTTAATACTAACTAGATTTTTAGTTTTTTAAATTCCTTATTAATACTTAAATTAAAACAGATTTTAAATTCCCTGTTATGGAAATAACCCTCTGACGGGTGGATTGCATCATAATGCAAATTTTCATTTATTTTGCCAGAGAAAGTTTCCAATCACATTGTGTTGCCAACATACAGTAAACTGTATTTTTTTTCTATAACATAAAGCCAATTTAATAATCACACAATATATATCTCATATCTTAGGCTTGGTATCAAACATTCACTTATGGCTATGTATGAGCAAGTAATATTTACATAAACCAGAACATTGCAAAAACAATTTCTGAATAATTCAATGCCTTTCATTGCATTGTGGTGCATACATGAATTGATTCAGTAAATGTTTTTCTTATGTAGGTTATGCAGATCTTCCTGCTACATTAAAATGTGTCCACCTCAGGAGAGTGAATGCATTGTTCGAAATTTTATTTGCATCCCCAAATTTGCATAAAGAATATGCAACCAGGGCTGGACTGGGAGTAAAAATCGACCCTGGCATATTATGGGCTGCCCACCACATATAGGCCTACCATATACAGCTCCGGAAAAAAATAGGAGATCGATGCCGAAAAATCTGTTTCTTTTGGGTTTTATTCTTAAAACTGTGAATCTCACCAATACAAAACAAAGCACGTTTGGTTCAATTTTTGTGAACTGGGGTCTTTGAAATTTTAAGGATAGAATCAAATCACTGAATCCTTGTGCCAGTAAAACTAGGACTGAGCCTTTTTTTCTTGACTCAAAATCTTTTAACTGTTTTTGGGATGTTTAGTGTTTATTTTCAAATTTCTAATTACGTTTGAAAGACTTCTAGAATTTTTTTACCATCCAACTTATAACACTGCAAGAGGATAGTGTTAATTACAGCAGTGCTTTTTATGCATTTCCCATTAAATACAATTGGATTTAGGTGCTCATCAAATAAGTAACTCAATAAACCGAATGAAGTTTGTTTGTGTAGAAATTTAACAAAGACTGGCATGAAATGCTTGTCAAACTCAGAGAGATGATTTAGGAGTAAATTACAGTGGTTTCTTATTTTTTCCCATAGCTGTGTATATTTATATAT
>JAUMHG010000041.1:2535952-2549005 GCA_032359395.1 Enteromius anoplus | reverse complement strand
ACCAGCCTCACAACCGCAGACCACGTGTAACCACACCAGCCCAGGACCTCCACATCCAGCAGGTTCACCTCCAAGATCAAGTATTATTATTATTATTACTATTATTATTTATTTTTATTTTTTTACTTCACTATATTAATTGAATTTATCTTTTTTTCACTGCTCTGCTGCACTCCATTTGTTAGGATGACAAAAAGATATAAAGGATGGTTTTTAGGATGGTTTACTTCAGTGCTTGTCAATGTCAAAATTACATGCCCATCAAATCAAAGTATGTTGGGTTTACTGTTCACAGAAACAGAGCACAAATTGTAGTTCAAAGCACTGGTTATTTATTTATTTATTTTTTATCTTAGATAAATACTAGCCACCTAATAAGCATGATTCTTTTTGTTTCATATTAAAAGTAATAAAACACAAATCCTATTGTGGTTTATTAAATTATATTATGGACTCTTCCTACTATAGTTTAACAGTTTATCTCTATCTAAACTACTTCTTACTATTATTTAACAGTGTTGCGTAAAACAGCTTAGACTAAAAGATTGAGTCTTGGGATTTAAATACCAATATGGACTTATCAAAATGCAAATCTATTAAAATCAAGAAATCACTAATGTCAATCCCTCCCTACAGGTATTGAATGTCTTGAGATATATAATGCATTATTTATTCCTTTTTTTTTTTTTTTTTCTCTCGGTGAACTATTCCTTTAAAAGTGATTTTGATTCCATGGAGGAACAAAAGTCAGTCTCTATACACTGCTCTGTTTCTTTTATATCAAGGAGCTCGTTTCCTGTAGCTTTCCATCTCCAGAGCTGTTCCAAAACAGTTGAGCCTAATCCCTTTGGCGTCTGTTTTTAATTGTTAATTCCAAGCACAAGACTGTGCTCTATGTGTTCCATGTCTGCCTCACTCTCCTTGTTAACACGTATCCCAAGGTGCCTGCTCATGCGCTAAGATATGATTCAATGTAGCAGTCAGGGTCAGGTGATCTCTTCAGGGATTTATTGCGCACAGACCAAAAACACAAAAGGCACAACCGCTGCATTACAGCAGCTGGCGTATTTCTGCCTTCTCATAATCACAAACTCCCACAGACAGTCTATACCCCATTCTTTTCCCACAATGCTACGGGACGTCAGGTTAAATATAAATCTTAAGAGGTGAGAGGAAAAAAATAAAGAACAACCACCATTGACGTCTAACTCTGACAGCAGTACACTGTCATATGTACTTATTGTTACTGGAGTGTTAAGTTGCATGGAGAATTTGTGAGTCCCAGAGGATTGAACAACTGGCAATTTCAATCTCGGTTGTTGTTGTTTTAACTCAACAAATAATAGTGGAGAACTCGATGTACAATTTAGTTTTACACCTTAGTCACTGTTGGCATGTATGGTTCCACAAAGAACCTTTCTATTGCAGAAAATAGTCTTTAAATTATGGAAAATGGTTATTTAAATGATTAAAATGTCGCTAAGGGAAAAAAGGGTTCTTTTGAGAACTTTTCAATGAACAACATGTTCTCACTCCTAAGTCCTCACATTTTGACCCTTTTGTGTCACTTTTTGATGATCAAGGTACCCCTTTTAAGTCCCTTTTCAACGCGAAGGTTCATCGGTTTTTTAAATATGAAACCCTTATTGTCAATATGCTGAAGCAATGTTTTTTATTTTTTATTTTATCGTCATAAAAAAAAGAAATATTGAGTAAAAGCAAAGGCATTATTGGATATATGTAGGTGTTTGATTTTTAAATGTAAACCTAAACCTACCATCTGTCAATAAAAAACAATATATAGCAGGCAGATACAATCACCTGTGACTGCATTTGCCTTTGTGTACAATGCAAAAGGGTCTTGACCAAGCGTCAAAATGTAACGACTTGGGAGTGAGAATGTGTTGCAATAAAAGGTTCTTTGGGGTGCCCAAAATGATGACTTTACTTTGGAAAATCCCATTTTGAAAGCTCTATTTTATTAAAGTGTGTGGGCAGAGACAATGATTGTGACATTGAATTTCTTCTAATTTAGTGAACAAAAACATAGGACATGAGAAATATGTTGTTAAAAACGTTGAAAACTCAATGGTATTTCTGAAGAAAGAGTAAAATGTCTTATGGCCTTCCTAATTGGCCTCCTACTGGTTCCTTTCTTCCTTGCATGGTGAAATAATTAGGTATGTTCACACTTATACTTCTCCACAGATGATCTAAGACTTCATTTATGCTCAGACTCGATCTTTATTAGCTTAAAAAAAAACTCTTAATAAACCTTTAATGCACACCAAGAGGGGTCCTGTCCATAAAATGAGGATTTACTTCCTTAAGTTTATGTGTAATATTAGAACAGCTCTCACATTTAGTCCCAATTAATGGTGTTATATCAAAAAGATTAACCCTCCTTTGGGTAACTACTGGCAATGGGCCTATCCAGAGAACAGCTGTCAGAGTGGTAAATTGTGGTTACTTCATAGTTATTTTAGAGTCTGGCTTCCTGGTAACTGTGCATACCAACATAGCAAAAGCCAGTTCAAAATAAAAATAATGTTTATTAGATAACTTTATTGATATAAAACAACTGATTGCATAATCATGACTCTGAAACACTTTCTCCTTAAAAAAAAAAAAAAAAAAAAAGTGTGTTTATATTACATCCACATCAGGCTCCACCCACACTCAGTCACAACGCTCACTCTCTCCCAAATACTAATCACCTGCACCTGACACCACCACCTGGATCTCATCACCACACCCATTTGCCAGCATATAAAACTGCACACCACTCAGAACTCTGTTCACTAAACTTGATCTCTGCATTGCTTATAACTGAATCAGAATCAGAAAAGGGGACGAGTGGAAAACACCTAAAATCACCCCTACTGGCCACTACAGTTACTTGGTCATGCCGTATGGGCTTGTAAACGCGCTCTCTATATTAGTATCAACTGTTCCTGAAAGCTGAGAAGTGCTCATTCCCTCAAACATCTGTTCAGTTCCTGGGGTATCACATTGACCATACTGGTGTCAGTATGGATGGGGGGAAAGTTGATACTGTTACCAGCTGGCCTACTCCATCCACCATCAAAGTCCTTCAGAAATTCCTCGGTTTCTCCAACTCTTAACACAGATTCATCAATAATTACAGTATTCTTGCCAGCCCACTCACTTCTCTACTTCACAATAAACCCAAAACTCTATCCTAGAACCCGGAAGCCACACAAGCCTTTCAGACCCTAAAGAATGCCTTCACGACAGCACTCAGCCTGGCAGAGAGAAACTATGATATAAGTAATCAGGAGTTGTTATTGATCAAACTGGCATTGGAGGAACGGAAACACTGGCTGGAGGGTTCCATTCATCTGTTTCAAGTTCTCAGATACCACAAAAACCTCCAGTACCTACGAGAAGCAAAGAGGCTGGATCCCAGACAAGCCCGATGGTCATTATTCTTCAACATAATTCGATTCACCATCTCCTATTGTCCTGGGTCCAAAAACGTAAGAGCGAAATGCTCTATCACGACTTTACCCTAAAGAGGAGGATCAAGAAATCCCTGAACCAGTCATTCCCGAGGACCTCTTTGTAAATCCCATCCAGTGGATAAACCCTCCAGCCGCCTCGAACCAGGACCCGAACTTCCGCCGGACTGCCCTTAGCATCTCTGCTTTGTGTCAACTCCTGAAAGGACCTCTCTCATTCATTCCATTCACACCTCACTGGGCACAGGGCCTCCTGGGACCAACAGAACTCTCTCACTCCTACAATATCCGTTTCGGTGGTCTGGAATGGAGAAGATTGTGCAGAGGCACGTGAGAGGGTGTCGGGAATGCTAAATCTCAAAGAGTCCTAGACATCCGTTTGCTGGCAATCCCCTTCTGCTTCCCATACCTAACCACTCCTGGTCACACCTGGGAGTCAATTTTGTCACAGATCTGCCCAACTCTGATGGAAATACCTGCATACTGGTTGTGATCGACCATTTCTCAAAGTTCCGTCACCTGTTACCCCTCTAGAACTTACCTACAGCCTTCGAAACCTCCTCTTTGATAATGTGTTGCGACCCTATATACTACCTGAGGATATTGTATCAGATCGAGGACCCCAGTTCATTTCACGAGTGTGAAAATCCTTTTTTCAACTCCTAGGTGTGACCGTCAGCCTCACCTCTGGATACCATCCACAAGCAAATTGGCAAACCGAGCATAAAACTCCTGGAACCAGTGTCTGGGCTGGGCCAAGTACGCCCAAAACTTAATTGGTGAAGCGTCTAATGGTCTTACCCCATATCAGTGCGTACTCTGATTCCAGCCCCCTTATTCTCATGAAATAGAGAGCACTCTTATGTTCTTGCCATTGACTACTGGTTCTGGGAGAGTGAGAGAGTCTGGGACGAGGCTCATCACGATCTTCAATGGGCAGTGCGCAGGCAGACTATGGCTGACCGATGTAGATCAGAGGCTCCTCAGTATCAAGTTGGCAAAAATGTCTGGTAATGTACCCAGGACATTCACCTGTGCCTGCCCTGTAAGAAGTTTTGTCCCAGGTTTGTTGGTCCCTTCACCATCGCGGAGCAGATTAACCACGTCACTTTTCGTCTCCAATTACTTGCTCAGTATAGAATTCATCCCACCATTTACATTTCACTCCTAAAACCTTACCATGATCCTGTTCTTCCCTCCAAAGAGCCTGGCGTTAACCAAAGAACCCCCTCCTCCAATAGTTGTCGGATCCATCTACAAGGTTCAAGAGATTCTGGAATCCCAATGTCATGGTGGTAAACTTGAGTACTTGGTGGACTGTGAAGGATACAGTCCAAAAGAACGATCATGGGTATCTAGAGATAATGTCCTTGATCCAATCCTCTTAAGAGAGTTTCATGCCGCTCATCCAGATCGCACCTTGGGCCGAGGTAAACCACCACGGCGTTGGAGGGGCCCAGCCTCGGGAGGAGGCTCTGGAGGAAAGGCTAATGTTCCATCCACACCAGGCTTCACCCCCTTACTCAGTCACAAAGCTCACTCTCTCCCAAATTCTAATCACCTGCACCTGACACCACCACCTGGATCACCACACCCATTTACCAGCACATAAAACCACTCAGCACTCATTGTCCAAACTCGTTCCTGGCAAAAGGGACTCAAGACTGATCTAAGCTATACTTACCATTAAAATTTACCTTGTGATATCCCCAGTGTTCTCCTCGATCTCTGTGTTCTCCTCAGGCTCCTTGGATTTCCCTCTCTGTGTCTCCAGTGTGCTGTGTGGTTGTGGTTTATTGTGTCAGTGTCTCCAGGGTCTCTGTGTACTCCAGCAAACTGTGTCTCCAGCGACTCTGTGTCATCCAGCGATCCATTCTTCCTGCAAAGAAAGAAGCCTATGCGGAGGTTTTGGCAACCTTGATGGAGGTGGACAGAGGAGAAAAGACCTCAGCGTAGGTAAGGGGAAGGGGGTGGGGAAGCCTACGTGGAGGCTAGGGGAGAAACCTACACGGAGGTTTGGCAACCTCAACGGAGGTGGATAGAGGAGAAAAAGGACATCGGCGGAGGTGAGGGGAGAGGGGGTGGGGAAGCCTACGCAGACGCTGGGGAAGAAACCTACACAGAGGTTATGGCAACCTCGATGGAGGTGGACAGAGGAGAAAAGACCTCAGCATAGGTAAGGGGAAGGGGGAGGGGAAGCCTACGCGGAGGCTTGGGGAGAAACCTACACAGAGGTTTGTCAACCTCGACGGAGGTGGATAGAGGAGAAAAAGGACATCGGCGGATGTGAGGGGAGAGGGGGTGGGGAAGCCTACGCGGAGGCTGGGGAAGAAACCTATGCAGAGGTTATGGGAACCTCGGCGGAGGTGGATAGAGGAGAAAAGAATAGGGCAGGGAGCCTGCACGGAGGCTGCGCCGTGGACCTTTGGGAAAAAGAATAGGTTATGTTACCTTAGAGGAGTGGGGAGGTTCTTGGCTTTGAGCAGTGAGGTATGATTGGAGGGTTCTGTGGGCAACGGCCCGTAACATGGAGTTAATGGATTTTTCATAGAGCATTCTCACTGGATGGTCTAAGGGTAAATGAGCTGCGAGTATGGAGGAACTGGGGTCGGCGGGGGGTCTGCATCCGGTGCTAGCGTCCTGAATTTCTGAAACATAAAACGAGACAGAGAATCAGTGATTGTGTTATCCTTTCCGGGAATATGCTTAGCAGTAAGGATAAATTGGTTAAGGGCTGAGATTCGGACTAAGAATCTGAGAAGGGGCGTGATGGCAGGGGAGTGGGATTTGTGCTTGTTACTGCATTGGACCGTGGCTTCATTGTTGCAGTGGACAAAATGCATGTGGAGGACCATTTGTTTCCCCAGAGGGCAGTGGCAACCACAATGGGGTAGATTTCATAAAGGGCCATGGAACCTAAATGGGGGGAGATGTTAGTTCGTTAGGCCAGGGGGAGGTAAACCATCGGTTGCGATTGAAGCCCCCAAACCCTACGGAGGGTGCGGTGTCGCTGAAAAGTTGGATGTCTATGGGGTTGGCTAGGCAATCTTTGTAGAAAAATGAATGGCCGTTCCACTGGGAAAGGAATGAGACCCAGAGTTAAGTTGCAGTTAGTTTAGGCAGGGGCCTGGCAGGGTTAGGGAATCCTCTTAAAGCTGGTACTGAAGAGGCAAGGGTTAGTAGGTGGGAAATGAAGGGTCTGCCTTGCGGGATGATATGCACGGCGTATGGAAGTTTAGATGCCCAAAAACTCGAGTTCTCGTTTAGAGCAGTGAGGATGGGAGAGGAGGTTAGAAGCGATTAAGGTGATTCTGTCAAGCTTTTCTTTGGAAAGGAAGGCTTCAAATTTTTTGGGAGTCAAGGATAATGCCCAAAAATGTGATACTTGTGCTGGGGCCCGATGTCTTTTCTTTAGCTATGGGAATCCCTAGTTTGTTGAAACTTTGAGGACAGTGGACAGGTCGGCTGCTGGAGGGGCATGGGATGGAGAAATGACAAGGAAAAAGTTAGGATCAGGATGGGATGACAATTCTGCAGACAAAATAGAAATATTGACAGGAGACAATTAATACATGCGATATTTGGCAGTATGCGTCAGAAATTGGATTGCAACCCGCCATGAAACTAGAGAAGAAGAAAATATTAGTTCTGTTTCTGTCAGCAGAAACTGGTGCCAAATAAGACAAAGAAAACATGAATATGGAGAATTAAGAGCATTAAAATACGTTATGTTACCATGTCGGCGCTGGCCATTTCCGCACTACCTTGCAATTGGGAAATTGCAACGCTGGGCTTTGTTTTGCTTTCGGGCTGAGGAAAATGGCGGAGAGCCGGCGAGTGGTGAGTAATGTGGATTCTTTTATTTGGATTGCTTTGGCGGATGGCGTGTAGAATGAGATTTTAAGAGCGTGGAGGCGTACAGCCTCGGCAGGCATGCAGCTTCAGATAAGAAGCCACGGCTCCTGTGGGAAAACCAGCTGGCTGGCTGAAAGGGGAGCTGGATCCTCTTGGCGTCTCGCTGGGAAAGTTGTTGCGAGTTGTTGTGGTCTTTGACGGCCCGGACGGGCTGAGTGATGAGCTTAAACGGTAACGTTAACAGTTTGTTAAAAGGCAGGCAGTAACGTTAGGCTGATGAGTCAAAGTAAGACGGTGTTTGTAGGATGTGTCTTTGGTCGTGCGATTCCGAAGAATAGGTTTAAAGCGGGATGTGGGAACATAGAAGCTGGGCGTATTTATTCAGTGGTAAATGAATACAGATTTGCATCACAGTAATAAATTGCTTTTTAAAATATTTTCAAAAAGAAAAATATTCAACATCAATCACATATCTTAAATTTCACAATATATTGTTTTGACTGTATTATTTATAAAATAAACACAGCCTTGGTGAATATAAATAAAATCAAAATTTTGAATAAGTGTAAATACATATCAAAAATATTTTAGCTACCTTTGATTATTTTATTACTTTTATTAAAGGCAGCAGAGGAGTAACAGAGATGGTGATGGATGATAAAAGTGAGTAGGATATATGTAGATTGTTCAGCACACAGGAATGAAACGGTAATGTCAATAACTTTGTCTTTGCAGGATTGATGATTTGTTGGAGGATACACAGAAGACATAGACAGGGAACTACAAACACACACCACAGCTTGAGACACTGGAGGCTCAGAGAGGAAATCCAAGGAGCCTGGGGAGGAGACAGAGAGCGAGGAGAACACAAAGGGTAACAGGGTAAGTACCCAGGTAAGTAGTATGTGAGGATAAAGCTTGCCAACGTAGAGTCCAATTGTTAGGAAAGAGCTCGAACTGTGAATGCTGTGTGGTGTTTTGTTTTATACTATGTGCTATGGGAGTGGTGATTGCCATCAAGTGGTGACAGGTGCTTGTGATTAGAACTCTGGTGAAATTGACCATTGTGACTGCGTGAGGGTAGAGCCTGGCGTGTCAGCGACACTATCCTGTATACAGTATTCTTTGTGGAACATCTTGGCATCAAGCTGTAAAACATTTTTTTTTCGAACTAAAGTAGTTGTCTTTAAGAGGAAACACAGTCATAAAAGATAACCATTCTCTGACTTGCATGAAAGGTCAAAGTCATTTCAAAGAGGATTTTTTGTATTAATTTGTGTCGCAAAAAAAATCATAAACATGTTTTGAGGTGCCTGGCATCTCTAAAGCAGTATTTACTCACCATAAATCCTGCACCAGCCATTGTTAAAAAACAATTATGAAGACAAATTGGGCTCTGACAGGACTTTGGGTTGGATATAGACTTGGACCAGGATTAATTGGGGAGATTTTAATACACAACAATAAACCCCCATTACACAACAAGGACAGTAGCGTTTCTCGTATACCCTTTATCATTTTGATGGCAAAGAGAAATAGCCAGCGAAGTCAGTGTGTGTTCATAATGCATCATTTTGCTGTTAATTAGTCACGTGAAGCTCATTTACAAGTGTTTGAAAGTGAATGCAATTAATAGCCAAGCAAAGGATTTTTCATGGCAAGAACTTAAGGGGTAAAAATAATGGCAGCTGTCTTCTTATGACTGATTTTCTGCATTTCAGTGCATGTTCACATATTCAGCATCTGTCATTTTTATATGACTGAATATAATTAAAATGAAAAAAACAAAAACAAAACAACAACAACACATTTTTAAATGAAAAAAATACATAATAATACAAATAATAAAAATATTACAATACAATGTGCAATAGTAATGCAAAATATATATAATTATTTTTTAATGCCATTACTTTAGAATTTATTTATTATCTTTTTTCCCCAGCTGTTGAGTCAACATATAGTCTAAAATCACAGACATTGTTGATGTTTACTTGGCTGCACGATATGATGCCAACTGATGTAAATTAAATGTTATTTTATACAAATTTATTATGTGGATGTATCATAATGCTTTCCGCATTGCAGTCAGGCTTTCAGAATAATGACTCTGCTAAACGTTGATCAGTGTAGAAGCTTTTATTGAGAAGTGTTTGACATGTCAGTGTGCAGGAATTTCAGCATGACAGAGATACAAAATAATTGAATTCAGCTGCAATTCCTTATTATCAAATAACATACTGCATATGTCAGTTCTTGTCTAAAATTTACAATAATCACTTGTTTGAAAGAAACTTTGTGTATTTTGTAGCATATCAGAGTGAATAAGACACTTAAGATTTGATCAGAACATTGAAACATGAGGAACCAAATTCCACAAAGACGGGAAGTCATAAATCCGCCCATGCCACCCTGTTGCCTACTGTACCTCTTGCACTTGCAAGATCCAACAGAGATTGTCACAGGACAGCTTGCAACATTAACACAAAAGAACACGTACTGAGAATACCAACTCAGGAAGGAGATCGTCAATATTGGGCAAATAACCAAGATAATGGTCAAAGACACAGCACATCATTATCGTTACACGGGTAAATAATTAAAGATTTTGTTGGACAGATCTCCATCCTCCGTCTCAGGACCAAACTGAAATTCCTGATGAGACCTTTAACCCCTAGCCTTATTAATAGTGTTTATCCTATAATCTGGATTTTAATATCCAGCGCAGATTTGATGTTATGCAGCTCGTTCAGTGAATCGCAGACCGACTCAGATCCACAGTAAAACAACGATTCTGGCAAATTCCCTTTAGAATCTTAAATTATTCTGATTTTTTTTTTTCGTTTTGAGCCTATTTGCTACAATTGGTTAGGCACTGCAGTCAAGAATTATAAGAAAGGTCTAGTCAGATTAATGGTGTAAGCAGTGTAAGGTTAAATAATAGTTATAATCTTTTGGGCTGCATCTGTGTTGATTGGGCTGTACCTAGATATGGTCTGGCAAAAACCATATCCAGATGAGGACCAGTTAATATTTTCATGAATACTGTTATTCTAAATAGTGTACCAGGATTATAACAGATCACATATGGCTTTTATGAAATGAATGATGGAAAAACCTAATATTTGTGCATATTACTAGCAATAATGCCTGTTTGTTAGTACTTATAAAGCACAGGGTAAACAATTTCTGCAAGCCAATGTTGATATTTGAAATCATCAAAACAAACACGCCTCTGCCCCAAAAGGATTTCGCCCCTATTTTGATAGCTCTGCCCCCAACATATGTAGCCTACACAACCAACACAGTCTCACAACCAATTTGTACGTATTCGTACGAGGTGCCAAATTTGTGACAATTCGTACGATTTTGAACGATTTGTTGAAAACCCTGTGATGGGTAGGTTTAGGGGTGGGGTAAAGTGTAGGTCATTCGTGCAAATGATCCGAATTGGCAACTTGTAAAACACGTAGTATTACGTACGATATAGAAGAAATCGTATGAATTCGTACGAGTGAGGTCAGACGAATTTGTACGAATTCGCCACCTCATAAAATATGTTCGAATTGCTGTGAGATCAGGTTAGCACAACCAAGGCAAAGATTAATTCTGTAAAACAAAGCAGAAATGGTGTTACTCGCCTATCGAAGAACTAAGCAACCTCGGCATCCGATTGCAGGCCTTCCGCTCCTTGAGTTCTCTCCAGCGCTTGTCTTATCTTTCCACAGGCATTTTCCTGTCACTCGACTCAGCTGTTCACTGAATGTACTCTCCTCCAAATCATTAGTAGACACGCCCCTTACTGCTGATTGGCTACAAGTTTGTTTTGGTACTCAGCCCCAACTCCCCAAGTTCTGTATGAATAATATAACTACTACAACAATTACCTTACTTACTATTAATGTGCAGCAAATTAGAAGCTACCCATTTTCTTTCTTTTTTACATGAGCTAAAGCTATAATAAGCCTATGTTGTTTTTGGCCTCTAATAACCACGGCCTTGCCAAAAGTGTTCATTATCATAGTTATAAGCTGTAAATCTTGTACCTGGTGTACCTATTACATCTTATATATGCCACATGCATTTTAGTGTAGAAACTGAAAGTGCTTTGAAAGCATACAGTGTTTTACATGAAGGATGTTAAACACTTGAGAAAAATAAAAATCGAGCTGTGCTTAAAAACACACACACTTTTGGTTTCAAGCATTAGTTGAAGGTGTTTTTGAAGGGCAGGTTGGTCTTGAAGCCCACAGAACAAGAGCTGAGTTGAAATTAAACATTGATTTTTCCCCTCCTAAAAGCAGGTTCCACGTTGCCTCGAATGTTAAGCATAGCATGATGATTGGTGTTACAGTTGTAGTGTTATTGTTAGTGGTTTCTTCTTGGAATTTCTACGGATGGTGTACTTTCACAGTCTGATATCAAAGCATTCGATTATAAATTAATTACGCCATGAAAGAAAGAAGGAAAGAAAGAACATTGGTTCAAACACAAAAGTTTCAATGAAACATTGTGTACGTTAATTTTGCAGATGGGAAAGAATAAATGACCTTTGAGATATTTTCACTCAGTGGAAACTCAAACAAAACCTTTAAAGTAAGCCAATGTGGCACTCTTTCAGAGTCAGATGTTATATATTCCTACTTAATTCCAGCTATAAAGGTGTTCCATTGCAACATGCTCAAAAGATGACATGTAAAGCACCAAATAGCAACTGTACTATTGCTTTGCAGGTGTTCAAATGCCAACAATATGTCTCCTAGCAACTACACTGGATAAACGATGCCATGCAGTGCTAGCATTTCTTCTGCAGGTGTGTAATTATTAAGAGAATTGCTATATTGCACACACCTGTATCTGCTGAAGTGAACTAAATAGGTTTTATTGTCATCTAACGTGCAAGGAATATAGACTCGCTTTGGTGCTTTTTAACCGCTTAAACTTAATGTCTATCATTAACTTTGTACATTTTTCCAGCCCATAACATTCATCTGAAAGTTGTTCATCTGACTTCAAGTATCATCCTGTTTGACTTTTTCAAGAAAGAAGTGGATTTTAGCTTTCTAAGCTTTTTGAATTAAATGCAACATTAAATGAATAGTTCAACCAAAACTAGAGCTAGGCTAGACCCTCCATAGGCAGCAACACAACTGAAATGGACCCAGATTCAGAAAAAGTAGCAAAAACAAAATCAAATGGAAGTTAAATAACACTTTAAACATGTCCATAACAACAAACAAAAATACTTTCTTGAATCTTTTCTGATAAGAAATGTGTTGCATTTTTTGACTTTCATTTCTGTCCAGCCTGCTTGTTGATTGCATTTAACCAGAGTTGTTGTTTTTAGTCTAGCAATAGCATCAGGTATGCAATCAGATTTCTAGTTTGAGGTTGTATTAATGTCGATTCTGGCACCCAATATCACAACAAGATGATAGTTTAACCTCCTTATGTAGCTGAATCTGTTCTGGATTGAATGGACCACCTCCACCTTTGTCTTTTCTCCAGCTAGCGCTTTGACATATTTGTGACCTTGGCCCTAAAGGGTCTAATTACATTTTATTGGCCTGGTCATGTTTCACTCAGAAAACAACAGGCCAATCAGAAGAGAGGCTCAAGAATATTAACCTCTTAGACCCAGGGGCTATTTTGGGGAATTCCGCCTGCATTTTGCCTACCAAATTAAAAAGCTTCCCATACCCACATGCAGAGGTGT
>JAUMHG010000041.1:2505375-2520650 GCA_032359395.1 Enteromius anoplus | reverse complement strand
ATAATAATATTTATTATATTTTTATAAATATGTTTATATATATATATATATATATATTTTTTTTTTTTTTTTTTTTTCACACTCAATAATAAATCAGTTTTATACTTTAATATATGCCCTCAACAATTCTCATTCCCTGATTCAGTTTCATACTAAAAATCAGTGTAGAAAAGAACATTGTCCACATCCTTCCCATGTTTTGTTTTCTAGCTGACATCACATGTCCTAGTGAAAGAGCTCAAATGTGCCCAGGTTTTCTGCTTGAGCACATCAGCACTGAGGAGCAGCAGAAGAGTGATCAAATGACATGAATGTCGACACGTGGAGTGGCAAGCATGAAGAAGCATTCATTACCATCCAAGGACCCCAGAGAAAGGCAGTCCTAACTAATCGGCAGACCTGGGCCAGGCATGAAGAGCAGTGACCCACTTCACATTTCCAGTATATCTAAATACATATTTTTCACACTTGAGCAGCGGCGAGCAGGCGATTCCATGCTCAACCTTCACTATAGAGCTATGAAGGACATCTTTTGGATGCTCCTATACTGTCTGTGCTTACTGCTTTGCTGTGAACTTGGTCTGTGTTATAGCTTACTGCATATTTTTGGGTGGTCTATGTCATGTTTTGAGAACATTATAGAGAGGTTATGTCCAGCTGAAATGAGAAAAAAGATTGTGAATTTACATACTGTATGCAAGCTTTAAGAGTGATGTTAATGTAGAATAGATGTTCTCTACAATAAAAGTTTATTAGCTGCAAACCTGAAACAGACACTGAGGGACGTGCTCCCAAAGAGACAAACAGAAAAGCAACTGGAAATGATCTATTTGAGTAAATTGAAGCTGGTATATATGCAAATGACTCAATTTTCTGAAGACATAAAGAAGATGATTGAGTTATCTATGACGAATGGGGATGCTCCAACATTGCTATCACAGGCCACTGTCAAAATGTTAATCAGGCTTATTACCAACTTTATTCCCATTTCTCTCTTTTCAAATTCATAATTACACTCTGATTAGGTCATAAGGGCCGAATAAATGGAAAAAAGAATTGTTAGATTTAGGAGGGAGATCAGATTTGTGGAACGGTAGGATGGTCTTGGAGAACATTGGAGATGGATTTAATGACGAATCATTAAATTGAGATGAATGATATTTATTTTTTATTGTTGTTATTTTTGAGAGGAATAAGTGGAGAATCATAAGCATGGTTTCTAGATTAGTTTGATGTTTTGCAGTTCTTGATGTTAAAAGAATAATGGTATAACAATCTGAATAGTATGAATGAATGGATAGGTGGATGGATGTGTTGCTGACAATGAAAAGCCTAAAAAAACATCTGGATTCACCTGATTGAGTGCATTAATTAATGCCTCCAATATTACAATACTATCATTATTTTGGTGTTACTTAAACATGTTAATTAAAATGACCCTATTATTATTGACTCATCACTGAGCTGTGAAAAAGATTTTCTAGTCAACTCTTACATTTCAGGATTTTTTTTTTTTTTTTTTTTTTGATTTTCTGGAGGAAAGCTGTATCTACCTTTTGAGATTAGACAATACCTCTTCCTATGATTTCCCACAAACATCACTGACATTCCAGCTGGGCCGGCCCTGGCCAATTAGCTGCCCTAGGCGAGATTTTACCAGGTGCCCCTTACCACACAGCCCACTCTACCAATTTATCATTGTGTTCAAACATTCACCCAAACACTGCATAGCTTTGTGTTGTTTTTTATATTTTTATTGGAAACACACCAATTAATTTGTAAGACCACACAACCCCACCCTTCAACCTACCCGTTAAAAAATTATGTAAAAACATGACTCAAAGGGTTTTATGAGCACATGCATTCTTTGGGTTCGGACCCATCTCATTTTCTATCGCATCACTCTATAAACAGAGCGACATCAATCTTCTTCTCCTCTTTTTTTTTTTTTTTCTTCCCTGGGCACCAGAAGGCTTTCCTTTTTTACATTATGGTAGATACTCACTGATAAATTGTCAGGTTACTGATGCATGTGAAAGTGGCTGCACAAGGAAAGATAGATCATGCATTGAGTCTGGAGAGCAATAAAGTTATTTTTTGTGAAAAAAATTTAATTTGCAATTAAAAAAAACAAACAAAAAAAAAAAACAATAACAACAACAATTCACTCGTTTTGGTGCCCACTAGGGATCGGCATGCCCTTAGCATTTGCCTATACTGCCTATGCCCAGGGCCGGCGCTCCATTCCAGAGTACAATAATAACATGTCTTTTAGTCACATTTAAAGCAGGAAAGATATTAAACGCAAGGAAATGCCAACAAAATCCTTTATCATCATCCTGTTAGTTTTCGCAGACAATACATTTACATGTACTAGTCCTGCTACTCTACAGAAGACAAATTTTTTTTTTTTTTTTTTATGGACTTCAAAAAGGCTCGTTCAGGAACAGTTTGGAAAATAAATAGATGGTCATTTACACTTAAAATATTGGTAACACTTTACTCAAAGCCTTAATGTATAATTAAGGTGACCATATGTGCCACTGGTTCGGGATGTCTCCTGGTCAGGTTTTTGCTTGGTTTGCGTGTGCAGACCGATCAGTGTATGACATTGGTTCCTTATGTTTTGAGGTACTTCTCGAGGAAACAAAGCAATACAGAAATCCTGGTCAGGACGTGTCCGAAAAAAATGGCACAAATGGCCACCATCCTTTATAAAAGTAGTTTCATGCAATAATTATGCTTTGTAATGCACCCAATAATGCAATGTGTAATCTCATGAGTAATTGTCACCACAGTTAACACATTTTAGCACTTATCAATTGATTAAGACTTATTATGTCATTTTGCATCCTTCTGGTGTCGGACATAACAATAGAAAACTTGTCTCAGTGAAAGCTAACTCAAAGCATCACTCAACATCAAAAAACTTCCATGATTAACGCTTCACACAGAAAGTGTATCAAATGAAATTCTAAGTTCTCAAACTCTCCATCTGTCGAGTTGAAATGCAATCTTGGCATGTGTTTTTAAAATAGTTGTGACCTGCATCATCTTCTCAGATTGTGCGATCTGTACACCGTTACTGGCTCCAGAACAATAACATTGTTGCAACTTAGGGATAACAGATGTTTTCTTACAATGGTTTTTCATATTTACTGACACCTTAAAGTCTACCATAATTAGAGGACAGCAAAAGCAGTTTATTTTTTCTTTTTTTTTTTTGCGTTAAGTGTATCACTCATACTAAACTCACTGTGATTTTTATTATTTACATGTATTCAAGATTTGTTGTTGCATGTACTGTTAGGCAAAAATATTCTAGTTTAATTATCAATTTTACATTTTGTTTATTTATTTTGGTTCTAGTTCATTGGCACCAGTCCAAATTAATTTAACATATCTACACACTTTGCTTCAGACGTGAGCTGCTTTGACCTGGAGGTCCTAAAAGCAAATTCAAGTCATTTTCTCTCTCTGCATCTTCTGCTTGTAACTTTGTTGTTTGTTATAGCATTAAACAGACAAGAAAAACTCTAAAATAAATAAACTCAGAAACAACTTGCTTATTGCGGTATTCTAGAGAGTTAAAATCTTGAGAATTCAGCAGCTTGCAAACAATAATAATGTGATGTGGTGCACAACTTTTCAAAAATGCTAAAAAAGCTTGAGCATCTCTGACCAGTGCTGGGATCTCTGTGGTATTAATTAAGCAAACACACATAAATGCACTCTCACACTCACACACATTGGTTGCTAATGATTTTGCTAGGGAGGCATTTTTCAAGCTTTCAAAGTAAACAGGAAGGTATTTGCTTATGCATGGGCATGCTAATGTGAGGAAAGGCGAACAAAAAAATCTCCTGACATAGCAGGGGTGAATACAAACATTTTAACATTTACTTAAAGGATATTGTAAATCAATGATAAAAGACATTTACATTTCAAATAAATAGACTCTTTCTGCAGGTTACATTGGGTGGTAGTAAGTGAAAACGGATTTGTTAAATTTGTTTTATTTAGATAAAAAAAATATATAAAAAGTCATTAATCAACCGATTCTTACAAAAATAAATAAAATGGAATCATTAATAGAACCTTCATGAATTAAACGAATGAGTAATTCGGTTCAAAAACACAGCTACACTGAGGAAGTGACGGAATCATCCAGGAACGAAAACACCTGCAAGGCTCCTCCATTTGAAACATTTCAGAACTGTTTTGTGTCTAAATGTAAGTTGTTTACTGACTTGCAGAAGCATCTTGCAACGTGCTCCATTCTTTTTAATCTGTTTAATCAGTAACTGAGGCTTTGACACACCTTTTTGAACTAGCAGAACATGAATACAGAGTTCAAGAAAGCACACAGAAGGTTTTTTTAAGTTTCTGTTAAGTTTCCCCCCTCAATGGCTGTGTGTTCTTTGAACCTATTTTTCTTACTTGTACCTGGGTCAATCGAATTGAGCCAATACTTGCTTTTGTGTATTGCTGTAATATTATTTCAGTGATGTTTTACAAATTAGCTGTAGATATGGTGATGGAGTGCACACATAAAATATATTTTTACAGCTTGCACCACTTTTCAGAACCTTGAAATCTTGAAAGGACAACTTATTTCTTTTAAACCTACTGAGTGTACATTAGACAGAAAAATACAACACTTCAAAAAGTGGATTCAAATTGTTTAATCAAACCATTGCAGTGACAGAAGGCTACTGTTCTCTTTCTGCTGGAGTGAAGACAGTTCTAAACGTTGAAACTTTACTGATTGAGTGACTGACCAAGAACCATTTATTTCATTTAATTTCTGTCATAGCAAAGCAACTTGCAAGAAAGTGCATGTATTGTATTCTTGTGATTGCCTCAGCAGGTGGATAATGAATATGTTTACATCCCTTTTTATTTTGTCACAACAGAAACTCATTTCTCACCACAAGTATTTTTTTCTGTGCTGCAACACAAGAGTTATGGCAAGCGTCATTTCATACCCAGAGAAAGTTTTTTTTTTTTTTTTATATACAGCATTGTAATGTTTTGTATGACCTTTGAAACTAGTTGTGGAGCTGCCGTTGTTTCAAACCTGTCTGACAGAAATGGTGAAGATGGGAATTGTTCAGGCTGGCTTGTATATTGACAGATTGTTTGTTAAGCCCTTGGTCAATAGCAATAAAAAGATTGCAATGATATAGCAGAAAATGGTGTATTAATTATATTTGATGCGGTGCAGAAAGTGGCCTCTCGCTATGAAAGGCAAGATTTATTGTTTTACCTATAGGTCAATAGCCTATTCACATTAAGGAACAGTGAGTCTGGGCAAGCTGTTACTTGAAATAGTCTAATTCATCATAATTAAGAAAGGCTTTTCAAATCCAAGGAATAGCATTGAAAGTTCTATTGAACATTACATTGAGCTATTCACAGTAGCTGCCACTGGGTTAATGCTTAATAAGGCAGGACGGGATTGTTACTGTGCTGATTTTGGCAGAGCATTTCCAACTTTTAAACCATCAGGAAACATTACATCTTTGATTTTTGGCTCTCACGTTGAAACAATGACGCTTTTGATGCACTCTGCTTTGAGCCAGTCTGCTCAAGATTCAGTTATTAAATTAGACACAGATGAAAAATTGGATAATGATGCTTTTTTTTTTTTTTTTTGGTTTCGGCTTTGATAATTTTGTCCGTCTAACAGCTTCAAACCGCTGGCGTTCAAGCACAGATTTGTTTCAGTCGAGCTGTGTGTTGCCAGTCTCTGTCAGCCACACTGGTTGGCAGTGACCGTCTATGACAAAGACAATAAAGCCTCCATAATGTCATTGAGCCTTTAACATGCTATTTTTGAAAATTGCTTTGAAATGAGCTGTTAATGGGTCCAAACGCAATGTGTAATACACATTGCCAGCTTGGGAGATGAAATTGAGGGATGAGAAATGTCTCATTTATAGTGCAAAGTTCAGCTATCACTGTCTCACTTCAACTGGGTGCTGATGTATAAACGGCAGCAGGAATAAACAAAAACAGGCTTTTCCCTGCAAATTGCTGAAGTAAATTGCAAACTGCAAATCTGCGTTGCATGTAGATTGATCTCAGAAGTATCTTTAGAAGTCATGCTCAAGCTATTTAGTGCATCATGACCCTGTTCACTGGTATTAACATCTGTCTTGATCACAGGTGGTCAGTGCTAAAAACATGTACAAGGGGTCCAAAATGTTTTAGGGTCTAATCAGGGTTAAAATGCTTTTGGAGATGTCAGGAATGTACAATAAGTTTCCACATCGTATTTGTTAACATTTGAAGTGAATTGAAAACCTTTATCAAAGTTGTCCTAAAACCAAAATGTGTTCTTAGGACAACTTCAAACTTCTTGATTCACTTTAAATATTAACTGCAGTATTCTAGCCATACTGTCATTTAATCACAAAGATCTGGCCGAGTTTTGCAGCCCTACAAACAAGGACAGCAAACCTGGAAGAGAACATTGTGAAGAAAAGAATTGCGTAAACTGTTCCTGTGACATTCCAGTTACATTCCAATCAACCAATCATTTTTTGGAATTTTTCAGGATTAAGGCTTTTGATCAGGATTAGGTTCTTCTACGCGCTTGTTAATCAGCAATCATTTCCTAATGATTTTAGGCTTATATTTTGGGTAGGGATTGGGATAAGTCCATATTTTTTGGACATTAATATTGAACCAGGATCAACAAAAAATCAAGCTGATCATTACGTGATAGAGGACTTTTATTTTAGATTGCTTTGGATGACTTTTAAGAGACAGCTCCTGTATAAAGTTTTGTGATGCGATTGAAGAAAAATTTTGAGTTTTTCCAAGAGTGAATTTTACACTATTAGAAGGTTAAACTGGATTAATGGAGCTCTCTGTGTTCTTAAAGGAACAGCAGCACCTTTATTTAGGCTACACCTTGCATGTAGCAAACATGAGCAAAAATCATCAAAGTATATCTTCAAAACACATTTCTACTATTATAAATCTTATCTGGTTTAGTGATTTCAGTCAGCTTTTCTGAAAAAAAAAAAATAAAAATTCTATACTAATCACTAGCCTGGGGCTGCTAGTTGACACGCGGCTCTGTAAACAGACAGTGATTAGACAGACTGTGATCGTATGCCGTTTAATCTGTCAGTACTAATCACTGTCAGATTTATTTGTTTACGATTGGACGCATATGTGATTTTATTATTGAAATTACATGTCCACAGACAAGCCAGCAGTCAAAATATGTTTTTTTTCCCCTCTGGTGCAAATATCAACTTATTTTGACCACTAAGACAGCCACAAAGAGTAACATGTCGCCAAAGGCTACTCTGATGCCCAGCAGCTCTCCATCATTTCAAGAGCTACATGTACTTTATCCATTACCTTTACTTGTTATTAGCCTCCGTTGGCAATATTTAAACATTTGAAAGAATCTCTTCAGAGGTAAATTTCTGCTTTGGTGCACAAACATGAAAATACGTGTTATATCATCTAACATAATTTTACAGTATAAATAGTAAAAGGTAACGATACAACCAGTAATTTAAGTGAAAATATTTATGTTTCTCTCAGATTTGTGGATAGATTTGTGTGGAGACTCAGCTAATGGCGGACTCTGCCAAACTTCCTGATATGCGACTGAAAGCAGAGCTGGCAAACAGGTGTACATCTGATGTCCTGCTATATAATTTACTTCATACATGGTAACAAAGATGTTTATGTGGCCATGATGATGCAATGTCAGCCATTTTGTGGGGTGGGGGTTGTAAAATAACAGTTGTAAAACTTGTATAAATGTATGTAATGCAGTGGATATTATCTGTAGTGTAACAAACATCATGAATATTCATTGTTAATGCCAGGGACACCTGCGTATTTTGAAAAAGATTGCCTGAATATTATGCATATTTAAATCACCTTTACAGACAATGCTGGGATACAACTAGTGAGCATTGAGCAAGCTCAGGGTCGGTAAGGTTTTTATAGCTGTTGCATTTGTTTGATTATATTCACATTCTGCTCAGACAAGTAATTGTTTTCTGTTTGAACACATTTTATAATGTTTATTCTTTTGATGGCAAAGCTTAATAAATCTTATATGCTGATTTGCTGCTCATAAAACCTTTCTTACTATCATTGTTGAAAATGTCTCGGTTACACATGTAACCCTCATTCCCTGAAGAAGGGAATGGAGACGTCACGTCGGTGACCGACGAATAGGAATCTTGCTTCGAGATGACCAATCTACTCTGCATGTATGAAAACACGCCAATGAAATTGACATGCACTGATTAACATCCAGCTGCATCTGATCGTGGCACGAGTATAAATAGGCAGCGAATTAAGCGCTCATTAGTTCACCTCTCCACAGGCTTTGTAGGCATCGCCGACGAGTACCTACAGGCCCGGGAGGCGAGCGACTTTTTACCCTGTCAGGTGGTAGAGGCCAGACCGTTCACCTGGGGGACCCCGGTGTGCCCCTTGGCAGCGCCACTGTCTAGGGTGGTGAAGGAGAACGAGCCACTGCTTTGCTTCCTGGCAGTAAAAAGTGCCGTAAACAACATAGTGAGCTCATCATGCACCTCCTAGAAGAAAGGCACCGGGGTGGGGCCCTGTGCACCAGCACGAGCCACCCCCAGGTACCAATCGTCCAGCCTGGAGGGTTCTGGAAGAGGTGAAGGATTCCACTCAATCCCGACCCCCCTGACGGCCCGGGTAAGCATGGCCACCAGCTCTGGATCTGTGTCAGGCACGGTCAACGCCCAGAGGACGCCGCCCCGGCTGACACATCGTCCCCAGAATTGGACTCTCCTTACGAAACAACGATCGACATCCGATCATCAGGGGGAACGCCAAAGGTGACATCCGGTGTCGTTTCTGGTGGTCCGAAATGCCCCGATGGCAACTCCACCTGAGTGCGGGCGACAGGAGGCGCTCCCCGAGGAAAGTTTCTGACTGTCAACGTAAGACCAGCCCTCCCTGTACAGGAAGTGGTACCCACCCGGCTGTCGCCAGAACGAGCGCCAGATTGCAGCAACGAGATGGAGATTCCGCCCCTTTTCAGGTAGCGGAGCCTGATCCTCCTTTCCACAGGAGGAACATGACTCGTCCACAAAAGCTGTCCCAGCGTGTTCAACACCCAGACACATGAGGCAGCGATCGTGACCATCGCCCCGCGCCAGGTAACGACCGCATCGAATAACGCATGGGTGGTACGACATCCTCAAAAGGACGCGTCTTTACAAAGACGAACCACCCGTGAGCTGGCTCTTTTAGGCTTTGCTCTCTTTAGAAAAAGGCTGAAGCGCACAGAGGAGATGGTCAGATTGGTCAGCTCGAAGCGAGATTCCTATTTGCCGAGTCACGTCGTGACCGACTGAAAGGGGACAGCTTTGCTGCTTAATACTGTATTTTTGTGGAAACCTTCAAAATTCATTGATGAATACATTAAAACATATATATATATATATATATATATGTATATATATACATGTACACATTTTAATTCACTAAAACAGTAAATATCACTTAACCACACACTTGAATGTACCATATGTGCTTCACAAAAAAATAAAAGTAAATATTTAAAATGTTACGTTTTTCTTTCTTTTACTTACTTTTATTTGTATCAAATCCATTAGCATCCCTTGTGGACCCCAATTTGAAACCCACTGACAGAGATAACCAGGTGAAAAGGCTAAGCAGAGCAATGCGTGTGCATATTGAGTTATTTACTGTGCAGTAGTGCTTACATGTGTGGAGAATGAAACATGCTATTTAAGATCTGGCTTGGCCAACATTCTTCTTTCAGCCACCACTTCTATGGGAACACGGGTTGAATTTTGTGTGCATCATCCCAATAAGTGAGCCAGTCTGTCTGATGAGATTTAGTTTATTGGCATCCCCCGTCTTATTGCTCCACAAAGTACAGAAGGTCACTCCTACAATATATAGCTAAAGGGAGCTGGAAAATAGAGTTACTTCTGGCCTTCTTGGATATAGCATGCACCCTCATGTCTATAGGCTTTCTTGAGTTGGTTGAGCTGACACCACTCAACAAGTTGAAAACCGACTCTCTTTATACACTGTACCTGCTCCTTCCCCTTAGAGTGATTGCAGAACCATCCGGACTCTCTTGCAGATGGTATTCCTCAGACTTGTACTTGAAATCAGGTGTGGAGATTGTACACAGGAGCAACCATACCACTTACAAGCAGCTCCGACCCAGTTCGGCAGCCATACAAATTGTGGCCTCCAGGTTACATGGTGTCCACCTGTCAGAAGTGTCCACCTGCGCCGTCCTTAGCTTGTCTTGAGTTGTATTCAAGGGCTTGTATTGTGTCCACCTCTTCTCCAAGTGCAGTATCCAGCAGTAGATAACTCATGAATATGTGACTCATGGATGAACCCTACAGAAAGTCCAGGGTATGATGGAGAACAGGGTCAGATGTCTTGGCAATGTGGTTTTCACATTTCATGTTCTTTACACTCCTGTCCTCCCCCTTACCCCCATCACCCTCAGCTCCCTCTATGTGTGTCTTGGTTCCTCGTTATCATCTGCCCTTGAGGCACCTCTTCCTCTCATTCAGAAGTGCTTCCAGGTCGCAGGTTGCCCTAGGCATTTAAACCTCAGCTGATCATCCCTTCACTATACTCTGTGGTCAGTTGCTGCTTGCACAAAGGTGAATAAGGTTTTTGGAGGTGAACGCATCCTTGCAGCACCATCTCCAGTATATGGCAAATCCAGTGTTATTGCACCAGGAAGGCCAGTTAATGGGCTGACGGTGGTTAAAATAGAGTTTGTATGTGCAACCTGTTGTGAGTGACATAACACGCTGAGAGTATCAGAAGTGGGGGTGACATTTACAACTGTTAGAGTAACATTCGAAAACTTCAGCATACGTAATACTGCTGCAGGCTAGGCTCAATGGCACCTAGGTGTCTGGCATGAGTAGTTGTTATTTGGCTGTTTTTACTTTTCTTTCCGTGCTTTTCTGATCAGAAAATTTTAAATTATTTAGGTATCAATGACAATCTGTCTGTAAAATGCTGTTCACGTGCCAGACAAAGCTCCCTCAAACGCTTAATACTATGCAATAAAGGTTTTTCAGTTAGTGTTTTTGACTAGTTTATAATTATGTAAAAACATGGCACGCAATTTCAAGTGAATAATCGACAATTATTGCTTTTTTATCGTCATTTTGCAACCCTTCTAGTTCAGCTTAAAAATACCATGTTTAATCCAATGTGTTACTTACTGTTTCTTTATAGTAGTTTGTAAAATTGACTTGCAATTTTTAAGTGAACATCATTTCTACATTATACAGTTATTACACAGTATATCTTGACAGAAATTAAAAGTTTGATGAATGAGGCAATGAGATTAATTTTGCAACACACCACCTTCACTAAACCTACCCTAAACCTGTCCATTAGTGTTAAAAACAAAAATCACATTTGCTGAAGCAACCATGACATTTTAGCTCTTCCCCCCTCTTGAGGTTATACACAGTGTTGTGCAAGGAAAAGTTTAAAAATAAGTCCTTGTTAATCAAAACTCTGCACATATAATCATAATCAGTTTGAAATGAACTGAAAGTTGTTGGTGTTTTACTGCTGGTATTGTTAATTTTAGCTGGAAACTGTGACAAATTGTATGTATAGGTATATTTTTTGAGATTTGTAAAATATGTAGATAGAAGCATGCTATTGCAATGTGCCTCACAGTACTCCCACTGCTTCCTCATTAGCATCATTAGCTCATCCATCTTGTTGGCGAGGGATCTAACATTTCCGACCATGATAAAGGTTGTAAAGGTTGCTGAGCCTTTGAATTGTGGTTATGACATTAACAATTTCAACATTATGCTCTTATCATTGAATATTTCTTAATATGAAGGTTTGGAGCAATGCCAGAATGAACTTTATGCCATTGGCAGTTTTTCAAATTTGAGTTATTATTAGTTCCTTTTTGGCCAAATCTCACTTAAGCAAGCTAAGTCAAACTGCTATATAACCTTTTTGCCTTTAGAGAAAGACTGATCCGCTATTACCCACAACATCAATATGAAAGCACTGTGTAACAACCTCATGCCATGTTCTTTGTGTCCTCCCTAGGAGGGAAAGAGCTTTGTGAAGATAATCACTTAAAAGAAATTAACCATCCTTTGCTCAGCTGCTTGTTGCTTAGTAACTTTATACCATCTGGGAGACACATATTTCCAACAAGGGAGTGAGGGAGAGAGCAAGAGCTCTGAGAGACTATCATGTGCATGTATTAATTATCTGTTTTCATACACTATTTAAGCAGAGAGTGAAATGTCTTTCCCGTTAGAATTGTTCCTTCTGAATTTCCACATTAACTAATGCTAGGGACAGTGGTATATTTATTTAGGTCCCGTGCAGGAACCAAGCAGTGATGTGATGCATGAACGTTTGTGACAAGCTTAATAGTGCTGAGTTTGCCTAGGGAAAGATGGGCCAGTCCAGAGGGTTTTTTAAAATAAAAAATAATAATTTCACCAGTTCACACTTCCTCAATAATCGAACAGAATAAGCGTGTTTGGCTTGATGTCCGGGGAGAGGGCTGAGATCTTAGCGGACACCGAGCCCGAGGGATTTTAACCCCTTGGCGGCGAGGGTTGGACAGAGCTTGGTGTCCGGCCTGAACCCCGAGAGCCCCTCACCTTGAGAGAAAGGTGAGGTCTAAAGAGGAGTAAGAGGAGGCAGAGGGATGCAACGAACGAGATACCAGAGAAGGGGAGTTAGCTGTATTCAAAGGAAAACCTCTTAGCTCTGATTGGGGAACAAGGTGTCAAACGTGATTAATCATTTGTACGTGCTTCTCCCGAAATTTGTTTATAAACCTCACAACAATTAATAAAATGAAAAGAATTAAGGTAAAAAATTTTATGACATTGTTAATGACAATTTTGGAATATGGGATATATGGAATGCGTTCTCCATGTATGATACTTAGTTATATTAACAGGCCAACTCAGAACATTTCAGATCCACTGATGTATAAGTGAAAAAATAAATAGATACAAAAAAGTATTTGTAAAAATCAGTTTAAAATCTTTGCTTTTAATCACAAGAAATCCGCTGACCTATCAAGAGCTTCTCCTACAGACAGAAAAGTAATTACACAATTAAATTAAATTCCATTCATTTTGTGAAGCTACCATCTTAACGTATTCATAAGAAATGGCCATGTAACTATTTTCTGATGTTCTCTAATTTTGATGTTTTTTTTTTTTGTTTTTTTTTTAAATCAAGACATTTGAAAAAGGAATAATGTTCTTTTACAAGCATCTTACAGCACACATATGTCATAAAGACATTGATGCATTCTTGCATATAGTGCTGTCACTAAAAAAAGCTATGCATATTAATCAAATTTAATAGCTACAGCTTTAGGGCTTACCCATGAGAGTTTATGATGCTGCATAGACAGGGTTGGCATTGCAGGGGGCCCATTCTGAATCCTTTCAGCCAAAATGTATATATTAAAATTACATTTATTAATATTAAATCTTTCCTGTTTAATTTAGTCACAGTGGTTTTTTTTTTTTTTTTACAGCAAATTACTTTGTGATCTATTTACTTTAAGCAACAATGACATATTACCATACTAATATTTCCTAATGCTTAATTTACAGAATTTTGCCCACCATGGGTTCTGCTTGGCCTTTATATTAAGAATAAATTATGATCTATAACATAAATTTTACTGTGCTTTTATTCTGTTTCTCTCAACACTACTGATGCTTGTCTGTAGAAGAAAAATAATAAAAATGGCTGATAATATTGTCACACAGCTTCAGTCACAAAATAAAAGAGGTCAATATTAATTTAAGCTTTCAGTGTATATATATATAATTACTTTTTTTTTTTTAACAGAAGCATTCAATTGCTACAAAATATAAAAAGCCATTTTCTGCCACTGATTAAAAAAACAAACAAAAAAAAATGTTGTGTGATATAAACCCAAAATTGTCAGTTACAAAGTCAGGATTGCAACTTTATATCTCGGAATTCTGACTTTTATCGTCAGAGTTGTGTGATATAAAGGCACAAATTAATTAATTAATTTATTAATTTTCAGAACTGTGAAATATAAACTCACAATTGTGAGGAAACAAAAAGCAGAATTGTAAGACAAAAAAATAACAAATAAATAGTTCTGTTTGTTTTTTTGTATTCAGTGGCCGAAACGGGATTCCATATCAACAATTTTAAAAAAAGTCACCGTAAAAAACTTAATGAATTAAATTGAATGAACTTGAGGCTTTTATTTGGAGCTTTTCAATAATCACCAAATCCTGAAAACAATGGCACATTTTCGGCTTAGGCTGAAAATACATGCCTCTTCAAACATTTCTAAAAAAAAAAAAAAAAACAAATCGCTGCAGTTTTCAGTTGAAGTGAACAGTAAAACTCCCACAACGTTTATTCCTTTTCACACAAAAGTATGATTTACAGTTATATTTCTGATTAATACAGGTTAATCCCACATTAATTATTTACAGAATGTTATGTTATTGCTTCAAAACATGTTTAACATGCTGCACGATTTGAAAACTGAAATTTTGAAAGTTGTCTTTACTTAAGTTATATGGCTTCATACAGTATGGATGAGTTTTCTAGTTGAGTAGGTTTACTTGGTAGCTCACGATGCGGTGTTGCACTTCGGCGGTAAAAAGCATTGGTTCAAATCCCGTGTAGAACAGTTTAACAAAACATCTTAAATCAGCGTAAAGAAGTTAAATTAGGATGGCTACATCAGCAAATACACTTTTAAATTACTTTTGCATTTGTTAACACTATCGGGTAGGTTTGGGTTTGGTGTAGGGGATACTTCCAACATGATAGATCATTAATCTTCAGTGACACTCGCTTGATATTTGAACTATGGCTACAAAACGTACCTCCAGCAGCATTATAATACACTGCAATACGTACTGTACCTGTACCAACCCAACACAAACATGCCACGGTTACGTCTGCTAAGCTGCACAAACAAAAAAGTGGAAAACACAAAAAAAGCCAGAGTAGATATTTATGTCACTCCATGCTGCTTTTTTTTGTATTTTCCACGAACTTGTTTGAAATGTAATGGGAAATAATATGAAAAGAGACCTGACCTGAAGACAGATCAGACAGCTCTGAGTCCGAATCCGGCTGAAGTTCTATGTCTTTTCCATCCGAGTCACAAGGGTTTACTTCACTCAGAATCATTTCCAAGGCCTGCCGAGTGGTGAATCTTGTCTGCATTT
>JAUMHG010000041.1:2461097-2492318 GCA_032359395.1 Enteromius anoplus | reverse complement strand
AGCTTTCAAATGGTACCACATATGGGGTTATTGGTGCATGCAAAGGGTTAAAAATTCAAGGCACAATTTGAATAGGCGACAACTCTTAATAGTTTCAAATGTTAAATTCAAATCTGGATTTTGTTTGCAGTCAAACAAAATTTTAGCTGACTTAAATGTGACCATGGACTAAAAAAACAGCCATAAGGGTCATTTAAAAAGGAGAGAGGGGTTGAAACAAGTTGCTTTCTATTGCTGTGTGGTTTGTTGGGATTGGGCGATATTTGGTCCAATATTTGGCCGAGATACAGCTATTTTAAAATTTGGTATCTAAAGGTACCAAAAAAAAACTCAGTAATGAGAAAAACCTTTAAAGTTGTTCAAAAGTTCTTAGAAACACATATTAATAATAAAAAAATAAGTTTGATATATTTAGGGTAGGTTCTACCAATATACATATGCTACTTATGACTTGTGGTTATGTGCTACTTATGGTTGTGCGGTTTAGGGTCATGCATTTACTCTAGGGTTACTGTGAAAATTTGCAATGTGCAGCAGATACAAAAAATAGAGAGAGGGTTTTAAATGTCATAGGTGATATGACTGCTTTAGTCTGATCAACGGTGGCACACACTCTCTGATTAGCAATTGTTCTCCAAATGCTTTGTCATTGAACACCCTGATCCACATAATCACTAGATCTAACAATAGAAATCAATTTCATTAGCATAACGCCCAATTCACTCATCAGTGTCTGGTGATTGTACTATCTCTTGCTACATGTCTGCACATTGGTTTTCTACTATTGATTCAATGACATGAAATGGCACTTCTGTCTGCGTGGCTATCTGATGATTGTCTGTGTGTGTTGTGCGGATATGACTCACATTGTGAGTGTGGTGACAAAGGAACACTTTAATAATAGCAAGGCAAATGTTCCCATGAGTTGTTTGTTGCAAGACACGTAATTTGAACAAATGTCTTGAAACCAGTTTAGAATTTATAGTTTAACTGTGCTTTAACAGCTATGTCATTTTTCCAAATGTGTACGTATTTGTACACGGGGGCAAATTCATGCTACAGTAATTCGTACTAATTCATATGACCTCACTTGGTCAAAACCCCAGTGACGGGTAGGTTTATGGTCAAGGTTAGGGTGTGGTCATTCATGCAAATTCATATGAATTGACAACTTGTAAAATATGTACGATTAACAAAGATCTTATGAATTTGTATGAGTGAGGTCCTACGAATTTGTACAAATAAGCCACCTTGTAAAATATGTACGAATTGCCATGAGACTGAGCTGCATTTTGCATGATACCCCACGATAGTGAATGAACTCCAGTTCGAACATAAGCCATTTTAAATGCAAATATATAAAATGTGTGAAAATGATTTACATTTATTTTTTAGTACAAACTAAAGATTTCCAATGTTCTTACTGACCAGTGTCAACGTATTTGTAAATACTTACACATTTTGATATTTAGGGCTGTAACACACTACAAAAAAAGTTGGGAAAGTGGCACATTTAACACTGTTTTACATCAACCTTATTCCAATGTTTGATTATTTGGCAATTGATGATTATAAATAGTAAAGTTTTGCATGTAATGTTTTTCTCCAGTCTCGCTAGATACAAGACTTTAGACACTCAGCAGTCTATGATCATCATTGTCTGATTCACCTTTTCATGACTGGTCATGCATTTTAAACAGGAGTCAGATCTGGATTGCAGGTAGCCCAATCTAACACATTCACTCTGTTTTTAAGAAACCACGCTGTTGTAGCACATGTACAATGAGAGCTGGCATTATCTTAATCTAATAACCATGGATTTCCTATTAAAAAACAGATGTTTGCTTTTGCAAAACGTTGCTTTTTTTAAATGTAGACTGATCTGAGTACAGCCAGCCCGATCTCACTGCAATTTGTACATATTTTTGCTAAATCGTGTATATTTTATGAGTTGCCAAATTGTATAAATTTGTATGAATGACTTACACTTAATGACTTACAAATCTGTGTGGTTGTATGAGTTAGTCAGCTTGTAAAATGCATACAAACTGGTCAACTGTGTTGGTACAGCACACTTTTTCACTGTGTTTTTTTACAGTGATGAGCTCTGACCCAGAATTTTAATGAATTGATGTATAGCTTTCTCCTAGAGTAATATACAGTGTACTCAAGTTGCATTTCTTGATGCAGCAGTAGACTATAGTAAATGACTGTGGTTATCTGAAGTGCTCCTATGTTTAATGCTGCAGCACTGTTTCTTATGCAATGCCATCTGGGGACTCAAAGGTCAAGCGCATTCAATTACGTGCTTGTCCTCTATGTGCTGCAGTTTCTCTGAATTCTTTGAATCTTTCCACAATATGAAGTTTGCAAACTAATTTCGGAAGGAGCACGTACGAATGATTAACCACAGCTGCCTCCAATCTCCCTATTACCCGATTACCCTATCAGAGCTATGAAGCTTCTCTTTAAATCATGCAAACTCCCCTTCCCTGGTTTTTTCGTTCTTTGCATCCCTCCGCCGCCCCTTACACCGCCTCGATAAACTGGAAATCAAGTGTTGGGGATCCAGTCAGAGTAGAACTGGTCCCTGCCGAGCTTGGTTTCTCCCTTTTTCTCCCACATGGAGTTTTGGTTCCTTGCCACTGTCGCCTTCGGCTTGCTTGGTCGGGGACACCTAGTTTCCAGTAATAATTGTTATCCGATCCAGAGTCCGCTTCTGCACTTAACTGTTACATTGCATCTGTCTCCTATTATCGGCCTATTTGCTCCACCATGGTCTGCATTGCCAGAAGTCCTTTGACAGCATGCCAAACGTGATTGCAATATTTAGTGGGAACTCGTGAAATTATGTTTGGTACTTGGTGAAAGACTTAAATTGTTATGTGTTAGACACTTCTCTTGTGAAATTCTGATACAAAATAATGAGCCACGATCCAGCTTTGCTTGTGAAGACTGAGATGCTCCTTTTATACCTAAACAAAATACTTTGACCTATTACCACTTCACCTGTGTTCTGTAACCTTTTCAGTTTTATGTCCCAACTGTTTTGGAATTTGTTGCAGCGACCAAACCCAAAGTTTGTTCATATTTACAAAATACATTTATGTTGGTCAGTGAAAACTTTGGAAATCTTTTATTTGTACTTTTGTCAATTAAACACAAGTTATAGAGAATTAACAAATCACTGATTATTGGTTTAATGTTTAATTTCATTTTACAAAACTTCTCTGGAAATGGGGTTGTATATAAATAGTTACTTTTTGCAAATTATGACTATAAGTCAGCAATAGCATAATTTGAACTATAGATGCTCGAAGATGAACTAGCTGCATTTCCCAACATTTGCACATAACATTGTCATAAGCAATTTTTGAATTGTATATGAGGCACTAATTACTTGATCTCCATAAGCAGAACTGCACATCACATGATGAGTTATGACTGTGAACGCACTTATTTGTGCCATCGCCTGCCTTCCATTTATACTTTTGTTAAATGACACTGAAAATGTGCAATTCATTTTTCTACAGTCAGCATATTATTGTGTATTGTCAACCTTTTAGCATAAACGCAATGTGATTGGTTGCTTGTCATGTCAAGCTGAAACAGCTTTCCTTTTTTTGGTTTTTGTTTTTTTTCAAGCAGTTTTTAGCTATAATAAGATGCAACATGGACAATACTTTGTGTCAGCTGCCAGAAGTCTGGTTATGACTAAGTGCTGCCCAACAGTATAGAGCTATAGAAAATTCTGCATGAAAAATAGACTCACCATCAAAACCACCGACACGTCTCCTCCGTCGTGGAGTCTGGGTGTAGGTGCAAGAAAGAAAGATTAATGTGTCATATATTGAATTAATTAAGCAGGTAATACGTCTCAGGCTTCATAATACAGATTAATCATCAAAAGACCTCAAATAATAAAGGAAATAAATAAATATAGAAGCTTCCTATTTATTAGGAAATATTAATGACGGCGCGGCCACCACAAAGATACAAAATGAATGAGATGAGTAGCTTCTCTTCAGTGAAATTACATTATGCAATGACCCTCATCTGTAGCTTTTCATTTCATCATTGCTTAGGTATTACTCATTCTGTCTGATTGTAAAGCACACCGTTTGGGGAATCTGAGAGAGTTTACCGAGAGCCAGGAGAACGCAGGTGAAAGGGTCAGTGCTATGTCCTATGACATACAAAATAAAATATGATCTGCATTATTTTATGGTCAACGTTTCATTATAAATACTAGCTGCATTTAGAATTAATCAGTGCCATGTAGTCTAAGGAAAAATGCTTTCCTGATATATTATGTTGTGACTTTATATGCTTCAGACAACGTTTCATTTCTGTCTAGCCATAACAAAGTCTGTGCCAACAGACCTCAACTTATCATATCCTAATTTGTTACAGAGTCTCACCATTATTTCTTGAATTATACGCTTCACTCAAATGACTAGTAAGTAGAAGGCGTTTACATTGACTTTAAATAGTGTCAGATACTGTTTGCACCAATTAAAAGTGCAGTAGCAAAACAGTATCTTGTATTTACTTAGTACAAATAATTGCATTCCCACAAGGAATACATAAATCTGCCCACATAGTTTTGCTAATAATTTTTTGTTGTTTTATTGAGAAAGAAAGAAAGGTGCATGCTTACCTTCAGCAAGTAGTGCACTTATTTTCTGTTTATTTAATCATAATCACATTGTATATCTTGTACTGTATACCTCGGATGCTCACACTTTCAGCAGTTTCATCTGTTATGATTGTAGAGTTACGCTTTATTTTAAGCAGTCCTATTAATTAACTACAGTACTACTGTGCATGTATATGGTAAGGGTTAAAATTAGGGGTTGGCTTTGAGTTACTTGCATATAGCTGTAACTCAAGGTGTTACCTGATTGTAGCATTCATTCTAAGTACACAAACTTCCGTGCATTATTAAGAACAACATTTTGAGTAATATTGCTGGTATGCATTGTTTTAGGATGCAGATTAAACTACAAGTGCACCTTGCAACTTATTGCACGATATTGCACTGAACTCCAAAATGCTGTTGAGCCACAATTACAATATGTGTTGGGTTTTCTACATGTGTATCTGAAACCAAACATGCAGTATTTGCAACATGAATCACAAAGTCTGTGCTAGCAGCTTCTGAAAGTGCATATTGCACGGAAGAGCGCATTCAATTGAGATTCACCCTGCATTCAGTCAAGGTGACATTCAGAGGAATTAATTAAGCACTGGTTTGTAATAGTTTGAACTCCGACCTGAGTCCATTCCAGCAAGAACTTCTCCACACATATAAACAGCATTTCTGAGGTCACTGTCACCTGGGTATCCTCATGCATTTAATATTGAGCACTAAATAAACACCTCCAGATGTACATTTATCACGGCTAGCCGTAAACATCTCCAGCCTCTCATAACTTATGTGATCCCTGAGTTTTACAAAGCATGCTGCTGTAGTGTACTCTGAATGCTTTTGTGGCCCTGAATCAATACACACGCCGACACAGCCGAGCCGATAAACACCATTGTCACTCCACATGTTTTGGAGGCTGTAAGGACAAGCCACAAATTGGTTACATTTTTGGAAAATACAGTGCAGCAAAGATTTTTTTTTTTTTTTTTGCACACTTTAAAATGTTGTTGCATTCGATAGCAACATAAAGCCATATAGCATTTGAAAAAAAAATACATTTTGCGTGAAAAATAAAATGTGTCTGTGGGTTGATATTCTTTAACAAAGTGCAAATCCGTGCCTGTGTTTAGTGTTTTTCAAGTATTGGCACCCCAGTATATATTAAAATCGAACTTTATTTCATTAACCTCATTTAAATAAATTAATAAACAAAACGAAATAAAACTATTATTATTATTTTTTTTTTTTTTATCACAGTCTGATGACAGTTTAATGTCAAGCCATTGATTATCTAGGACAACTAAAAAAATACTAAAACTATGCAGTCTGAAAGCAAAACGTAATGACTGTTTGTGATATCACACAGTAACATCTATATACTTGTTTTGGTCTTTTTTGAGTTTTGTTCAGCAGCAGGATATAAAGTGGTTGTTGTTCAAAGACCTCAGTTGTTGCTATGCAACAAATGACCTGCCAGATGCAAAAATTCAAAAAAGTGGACATTTTTTAACAAATAAGGATAGTTATTAGTTGGGTATATTAGTTACTGTTTGCAAGGATGCTGTTTGATGCTTTTTTTAGGCTCTGGATTGTTTTAATGGTTTACTGCAGGAAATATGGACCAAACTGGTTTTGCATTTACAGAAGCGTACAGAAAAGCTGTACGTTTCCTCAAAGGGGTCCATCATTCATTCAGGTCCCGAGCATTCCTTGTCCCCCGAGTGCTCATTTATTACCTATTTTGCCTAATTTGATCATTCTCTCTGCAGGCAATGAACCTCTCAGCACTGGTTAACAGCATAAATCCATTCTGCTGCATTCTACAAGTTAAAAAACGCCTTAAGACAAGTCATCAAAAAATGCCTGAACATTACCAGTTACATCAAGTATCACTAAATAATCGTGAGTTGTCACTTTTCCCAGTGCTTGAACAAGAGGTGTTTTCCCTCAGGACACTCGTGATCCACTTCTGTCTACTGTGTATCAGTGACACTCACATTTATACATACCGGGCAGTCAATCATTAGATATTTTCTACCTGGAGGATGTGTTATGCACTGAGAGCACATTATAATTGTCTGGACTCATGTCTCAAAGTGGCATACATCAAATCTGTTCCAGGTCACAGCAGTACAGTTTCAGTGTGAGACACAGGTGTGTCACGCTGCATTGTTTGCATAGTTGTCTTTTTACCACGTATAAGTAAACAAAAAATGCATTTACTTGCGTTAAAACATTGGTCGGCAAATACACATTTAAACTGAAAGAAATAGTTCACCCAAAAACGAAAATTCACTTATGCTCAAGACTTCGAAGATATAGATAAGTTTGTTTTTTCATAGGATCAGATTTGGAGAAAAATAGCATTGCGTCATTGCTCACCAGTAGATCCTCTGTTGTGAATGAGTGGCGTCAGAATTAGATTCCAAACAACCAATGAAAACATCACAATAATCCACACCACTCCGGTCTATTAATTAAACATACATTAAATTAAGCAACTAATATAAATGTTCTATTCATATTATAAAAATGATTTAATGAGTAGATAATTGTGGATTATCGTGATCTTTTATCAGCTGTTTGGACTCTTCTCCTGACTGAATGCAAAAGTTCTCCAAATCTATTCCTGTGTTACTGAGGACTGATTACTATACATCTGTCGATCCATTTTCTGTATTTTATTTTTAAAGTCTGTCACTCACATTTTTATACGTTTTCTTTTATATCCGTTTCTTTCCACATAAAACACAACAATCGATGGAGTGTTTTCTATAAAGCGTTGAATGTGTGTCCGTTCTTCCATCCAAGGTCACAGTTTCGCAGCTCTGTTGTGCCGCGTGCGGTCGGGTGCCTGGGATGTGTTGTTTTCCCTCCGACCCAGTCGCTGTATCCTGGATTACATGTCATTTCTCCTTGTGTCCCGCTGGTCCGGCTGTTGTCCCATCACTAATCGTATTATGTATGCAGTCTTTTTCTTTTCACAGTCTGTGTTGTGGGCACCCCCTGTGTACCAGGCCATTGTTTTCATCTTCTCAGAAACACAAAGACACCGGTCCGTTCAGAATGAATATATACACTCCCTCATCAGATGGCCCCTGCGTCTATTGTTGGGTACAAACAAGAACTTCAGGAAGATTTATTACAGCTGGCGGCAGGACAAATGTCTGTCCTTAATAAACTGTATTGTGTCCTAATTCACCTCAAGTGTTTGCTTCTTACAATCTCAAGGCAATGCAGGGGAATAGTTGACACACCTTTGTGTCATTCCTTTCTTTCCCTTGTGGAACACAAACTTGATGTGCTTGTACATGTGTTTTCTGTCAGTTGATGTTTTGTTTTTAAAATTATTATTAATAGTAATAATACATTATTAAAATGGTAAAAAAAATAAATAAATACATTTTGGAACTGTAGTATCATTATTATTATTATTGTTAGTAGTAGTAGTAGTATTGATGTCACAACAAAATCAATAATAATAATAATAACAATAATAATAATAATAATAATAATAATAATAATGACATACAATTATTATTACACTTGCACTGTACTACTACTACTATTAAAAAAAATTCTAAATTAATAGAGTTAACTATTTTGACTAATATTATTATTATTATTATTATTATTATAGCCTAGTAAAATTGTTTAACAACAACAACAATAGTTAAAATAGTTAACTCTTCTTGCAGGGGAACTGTTTTAGTCGTAATATTGCAATGCAAGTGTTATAATAATTGTTGTAGTTTTATGTGTCATAATAATAATAATAATAATAATAGGAGTAAAAAAATAACCATTTTAATAATTTTATGTAGATTTTTTTATAAATAGACTACAGTTTATTAAGAAATGACTACAGTAGTAATGACTGTTTGACATGCACTGAGGATATTTTTATTTATTAAAAAGCTCAAACTATTTAGCAGTACTTTAAATCGTAAGTGCCAGTCCTGAAATTGAAGGCAGTTTATAACCAGTGAGAAAACGACTCCAGATCTTTGTTCCTTGAAAGGGATCTTCCATCAGGGATTAAAAATGGGCACGAATGACCCTCAGCCTTCCCCATTAGCACTGCTCTCTGAGAGCGGGGAACGTTCTTGACACCTGCCTCTGTCCTTGCCAAACTTGCAGTCCGGTCTGTAGTCTCTGGCTGTCTCTCCCAGATTAGTAAAGGATAAGACACTGTCCTTGTCTTCTCATCTTCCTCTCCTGCAGCCCAGGGCCTGATGGCACACATTATCTCCTATTAACTAATCACCCAATCAGAAACAGAAAACACTCCCCGGGCGCACAGTCTCACTGACGTAAATCCAGAGTGACAATATGGCTGATCTGCGGCGAGGAGAACAGTTGAGAGAGGCGCTCCTCGTTAAGATCCCGGCGAGCGCCTGCTGCGTACGTAGTCGCCCTTCCTCCGGGGACTCAGTCAGCGATTATTTCATTTGACTTGGCGTCAGGAATGGGATTACAGAGATGTTTAGTGTGTCATCACACTTCAGCCCCCCTGGCATGGTACACATTAAGCAGGACAGTTAGGGAATGATGGGACTGACATCACTGCGTTTCTGCGCTGCCAGTGACCTTGTTTTTCCTCATTCTCTTCATCTCAGGGAAGTGTCGTCCCAGAGGAAGATTGCATTGCTCAAAGGTCGCTCTGTTATAGCCTAATGAAATACTCAGTTATGTTCTATTTAACTATCAGCCTCATTTAGGGTCCTAAAATTATTTTGGAGAAATGCAAATAGGCACAAATGGGAGTGTAGAAGGGCTGCACGATATTGGGAAAAAATTACATTGCAATATATTTTTTTATATTGCGATGTGTACAAATTTATTTATGTTCATCAGCATCAACCTTTTTGTATCCAAAATAAGGGCTGCACGATAATCATTGCGCGATAAGTATTGCGCATCTTTTCAATAAAGCCAGTTCTGTAGTAACTGTAGTAACAGACGTAAATTCCATCAGGTGCGTTATCTTACATTGAGCCGCATTCACTAGGCAGAGCCGTTGTGCCCTGACGACCTGCGCAAAATCGGGTTCATTATCAGCATGATTTTGACACTCCATGCAAAATACCTCTTTTTGGTCAGCATCCTCCTTTTTGTAGCCGAAATAGTCCCAAATAGATGATTTCGAAATCATTTTTTGCGGAGGATCTTCTTCGTCGCCCATTTTTAGCAGTGAATGTTGGCTGTGAGCGGTGAACGTGCATGTCACCCCAGCAACAAGCCATACAACAAACTCGTGTTTACTGTGTGCTACCTTTCTCTTAATACACCATTAGCTTCTACCCTTCACATCGTATGTTTCAGCAATGTGACTATCGCTCACGCGCACATCGCGATGTCGATGTCAAAACAGAATATCGTTCAGCCCTAGAGTGTAGATCTGTAAAATAAAGCATGGATATTTTTTTCTTTGGAGAATTTGATAATGAATGTTTGAGTTTCTGTTCAGATCTCTTGCCTGTGTTTGCCGACTGACAGTCTGAGCCCAGTTTGAGACATTTGTGGGATCTCTTCTGACACTTTAGCGTGGGCTCATGAGATTACTGCTGCTTTTCACAGAAAAATCTGAAACACAGAAGACAAAGGGGTCATGAACTGCCTTTGTTTTTTGTTGTTGCCTTTTTTTCCGTACGGTTCTCGAAGGTTATCAAGATTTTTTTTACATCAAAAAGCCTACATCCTTCATAGACTGACACTGCAGTGATTAAGGTAAAAAATTGAGCCATGTTTCTAAATAAATCTTTTAAAAAATGTCATTATTAAAGTTTATCGTTTGTTTCTTTGCGTAGACCTGCGTTGATGAATCGGTGGATGGGGCTAAACAGGCAGTGATGTAGAAGCAGGTGTTGATGATCTTCTGTGGAGGCGGTGTTTAGCCATACTTTTACATCATAAAGTTGCACATTCCAAAACCTATCCTTTTGGCAGATTGGCTTCATTATAAGCTGTTTTGAGACTTTCCAAAAGTGTTCTAAAACTTAGAGAATGTTTTTATAGCGCCATGACCACTTATATATCCAAAGATCAATGGAATTTTGATGTATCAGTCTATGAACCCTTTAAGCAAAATCTCAATTTGCTCACAGCTGAATGTCATTGTTATCTATGAGGAGTTAACAGAGTATTAAGGTTTAAGTTTTGTGCAAAAACAGGTTTTTGTTCCCCAGTCACAAGTTGCGACATGGCTCAGTCTGTTAATTGGCACAATTATAAACTATTTCTCTTCAGTTAAAACTAAAACACCAATAGATTGTAAGTGTTAATATAAAGTACAGAAAATGTGTATGTTTACATAAAATATAAAAAGCAAATTCTACGTTTAATCCTGAAAAGGGGCTTTTGCAGTTTCTTTTCTGTATAATTGAAGTGACTGCAAAGGAGCCCTGTACTGACATTTCTGACACATTCTTCTTCATCTTCTACACTATTATCAACGCTTAGTTCAGCTAAAATTACTCAACATAATAAAACATTCAAATTTTAATCATGTTATTTCACTGAATTGTTAGATGTGCTGTTTTTGTAAACTTTGGCTTTATTCATTAGGAAATGTGACAAAAAAAGATCACAATAGAAAGGTTACATTAGTGACGTTTTTGGCAGAATTTCAAGGGTAAGAGAAAAATCTGCAATAGTGTAAAAAAAAGGTCCAAAATCAGCAAGGAAAATGTTTTGCTCTTATGCAAAACTCCTCGTGATCGTGCAGTATTCCTCTGGAAATGACTGGACACAGCTCATGCAATTTCATAGAGTACCTGCAAATATGACCATACCTTAAAAGTTTGTACTGATTTGATATACTTATAGAAGGATCAATGTTATCAGCATGCCATAATAATATATTTTTTTGCATGCACATTAAAAGTGAATTGTGATTGTAGTTTCCTTTCTTGCATCTATTTTTCTCTGTAGCTTCTCTTCCATCTTGTTTTAAGCACCGGTGTCATCGTGTAATACTGCAGTCATTGATCGATCATGATTGGCTGGCGCATTGAGAGTTCTGTGGCAAAGGGGTCAAACCCTCCAAACAGATCAATGTATTGGCTAAGTTTTCCTAAAATATTAACACAGTTCTTTCTCTGCCTTCCAAGTGCTTACACTTCCTTCAGGAAACGTGTATCTAATGCGTGATTGATTGACTCTGTGTCCAATATCTGTCTTTTTGAGCTTTTGTTTGGGGACAGTTGCTATTTTGGAATGCACACATGCACACATCAACAGAGTTTTGCAGCTTCACCCCTGGCAAAGATGGCAAGGCCGGCACTCGTGAGGATAATGAGCTGGCCATTAAAGTGATTTTAATTAGCGAGGTACCCTGCATTCACATCCAAGCAACATCTTCAGGAAAGGCATGCAAATAAGTCTCGAACTCTCTAACCAAACATGGACACTCTTTTTTCGCATTTTTTGAACAGCGTCAAAGTCGTTAAGCTGTAATGATTATAACCAGGACTCATTACAAAGTGTTCTGGCAAAGCACAAAGTTGCGGATCAGTTGCTCAGGGCCAAATCCTAACTAATTTTACCTGTAGCTCCGATATGACACTGCATGTTCCTGTTTTGGCTCGAAAAAATAAAGCTCTGACCATATGCCACATTCCTGCTTGTATTGCCGTGTGTGGTGGTATCATTCTTGCTGTATGATCCCATAAAATAGATAACAGATGGAGATTTGTCCCCTGAGTTTCTGTTAAAGGAAAAAGAAACAGTGAAATGACTAGCTGAAGGGTAAGCTCTGATGACTGCATCATATCTAACAAGTCTGCTGTGAGCTATAGAGATGCTGACCTCTATCATGTGGCACGGCAGCTGTACTTTTTCACCGCCGGTTTTATGACAAGGTGGAAGGAGCTTTGTGTTGAGACTGATAAGACTCCGTTCTACAGCCCCTCTGTGCTCACCGACCAAAGGGGCTTTGGATGGGACTTAATGAGCCGAGCCAATCAATGCCCAGCCAGATGGCTTTGATTGATGCCTTTGAAGAAACAAAGTGTCATAATGGTCCTAAGACCACCGAACAGAAGGGGAGGGGAAAGTATTGATGCATCAACCGCAGCAGAGGTCAAGATGACCATATAACTTTGAGGCTTTGCATTGTCCCAAGGTGCCGCTCCTTGTTTGTGTGCTAGAGTCACCTTGTGGGGAAATAAATGGCACCGGACTGCTTTGAAAGTAGCATTTGACTGATTCTTAGGTTTTACCATGCTATTTTGCTAGACGTCTCATATCATGTGACTTGTGCAAGGCTCAGAATATTGTATGTGAGTAGGGGATGTGATCTAAATCCTAGAGCTTTCCAGCATTATGGGTAATCCCAATTCACATTTATTTCAGAATATATAGAACTCAAGCTTGTTCTTCTTTGTTTTTTTTAAATATATATATATAATTTTTTTTATTGACTTTTTTTATTGACTTTTTCAATGGCAGTCAGCCTTTCACATTAACTACATCAATCAAGACCTAATTCAAAAAGGCTTCCTTATAATTGTAAAGGTATAATTGATTATACATATACAATGATTATACGTAATACATATACTTTTTAACCATACCCTTACTCTTAAGTTTTACCTAAGCCCAAACTCCAATACTTCAATTGTGTGATTTGTGGAGATAAACTAGGCTACATCTTAAAAGTTTGGGGTCAATAACATTGTGTTTAGTGCTTTTGAAAGACATCAATAATGATCACCAAGGTTTATATGATAAAAAAAAAAAAAAAACTGAAAAAACTGTGAAATGTTATCACGGTAACTGTAAAATACGACCCAGGCTCTTTGGAAATATTTTCTAAATACATTTCTGCAACACTGCTAGTACATTATGCGCATTTTGTGGCATTTTGTTTCAAATTGAAATGTCCAGCGGCTTTTATTATTTTGATGTAGGCATGCATTGCTGTGTTTGTAAAAGTTAATTCTCAATCATGTTGGAAATATCCCCTACACCAAAACCCACGCCTAAACTTCCTCCTCATTTAAGTCAGCGGTATGGCAACATTTCGTCTACTCGGTGGAGATAAAGGATGTTTAGTCGACAAGACCCATACAATTTGCCGTAAGTGCTTAAAGAAGCTTTCCCAAGCGACTAGAGAGAGAGTAACGTTCGCGAACGAACCGATTCTTTTGAAGGGCTCATAAACATGAAAGATGGGAGCCGAGTCGCGGCTGGGGGGAGCCGTTCTTCCTGTCGTTCTTTTTTTCCTATGGATGTTTCACAAAGATGCACTCAAATTAACTCCTCCACGAGACAGAACAGTTATAGAGAGAATTCTTTTGAACGAAAAAAAAATCGTGATACGAACCGAATCGTGGGTTTGGTGTATTGTTACAGCCCTAAAAATGTTGCAGCATGTAATTTTTTTTGTTTAGTGGAGTATTTATTTAACGACTGGGCTCACTAGCTGTCCAGTAGATAAACAGCCGGATCTGTGTTTGAGTACAATTTATATCCTGTTTGTATCTTCAAGAGCTAGTCTTTCTGTGACTGAATGGGAAATTGGCTGTGGAATTTTCTGTCAAACCCAAAGTTAACTGCACATTAAGGAGGTAGATGGGTAAACTGTGGCATGCCACTAGCATTGGTTTGTTTATGAGTGTGGAAATAACTGGATAATGGTGCCATGCATGTTGAAGGCAAATATGACAGACTGTCATACTGTTCCTAATGTTTTAAACTGTAAATGCATTATTAAAAACTGCAGAATGCACCTTAAAAATCCATCCATGCAATATTGATTTGCAGCGATGCTTCAAACAAACAGTTTTTTGGCCCGGTTTTCTTGTTTCTAGTTGTTCGATTTTTTTCATTTTGGTCAACTCTTGGGCGCCTCTGTGGACTGTCCCATTCTTATCCAATCATGATTTAACACTCCTGCCTGTTTTATCTGGCCTCTCACAGGCCCAGACAGATGGGTCTGCACTTGATTCAAACACAAACCTCAAAACTAATCCACCAAAACAAACCTCTCGCTTTCAGATTCAGCCAGCTTTGGGAGCTAGATCAGAACCACAGCAAACTGCTGCAACATGTGCAAATGACTTTTTATGATTACTGCGGTCTCTTTGACCGACATAAACACTAACCAACTGGCCACAGACAAACACTGGTCATTTGTTGGAAATGGTTCATAAGTGCAGTTTGTAAAGCTGCTTTACCTCCTTGTGCACCCTGATGTGAAGTGGACCGTTTTGCAGACTGTCTCTGATTGCATTACAGGGTCGTATTAAACATTAAGTGTTCACTGAATCCAGCTTAAATTTTCAAAAAGATTTTGGAGCTAATCAGAATTGTCTCTCGTCATGTGTTCGTTTGCTGATCATGAACATTTTGGCAGTTTACTCAAAGTCTTTCTGAACACAAAATGCGGTTAAGCATTAAAACATTGCAAGTGGCATGTGCAAATAAATTCATGCTTCATTTAGAAGAGTGAATTAATTTACTTTAATGTTTTGAGGTCAGTGGAATATTGAGAGACTCTCAGGAAAAAGCTACATATTCTCTGCCATCAAACTTGTAGCCTGGTGATGTTTTTTGACAAGTTCTTTCAGGTTGATGTGAAATTATGCAAATTAAATTGTGTCGCATGGACTCAACCTAATTCATCATAACACAGATGTGGCATGTACCATGTAATCATGATATTTCCATGTAATTAGTGTCTGTCAGTGATGGCACGTGAGTTTAACGGTTAATATAATTACTGTGGTAGATTTATTAGAGGAATTTGAAGCTTTGGAATTTTTTTTTTGACGGTTTTATGACGGTATATATATATAAAATCTTTATTTTTATTTTTTTCTTGGGAAACGCATTACAGTACTTTATACTGATGACAAGTGACAGTAAAGGAATTTATTACGTTAATATGCAGTTCTTTCAGAAATAAAATAAATAAATAATTAAATAAATAAATATTTCAAAGCAAAATTGTTTTCAACATTGCTAATTATAAAGAAAATGTGTGCCAACAAAGCATATTATAATGATTTCTGTATTGATGCTGAAAATTCAACATTGTATCACATTAATAAATTGCATTTTAAAATCTATTTAAATTGATTTTTTTTTTTTTTTTGGGTGCTGGGTACAAAGGGATGTGTCAAATCCCTTGAAACATGTAAAAGGGCCTACTAAGAGGTGAACGGTCAATAACCTACATCCTTAAAAAAAGAGTAGGAAACAAACCCAGTGCATTACTATTGTGGCTAATTGCAATGAAACATTTATCCGGAGAGGGATCTTGAAGCCTAAAAGCACTTAGATGAAAAAATTGCAATGGATAATTGTGGTTCATGATGGACTATTTGCTTCCTTGAGAGCAACAGATCTGTGGAAGTAGGTCCAAGTGAAAGCATCATTAATGGTTGGGGGCTGAGTAGTCCTGGACATCAACTGGAAGAGCGGTGGTTAGAATCCCATACTGTAGCTCTTTGAGGTATGGAAATACTCCAATGATAACAAGGTTATTTACAATCCTCTGCCATCATTTTCCCCTTGAGCGAAGCACTTAGACCCGCATTGCTCTAAGGAACTGCAATTAACCCTCTGGAAATTGGCGGAGGATAAAAGTATTAACGTTGTCTTGTTCCATGTATGTTGAAAATTCCAGTATTGGCAAACCAATTATCACTCTAGACACGTGATACGGTTAACCTGAGACAACAGCTCTGTTCCAAACCTTCAGTGATCTGTCTCACTACTGTCTACACAGGAGTCGCTTTCTAAGGTGGCATCCTAGTTGTCACAGAATGTCATAAATGCAAGTACAGCTTCAGTATATAGCTCATATTCAACTGATATACATTTATTATTATTTATATTATAAATGTCTGAAAAGGATATGTGGTGTTGGCTTAACATATTGCAAGAAACAATAAGAAAAGTGAAGAACAGCCTTAGCGTATGTTAAGGTGCATTAAAATGCTGTCTCTGTAGGCAGCTCGGGTTTGGAACAGAGCAATTGAATCTATTAAGACTTTATGCAGTTAGAGTGATTTCATGAATTCCATTTTCACCGTATTAGTAGCTGATTAATATTCCGAGCAACTTCAAGCAATTTGCAACTCAAAACACTCTTCACCAAATATTATTCAGTGTAATTACACAGAAGCATGATGATATTCAAAGGTGCTGGGCTGTAAAAATGTAATAGATGTGTCCCTGATTGTATTTTTCTCTCCATCAAAGTTATTTATATATTTGTGTTCTTTGATCTTAACAGTGAAAGTAGGCAAGTGGAAAATGCATTGGGCTGTCATACTTTCGTTGTTGTTGTTCCTTACTGTAATTTGTATTGTTTTTGACTAGGATGTTAGTCTAGTTCAAGACAGCTATTGAACTTGTGACCTTCATGTTATTCATAAAATTATCAAGTGTAAACATCTCTGAGAGAGCAGAGCGGCAGTGCTTGTGTATGGTCTAGAAGAATGAGCTCTCCAAAAGCAGAGCAAAAGCACATCTACCCATGATCCATTACACTCCCCTTCCTTTGACCTCACCTTTTTCTCCCTGGAGTAAAAAGCCACACGTGGGCGTTTATCCAGGTCATGGCAGCAGTGTAGTTGCTTTTGCTCTGAGCAAAGATCAAGCTTACCATCTTTTGTACATCCACTACATGCTACTGTTGCTCCAAAGATACACTTTCTCTAGTGTTAAGAATTGCGCCAATGCATTGTTAACTTGCACTTTTCTAAACATGAGCAGTTAAATTATGAAGACAGTTCAAAGCTTTATATGTAGAAGTTAGACAGTTTACTGAAAAAAAAAAAACATATTCTCAGGTAATGCTTTGCCATAGCAGTAATAGATATAGGTGTTTTTTTTTTTTAAATGGCGCTTTGATGTGTCGCATTTTTAGGCTTCGGTGTGCACACTGACATTGGCTCCCTTTATTTAGTCACAAGGTATTAAACATTGGTGATATTCGTGCACGATATTCGTCCCGGTGTGAACAGGCCATGACAGTAAGCTTGAAGCCTCACAAACAGTAAAAAGTGCAAATGTGTGACTGTGTATTAACATCACTTACATGTTGTTAATTTTCTAGATTTAAAAAAATAATATAAAGTAAACTAAATGTACAGTTTATGTAGTACTCTATTTGTTGATTTTTGTCAAGCTGAAACTAAAGTTGGTGGGAGAGTTTTAGCTCCAAAGATTACATTTTTTTTTTAACATTAATAAAGACTACTGCTGCTTACAGATGTCGTTTTACATAAAGGTTAAACACTAAATATAGCGTGCATAGCATATATTAGTTCTCTCTAGTTGTATACTGTCAGGTAAAATGAATTAATGCACTAAAGCATCATCATGCAAAGTGCTGCATAGAGGTTTACACAAGGGGCACTGGATTGTAAAATGGCCGCAGTATCACGCTTAGAAATGCAAAGAGTTTGGAGGCTGTTTCACTTCCTTTAATTGCTTGACATTTGCATACTGAGAAGTTTATCAGTGGTGCTGTGCAGGTCTCATCCATGTGTAATAGCGTTTGGATTACCATTGGGATGGCAGCTCCAGGCAAAAAACAAACACAAATGGACTCCAAAATATATACTTGACTGTAATGACAGGTGATGGGCAGAGAATGCCAATTAGGCCCCTCAGACTGCCAGCTGATTCCCAAAGATGGCCAGTCTATGCTCTACCCAGAGCAGATTTTACATGAGGTCTTGGATTAGTGGAATTATCAAGAATATAAGGATGGGGGAAAGCCCAACATTAAAAAAAAATATATTAATAAAAAAAAGTATATACGTATATATGCACTCTGCTTTTTGATTGAAAATCCAATAAAAAGAAAACAAATAAATATAAGAAAAATTATTATGTACGTAACTGTCCAGAATCTGGTGCTGACCTGTCTGTCTGTCTCTGTATCAATCAGTTAAAAGTCTGGCTGTGTAAGACTAGGATTTTTGTCTGACGGGTTTTGAAACCTTGCAAGAGAGATGCATGGGTAACATCAGGGCATAGAAACTAACTAATAAGGCAAAGGCTCAGAGATCAGATGTTATAATGGTGGAGGCAGTCATATTAACCGAATGTTCATGGGATTCGTGGAAAGCAGCATATATTAGTCTTAATGACTAGAGTACAGAAAGTTACTTGAAGTGTTTCCTCCACTTTAAGTATAGACTATCCAGCTGTAACTGAGGTGGACCTTCTTGAATTCATTTTAGAATATACTATATTTAGCTTTGTAGAGAGATGTTCGTTTTCATATACGGTAGGCCTGTTTATTGACGCTATGAGTTTTACCTCAACTTTGTGTGTATGTGAGATCATTAAATGCATAGATAGATAGGTAAACATATAATTTATTTACATACAGTACAGTAGGATTAGATGCTGTAGGTCTAGTCAACCATGTGTCTTAACAACCAACCATAGACACACACTTGCAATTATGGCTCCAGGGAGGAAGCCACGAGGACTCTCTTCAGCACAGCTTCATTAGAATGAGCACAGCCTCAACAGAGGGACAAATTCAATGTCTAAAAAAGAAAAAAAAAAAACAGTTTTTGAAGCTGGATTCAGTCTCAGCCTCCCTCTGTGCCTCATCAATGGCGATTCACTTGGCAGTGTGAAATATTCAATCCATATTTACTGATGTGCTAAGACTGACTCCATTAAGTCAGGTTTTTATTTTTGTTATTTTTTTTATTCTGTTACCCATCTACAAATAGATGTTTTAAAGAGAGATTTTCTAATATATGCACCAACAACTTTTTTTTTGTTGTTAAAACACATTTTCACAAAAAAAGATAAACACTTGTGTGTCGTTAGCCTATTTCACAGACCATTACGATTGTTTTCTTGTGACATTATTTTCATGACAATTACTGTAGCACAATTTCTCTCAGATTCTCATTACCTAGTGGCACTTTTAATCTAGAATTTCATTGGATATTCATCACATGTAGTCTAAGACTAGACATCAGTTTTGATGACCAAATCTGAATAAATTTACAAAAATAATTTGATATACACAGAAAGCATATTAAATGCAAATAAATGTAGTGAAATAGCATCAACATATGTGTGAAATAATGTTTCACAATCATTTAGCATAACAGATATATTTAAGTAAAAAAAAAAAAAAAACATACTTATTCTGAGCCATATTGATTACAAAATATAATGCAATAATTTTCAAGCTCCTTTCCTAATGCTGATGTCAAAGTAATTAGAAAAGGGGGAAAAACAAAATGAGAGTCCACTTTAACAAAACCACCAGAATTTTATGCTACTATCTTTTAGTCTTCCTTTTGTCGTTTCTGTAGTTTGAGTTACATCTCAATTCCAATCGGGTCGGGACTCTGTTTGCTTCACTCAAATTGCTCTCTAGAGGTAACAGACCCTATGAGGAGCAATTAAGTAATCAATCCTAATCCCCGGTGGGCCAGGATTTTAACCGAGAGTGAAAGTGAGCCAGAGCTGTGTAATCCAGAGTCTGTGCGAGATGTGAAGAGGACAGGTATCAAATGTCTCAGCCTTTCCTCCAGAGACCGAATCAATGCATCCAGCATTCTCTCATTTCAGCTCTATCTGGGTGTTCACTTGTGCTAAATAACCATTCTCACTTTTCATTTAAAAAAAATGAGAGTGTGAGACATCAGGGAAGGAAAGGTCAACCAATCACTGCACAGGAAACTATGCAGTGAACCGCCACGTCCTGTGTGCTCGTTAATAATGATAATTAAAGGTGAAGCATATAGGGTGTGTTACTAGAGGCAACCACACACATACAATAACTGGATGTTTATCTGAGTGATGGCAGAATGGAAAGTGTTTGCAAATTGTACGACAAATAAATGATGAAACAACATTTTAGCATCCAAAATTGCCTTCACCATTTATTTGTTGCTATGCCACTAAATAGGTGGAATTACACAGTTATGGATGAAGATCCTCAGATTATATTGCTAATATATATATATATATATATATATACACATGCATATAATATACAGTATGTATATACATTATACATGCAACACTTTTTTTTTTGTTTGTCCACTCCTCTTCAATAGCTGTGCAAAGTTGCTGGATATTGGCAGGAACTGAAACATGCATTTATAAATCTGAGCATGCTCAATGGGTGACCTGTCCAATAGGTGCTATTGCATCGACTTGAACAACCCTCAATCAAAAGATTAACTCTCGCATTGAGTTTGTCAATGAGGTTACAATTTGGATCAATTTCAACAGATTAGCCTGAATCTGGAGGTTTGTACTTGCGTTGCCTTTGTGGAGGGAGGCTGGAACTGCTATTGAAGAACGCAAAACTTGATAAATCTTGAAAATCATTATGACTTAAAGCCAATTGAAAACTGGGCTAAGAGCTGAGGCTAAAGAGCGTAATTTGAATAGTGTCTTGAGCAACTCATCTTTGCACACATCCCAAAATCGTGTTTTAACCAATAGATATCATTCTAGCTCAGGGTGTGGTGATATTTCTCCTCCCCAATTCATATATCTAAATGTTATCTTATCAGTCACAAGGTCCACATTTTCCCGCTCTTTCAGAATATAATTTTGGACATGATTTCTATAACATGAATATGATACATTTGACTAAGAATTGGTGGGAAGAAACATTTCAACCAAGAAGACTGAAGCAAAACCATACTAAACACAGATATTAAACTATATAAAAGCCATTGAATAGTTATTCAAAATACATTTACAATGAGTGATTAACATGTGGTAGTTCAGGGTGTGGGATACCTATAATATGCAGTTATGCATATCAGTGATTTAAGTCCGGTTTAGAGTATTTTAAGCCTGGATAGGCATGAAAAAGCAGTTTTCTGTGAGGGCAGTTGTTGTGAAGACCAGGGGTTAAAGGTCTCATCAGGAATTTCAGTCTGGTCCTGAGTTGGGGGATGGAGATCCATCCAACAAAATCTTTAATCATTTTACCCATGTAATCATAATGATGTGCTGCATCTTTGGCCATGATCTTGGTTATTTGCCCAATATCTCCTTCCTCTCCTTGGAATTCTCAATAAGTGTTCTTTTGTGTTAATGTTGCAAGCTGTCCTGCGACAATGTCTGTTGGATCCGCATTGCTGCAGTAATTCAGGCAAAAGGAGCCCCAACTAAGTATTGAGTTCTGTACATTCATGTTCTTACTTTTCAGTTGGCCAAGATTTCTGAAATAACTTTTTTTTTTGTTTTTTTGTATTGATTTTAAGAAATATTAAAATTTTCTGACATACTGAACTTGGGGTTTTCATTAGTTGTCAGTTATAATCATCAAAATGAAAGAAAAGCACTTAAAATTTAACAGTTTGTGTGGAAATAAGGGATGTATACTCTATACAGGTTTCACTTTTTGAATGGAATTAGTGAAATAATAGTTTATAGCATAGCATATATATTTATAGCAATAGCATATTCTTGATTGTAAGTCATATTCATTAATTTAGTTTGTTTGTAAATATATTTTTTTATTTTGAGATAAACTTTAAATCAACATGTTTGACTAAATGGAAATTTTAACATGCAAAAAGTCATCCGTAATTTATGGTTATAGATTTATTTTAGATGTCCTCATGTCTCTCAGAAATAAAGATACAAAAGCAGTCACAGGGGTGTACCTTTTACAAAAGGTACATGTTTGTACATAAAGGGTCCATTTCGGTATGTTAAAGTGCACATTTTTGAACTTAATAGGTACAAAAGTGTCCCCCCCAGCTTTTGTACCCTAATTTCTGAGAGTGCTGTCTCATACCCAACATCACATTAAACACATCAGCATGCAACCATCATCCATGAAACCTTCCAGTTATTTCACCTGGATTGATTTATTTCATGTTGGAATGAGCTTCACATTTACCATGATATTTTTCACCTGATTTCATTCCCCTCCTTTGTCGTCTTGATTTAATTGATCCGAACGTTTGATCACTCTTCATGCTAACTACATAAAATAAATTGAGCTAGGAATTTACTGGCACACTTGCAAAATGAGTTTATTCAGCATGACGAGGAGTTACGAACGACTAAACACAAACACAACAATTACTACAGCGAGGCAACATAAATGCTCCTCTTATTTCTAATAGTGCTTGACATTTTCATCATGAGATCGAGTTATGTTTTATGTCTGCGGTTCAGATTGTTAGATTGAAGTGCATTCGTCAGTGTTGTTATCGTCTGCTTCAATTGTTCAAACGCTTAAAACATCACTTAGTAGCTGCTGTACGGTTGTGACAAACCTTTTATTTGAAAAATGATCTGGTTTATTTATAAAAATTTCTTTTAAACTTCTTCTGTGCATATTTTAAATGTCCAAATCAATATAAGTCACTTGAAATAGAATATTAAGATTTTATGAGATGGTTTCACGAAGGCTTCATTTGTAGACAAATGGGCTGGAAGTCAAACTCACAAGAAAGTGAGAAATTATAGTCTTGGTCATTTTCTTTGAGTTCTGGCTTTTAAAAATATCCCTTCTACGGTGGTGCTAATGCATGATTCATGCAACTGTTGGAGTTTTAATCGCCATTAAGGGCATAATTTCTCCACTTCAGAGGTAACGCTTTTAACGACCTGGTCATATATTATTTGCGCCACTGAGACGAGAACAGCCGCTTTATCCACTTCTCTCTGTCTACCAGAAGCGTCATGCCTCCTCAGACATTTCAGCTTTTTAATTTCAGTTTTTTTAATCTGAATTTCACAAAAAGGTATTTGCTTTCAATCTCACTAAATTGCAGTTGCACCCAAACTTCAGTTTAGTGAAAAACACTAATATTTTGTATTAAACCATTTTTTTTTCAATTTGAATATATTTAAAAAATCTTTTTTTTTTTTTTTTTTTTTTTTTTTTTTTTGCTGCAAAGCTGTATTTTTTACTCCAGTCTTCAATGTCAGATGACCATCTTGAATCCTGAATTGCTGTTCAATTGGTGCTCAGTTTTTAATAATGTTCGTATTTTTATCAGTGTTAAAAAAATATTTTGTGTGAAAAAAAGATATGTTACAGGAACTTTATTTCTTTATTTGTTTGTTTATAATAAATTAATGGGTAAACAATAATAATAATAATAATAATAGAAAATGTTTCCTGGGAAGCAAATCAGCATAATAGAGTGATTTCTGAAGGATCACGTGACACTGAAAAATGTAATGATGCTGACAATTTTGTATTTTAATGTATTTTTAAAAAAATATTTAGAGTTATCAATTGTAATAATAATAATGTTCTCACTGTAAATAAAGACATTTTACTTATTCTAAACATAAACCATATTACTTCTTTTTTCTCTGTTTATTTTTCCCATCTGTGTACCAGGACTACAGCAGAGTCCTTCCAAAACTTAAGGGTGTCTATCCTCTCTTGAAGAGCGATGATGAATAATGGATAGATTTGTTTTGGCATTCTGAGTCGTTATAATGAGGAATGAGGATATTTCCTCTATTTCTGAATGAGAAGCATCAGTCAAGCTCACAATTACATGTGGAGACATCATTTAGACAATCAACTTACACCAGGGAAATGTGTGCTGAAGAACAGTTTGGGTGTTTACACACTAGAGGAAGCTCTGACGGCGCGTTTGACAGATAAGAATGCACAAGATACATTTAGAGGCTGTGGAAAGAACTGGATCAATTTGAAACCAGGTGGGAATACAATGGATGGAATTCCCAAAAGCACAACCAGACCTGCCTTCCTGAAATTCTCTTTGGTCAAACTTTTCTCCACATTTGACATGATAGAGCATAACTTTTGTATCAGTCAGGGGCCTACAAGTGGCTGTAATTCGGCATGGTGAGCATCCATGTATATCGCAACATTGTACTGGCTTATTGGTATGTGTGGTAAAATTTTATTGTTTGTCTTTTTTTTTTTTTTAAATGAAGTTCAATGGAATAACCTTTTTTGTGTGAGTGTTTAATGTTTGTCAGGCTTGATTGCACATCCAGGGGTTTTTCCACACGGAGGTTAGATGGAAGCCCAACAAACATCAAGAATGTGACTGCTCTGTTTTGTCATTGTTTTGTTATAAGTGTGTTATTTCTTTGAAGCACTGGCACTAGATTGTGGTGTTTGCACACCGAGGATGTTGGGAAATGGTGCCAGTGACGTGTGTGTTAGTGATTTTGTTTTGTATTGTCTTTTGTTGTCTTTGTTTTCTCTCTGTATTGTAGGTCCTCCTGAAGGGAAGGGGTTTGCCATGTACCCTACATCGGTGTGTCCACATGGAGTGCTATGCTTAGGCTACTATTTGAGTGGTTTTCACAAGTGTTATGGGTAATAAGTGTGGGGTAGAATCTGAGGGTCCTTGTTGACCATCCCCTCCCTCTGTTACTGATCCAATGTCCTTGTGACTTGAGCCAAAACATAAATAAATAGAAATAAATAGAAAAAAATATCAATTCATAATGTTTTCTGTTGTATTGTGCAAAACAAAGTAATAGAAAACTAATTAAAAATGTACAATAAATATATTTGTATGTTTTTTTTAAAGGCTTCTGTGAAATAATAGCATTTATTTATTCAATTTAAAAATTGCATTTTAATATTTTCAATAAAAATTAAACAAGTGACATGCCTTGCACATGCTGTTGTATGCATGTGTGTTTATAAAAGAAGTAAATAAATAAACATTTGCTTTGGCCTGCAGTAAATTCTCTTGGCTCTACTTTCTCTCTTACACATTTTCTGTCTTTCTCTTATTCTCCGTAGAGATGTGGGAGAGGTGAGTGCAAAGTAAACACAGCCTTTCACACACACACACACACACACATAAACACGCCCTGCTGCGGCTGGCTAATTTGCTTCCATGCGTGATGGGAGAGGGGACCCCGCTCACCCTCTCAACAGCTAGGGGCCATTTTAATCTTCCAGCCTATAATATCTCAGTGCGCTCCTCGCCATCCTGGCTGGTTGCCATGGGGAGATATGGGATACAGGTTGCCACTTCACCAAATCAGCTAGAAATCCCCTTTAGCCCCTGAGGCATGTGATCAGGCCACCTCCGCAACTCACAGGAATACTATGACAATGAAATGAAAAGACTCCTCACTTTGAATATTTGCTGTTGTTATTTTCCTTTCTTTTTTTTAAATGAAGGCTTGCTGTGTTGCTTGTTGGTGTCCCTGGTGGAGAAGCTTCAAGCAGAGCAACAGCTCCCTAATGTTAATCAATGCTGAATGGCCCTGCGTCGATTCTGCTGACAAATGAAAGCGCATTGAACATTGCACCATAGCGCCACAGAGGAATTTATTTCAAATATTCCCTTCACAAATGTAACCAAAAAGTGGTGAACAAAAGAATAGCGCTGACAAGTACGCAGCGTCTGATCTTTTGTTTTAAGAAAGACACTATGATGCCACTGTGGCACTGATGTGGGACACCTGTTGAAATTGTTGTCGTGAAACCTGTTAGCTGATAGGAAATCAACAGCTGCTTTTCTGAAACACAGTTTCTTGCATAATTTAAAAAAACACTTTACAGGTGTGTGTGTATCTCTCACTTGGATAGGAATAGAACGTTTCAAATCAACTAGCCAATGTTCATTTAGCTTTTAAAAGGAGAGATCACCCAAAACCAGAATTTTTTTTATAAACATTCTTCCATTGCAAATTGAAGTGATTATGCAGCTATGTTTGTAATACTCTGTAAGCAGCCTTTTCTGGCCATGAACCATTCACAGAGACCATCTACATAACATGTAGTTCTTGTATGTGCTGTTTAGGGACAGAAAAATCTGCATTTGATGGTGCTATAATAAAATACCAAGAATAAACAATTGCATGTCAGTGTCAGCCTGTCAATGGCTGTATAGACAGCTTAAAAATAGTGCAAGATGTGTAGATTAATCAGAAATTCTGTGCTGTACTGTATTTATTATTTCACAGACGATTCAAAACACTTTCTGAACCACACTTATAGAATTACATTCATGCATTTGAAAGATACTTTTTATCCAAAGCAACTTACATTGCATTCAGTCTATACACACTGTATAATAGCTACATAATCTTGGCCTTGAGTTGCGTTGGTTTTTGAACAGTGAGACTGTGCCATGGGTTAGCTGTATCAATAATGTAACCATATTCAACTTCTTCATCTCCAAAATGTGCATTTATGTTATACTGTATGTAGCTCAGCACTTTCCTTGAAATAATTGCACACACAGTATTTATTATTGTTATTATTTATTATTACCTTAATTGCTCACCAATGGATCCCTTGCTATGAGAGGCTTCTGTATGGCATTTTGGTCAGAAGTGACTCTTTAAAGTTAAAAACATCTGAAAGATTAGGATGGACTGGAGTGGATTACTTGTGGATTATTGTGATGTTTTTATCAGCTGCAGAGGATCAATTGGTGAGCAAATGGTGTCATTTACATTCAAGGATGAACTTGCATTACACAATCCCCATTTTTTTATTTTTTTGGTGGCAAGAATTTGGTAACCCCATGTAAATGCCCACAGCATCATCCCGATATCATCTTCTTTCTGAAATACTTCTGAAAATCTGAAAATCTTGATTTCACTTATCCCACAATGGCATAATTAATTGCATTTTTTCTTTGTGATTTATTAGGAGACTTGGGTTTTGCATGTTCACTCACACAATCTGAGCATTAATCAGTGTGTGCTGTGCTCTCTGTGACAGGCTGTATTAGACTGTAATCCACTAGCCAGCCCACTAACCTCTGAGACCACTGACATTAGACCTACTGACATGTCCCTGTGCTCACAAATCAACCTGTGTGAAAGCCTCTAATCTCAGTCCAAGACTGCCCTTCAGCTTTACGTCCACATGACGGCCCAACTGATGGGTTTTTATGGGAATTGTACTGCTGCTGCTGTTACATTGTGTTATATAAAGTATAGTGCTCAATTTGTTTTTTTTTTCAGTTTTTTTCGTTAAGTGGTAATTTAAAGCTTTCTATAGATATATTTATCATGTCTTTTTCGCTGTGTTTCTGTTCATGTTTGTGAATCGCTCCTGTTAAATTAAGGCAAAGGCTATAAAATCCAAGTGCTGGCTACTGCCTCTATATCCTTCAGAACACGCTTTATAGCATCACAAACCATCATGTCGCACATTTGTTCTTTTAGCATTGATAGAATTATAATATCAATTAAAATCTTTAGTATTTTGATATTTTAATTTAGTTTGCTTCAACTGGCCACACATATATGTAAAGTAACTAACACTAAATAAGCAAAACTAAAACTGAATAAATACAACATAAACACATTCTTCAGTCATTAGCAGGATGTAGTCTGCTGATATGTCTTAATGCATTGTCCTGTTTAAATTAAAATGGCTCTTTAATGGCTTTAAAATATAATAATATTGTAGCATGTATGTGATGAGGACAACAATCTATTTCAACAAAATAATTTCAAATTCAATTTTTTTTTCCTTTTTTTGTCTTAAACATACATAGTTTACCAAAACTTGTTTTAGGAGGAGGGCACAAAGACAGTGCTTAATATATGATCTTTCCTAATTATCCTATCCAGTTCTTAGTCTCGCCCTATAAATAGCCACAGCTTTCTTCCTTCCTCATCCTCGATTGCAGTATGGCTACACGCAGCATCTACGAAAGGCCGCAAAACCTCCCAGCAACAACCGGCGCGCTCTCCCCGGCATCCTAGATCTCGATCTCCGCAAACACAACCTCAACCTAGACCTCTCTAGCCTTCTCTCGACCCATTCGTCAGCCCAGCTCCTAAGATATGGATCATACCTAACATCAAACAAGCCCTAGACAAAGCCGGCGCAGCGTTCTCAACCAATCTTTGCGATTCGTTTACGGATTATCGCCACATCACAATCTGGATACTCGTACTGAGTTCCTAGCTCAAAGACACCATTCTCCCTACCGCCAAGCAGCCGCCCTCTTGGTCGAGGTCCAAGCCGAGCCCGCGGCTTACATCAAAGGCCGTAACCCCATCTGCCAGCAACTTGCCTCCATCAAGCCCTTGAAAAGCCAGCATTTCATCCTTCCGCCGATCTCCAGTCGACAAGCGATAGCATTGTCCAACGCAGCCCTCGTAGCATCTTTAGCATTAAAAGTGTGAAGCAGCCGAATCTTCAACCCTTCTTCCGCACAAACCACGAGCATGGGTGGATCAACATCCATTTGAGATTCAGCGTGCACGATTTGCCGAATCCTGCCATGTAAACAAATTAAAATCATCCAACAAGGAAGAGACGCGATCTCATCTCCTCCTGCGATTTGCATACTTCGTGATTTCAAAATAACTTTTATTCTATTTTTATTTAATCTTTTTATTACATTTTGCTACATTTTTATATTTTATTATTTTATACCATTGCTTTATTTGCAACATTTGGTTTCCTCCATTCTTTCTTTAAAGTTAAAAATGATTATTAAAATAAAATAAACCAAAATAAGTTAAGAGGATTATCTTTGAGAAGTCAATTTGCTCCAAGCCCCTCATTCCTGAATGGAACGGAACCAGTTTTTATTCATTTTTACATCCCGTACATAAAAAGTATGTACAAACATAGCCCATTATCGTCTTTCTTCAGCCAAACACATTCTTCGCGATTTCAAAATAAAAGTAATTTCACTTCTTTCACTCTTACTATTTTTATTAATTTGTTTTGTTAAATTGTATTAATTTTTTTTCAGATTTTACACCATTACATCTGATTTGTTTGCTTTGTTTATCATCTCAGGAATCCCATGTACACTGAAACTTCTTTGCAAACACTCAAAAGTAGTAGCTGTAGTTGCTGAAGTTACAGGATGGGCATCAATCCACTTAGAATGAGCATCAATGATTATTAAGAACAATTTACCTAAGAAGGGGCCTGCATATTCCATGTAAATTCTCCTCCATGGTTGCCTAGGCCACTCCCATGGGTGAAGTGGAGCCTTCACAGGGGCTTTCCGTTGTTATTGACGTATTGACAGTACAATTTTTTACTTGAGTTTCAATATCAGCATCTAGATTCGGCCACCATACGTAGCTCCTTGCCAATCCTTTCATCTTGGTCATACCTGGATGCGACTGATGTAACTGTTCCAACAAATCAGAACGTCCATGTTCTGGAATAATAACACGAGCGCCCAACAGCAAACATCAATCCGGAACACTAAGCTCTTGTTGTCTCTGTTTATAAGGGGTAAATTCTTGGGTCTCAATGTGATCAGGCCAGCCTTATAGCACATAATCAACACTTGATTCAGCGTCCTCAGATGTTCTTGATCATTTCTTCCTGTTAACAGGATATAATCTAAATACACTGTAACTTTTGGGATATCCTTCAAAAGTCCTTCCATTGTTCTCTGGAAAATTTGACTTGAACTCACTCCAAACGGTAAACGTGCGTACGTAAACAACCCTTTGTGAGTATTTACAGTAACATACTGTTTCGATGTTTCATCCAACAAAATCTGTTGATATGCTTGACTCATATCTAACTTGGTATATTTCTCACCTCCAGATAACACTGCAAACATGTCCTCCATTCTGGGAATGGGATACTGCTCCAATGACGATTCCCGGTTAACAGTCACTCTATAATCTCCACAGAGTCTCACCGATCAATCGGGCTTCAACACAGGCACGACTGGAGTTGCTCATTCTGAAAACTTCACAGGCTCAATGACACAGTCTACAATCAGTCGATCAAGTTCAGTTTCTATTTTCGCTCTCATGGCAAAAGGCAATGAATGTGATTTAAAAAAAACGTGGCTTTGCCCCACTAGCTATATGAATCTTGGCTGTAGCTCCTTTTAATGTTCCCAGTTCTTTTTTTAAAAACACTGAAAGATCTTTCATTAATCCGTTGTGCTTGACTTGAACTTTGCTGGCTCCCAGAACTTTCACCGATTGGCCTGTATATGTCTTCAAATTATGAGAGCTTGGTTTCAATTCAGGCAGTTTTTCTTCCAGCTTGCCATATTCCACCTGTGATAACACGGATACACTACATCCAGTGTCAATTTCAAATTTTACAGGACACTCATTAACAAGTAGCACTTGAGTAAAAGGAGGCGCAGGAACCTGGGCTGTTTGTATACTATACATGGTAAAAACTTCTTCACATTGCTCTTCCTCCCGCAAATAATTAGCCCTCTTTGTCTGTTTTCCTCTCTCCCAAGTTTTCTTGCCTTTGTTACCAGCAGTTCCCTATCAGGAACTCGAGCTGCGTCTAGTACTACGCTTTGGGAACGCCCTCAGCGTGACCGCTCTGAAATGTGTGTAAAACCAGCCAATCGTGGATTGGGACGTCAACGGCGGGTGACGTCACCAGCCAGGAAGTATAAAAAGCACATGGAATCAGCTGGCCGACAGCTTCAGTCATTCAGCGTAGCTCCGTGTGTGTGTTAAAAGCGGAAAAAAAGCCAAAACGAAACTTAGTGTCTCTAAAACTGATAGGAAATTAGTCAGACCAGCTTTTTGAAAAAGAAAAGAAAAAAGTGAGGTTCAGGCTAAGAACAGTGAAAGCAAAATGCCCAAACACAAACAAAAGAGGCAGTGGGGTGAAAGCAGCTCTCGCAGCTACAATGTGTGTGCGTCCCCGT
>JAUMHG010000041.1:2361624-2378800 GCA_032359395.1 Enteromius anoplus | reverse complement strand
TATACTTCCTGGCCGGTGACGTCACCCGCCGTTGACGTCCCAATCCACGATTGGCTGGTTTTACACACATTTCAGAGTGGTCACGCTGAAGGCGTTCCCAAAGCGTCCTACCAGGCGCAGCTCGAGTTCCTGATAGGGAACTATAGTTACTGATGGCACTATAGTGACGTTTTGGAGTGCACTTTCAAAAATCAGTCAAATGACCTTTCCTTTCTTTAAGAGGTTCTACCGAGCTGCTTTCAGACCAGTTTCTGAACACATGGCACAAGTACGGATGCGCAGCATGGTTCAGCTCTCCAAGAAAACCATGAAACTTTTACAGAAAATCATTTCACTATGGGCTCTCCACCGCCATTCCCCCTTCATCTTCCTAAAGGTTGGTTTGATCTTTATCTCTCCTCTCAAATAAACATTTCTGTTTGCCTTTCGGCCTCCTCCTCCACCATCCGTCTCACAGCCTCTGACAGAACAGCTCGACCAATTGATTCCCGTGTGACGGGAAATACCACTAATGGGACAAACAGCCCTAAACACTGAGACTCTCTCTGAGAACCTCAAATCCTCAATCTCTGGAGATTATTATGAGGACATCTGAGCCGAGCAGCTTTGTTTGCTCTTGTTTTAATGAGCATCATTGTACATCAAGATCTCTCCTCTCCCCTGAAGTCCCATTAGTGCAATGAAACACGTTGTTCCCTGTTATTTCACCCATTCTGCAGGTTTTTGTTGCTAGTTAACCTCTTAATTGTACTGTATACCCCTTAGTTATAACGACAGCATTTCATCTTACAGTAAGTGTGACATTCATGCCTGTGTTTGTTTTTGGCGTATTAATTTTAATTTTACGCCGTCTCCACTTGAGGATCAATGTAGTAAGATGGTAAGCGGCAGTGAGCTTTATAATACAGATAATACCAGCTAACCAAGCAGAAAAAGGACTAAAAGAGTTCAACGTTGACCTTGGGGACATGCATAAGAGAAACCAAAAAGAAAAACATTACAGCACTGATTAATTTAGCCTACATTTACATATAATACCTGACACAAGCTGTCTTGACAAATGTTTGCGGTCGCAAATGTTCAGGACTGAAGCTGTACTTGGCAAGCTGCTACTTCTCTGCTACCATATGGCAGTTTGACAGTGTTTTCTCTGCTAATTAGTACCTTACACATAAGCCAGGGCAACGGACCAAATGTCAAAGCATTCCTCCTATTCTTGATTCAATAATACCATCTAAAAAATCTAATTTTTCAAAGAGAGCAAAAGAGGGAATGCGATCAGAGATTTTAACTGTAGGACATCTAGAGAAGCTAAACAAGACTGCAGGTTTATTTGGTTGTTAGGCACTCCCATTAGAAAAGCTTGCACGGAGACGCACAGAACAATAGGAGCTTTCAGAGTAATTCAATCCACCTCGGAACACAATAACATTTACACTATGACCTGGAGTTTTAGAAAGTGTTTCATTCTCAGATGGTCTCGGTGGATTTGTCTGTCGCGACATACCAAGAGAGAGGCTCGGAGGCTTTTGGGTATGGTTTCATTACTTAGCAGTGATTTAATGCTAATTCCGCAATGTTAAACACTAATTAAAATATCACCATTGCAATATTGTACATGCAATGGATGAAACCAGGCCAGAACAGTCAAAAGCAGAAAGCTGAAGTAATTTTCTTCAGGAAGGCAAAAATACTTGGATGAACACGATGGATGAACTTCTAAGCATAAGTCTCCAACATTATTTCCATGGTGAAGACAGCTCTGTGTAAGCAGATGATTTCTGGCAGCTTATCCTGCTGATAATTTAAAACATTGCAAACATCAGACTTTTAGAAAGTAAGAAAGTCACCTGCCAACACATGATAGGGCCACATTTAACAGTTTGCATCAGTTCAAACCCTTTCTAGCATTAAAAACTATTGTAAGGATTTACTAAAGACAAACAATAAAACAAATAACAATGAAAAGGCATGGACATAGTTATTTTTGTGTCTTATTGCATATGCAGTTTACCTTCAGATGCAACATTAATGAGGAGAGTATTTAAATGAATCATGCAAGGTTACTTTCTAAGGTTTGCAGTAGTCAGTCTGCTGGTGTTTGCACCATTATTTAACACCACAAAAAAAAAAGCACATCTTAAACCAATTTACATCTCTGTTGCAACCCTACACTAATTTGCACCGCTCCTGGTAGATTTTGCTTTGGTCATTATGAAAATGCAAAGTCTTGTGGCTATAGTTTAATGATTGTTTCCAGACGCTGTGTGCTTTCTTCTTATGCACCTTAATGTAAACATCTGAGGGGCAACTCACAATCATTTTTCAGCCACAATCAACTCACAACCTGTCAGCCGTTGTGCATGTTGGAGTTTACAGAGATTTGATTGGCTGTCATGTCTTTGGAGGAGGGGTTTTAGAGGGTGACCGCACACTTGGAGTGGTGTCAGTTGTTAAATTCAGTTGTGCAGTAAGTCTGACAGAAAAACCTTTATTGTGCTGCTGAAAGTGTTTCAGACAGAAAATACTGTATCAGTGCAAGCTGAAGAACAGGCTAATCTGATTCAATTTCCTAACACCGCAATCATGCTCAACACTTCACATTTCATTAACACAATGCCTTTTGAAAGTATGAATATATAGCATACAGTATAATTTTTGAATTCTTCGTTGGATGAATTTTCCTTCAGTTACTGCATCTAGATAGAGATGGTCTTTACATGACTGGCTTTTCAGAATTAGGAAGCTATTAAATGACTGAAAAAAAGATATCAATCTGAATTCAAAATATGAATGTTTTGAAAGCACTCACATTTTCAGTGTTCGTTGATGTTTTCTTGCAAAAGCAGGACAAAACAGTGCACAAAATGCATTGCAGACAAGTACAGAAAAGATGTGGTTTGCTGCCAAAATTTTACAATGCTTGTCTGTTGTCAAATTATGAGATCATTTCATACAGTATTTCAACAGAAAAGTGATTGCAATTCTTGAAAAAACGTTACCCTTTCACGGATATTGAATGTAGACACTGGCTTTGTTGTTTCTTGTAAAACCATATTTTGTATTTATTTTGAGGTATATATGAGCCATGGCTCCAAAGCATGCTCACAATTTGTAATTTGAAATGCCCAGTGATTCTTATATTGTATATTTTATGCAAACTGTCCATATTTAATGCAAACAATACAGGATCTTGTAACTGAACCAAACATCATGACAATTTTGTATAAAATTAAATTGCTCTTAATTCCTAAATATTGCTTATTGGCTTTGAGGAAGCTTCACTTTTCAACATGTTCAATACGTAAATAGCAGTTTCACCAGCATGCAAAGACTTTTTATTTTAATAAAGCAAAGCCGCCTGTTGACCATACTGTTATCTTATGAGTGACTTTGTAATTTGTCCCCTCTTACTTCTGCAAGGTTGTAGAGATGCAGTCAGGTGCTTGGGGCCAGACCCAGGGATGTTTGAGCCCTCTTCCCCCTGCTAAGGAGCCTGACATCAGGGTCAGTGATAATGGCCGTGGCCAGATGGTCCCTGTCCACTGGGGAGAAAGAATGCAGACAGCATGGTCACTCTCTCGCTTTAGAGGTTGCATATTTCACCACTATTTAATACTTATTACATGCATCATTTATCTTAATTATTTCTCTATACAAGTTTGATGTGGAACACAACATATTTGACACAAGAATAAGTACACTCTGCCCTTGTTTGCAGACAATGAGGTGGGCGGTATAAAGTCTTAAAGGTACAGTAGCAAAACAAATTTATGAAACACTTGTGCAACTTTTTCTTATTTACAAACCAACTGCTGGAATTGTGTATTTAAATAAAAAGTATGTATATCTATCTATCCATCCATCCACGTATCCATCCATGCTGGATCCTTGTCAATCTTAAAACAACAGCTTAACCCCCATCTCTTATAGCACTACAGTACCTGACTTCATTATTAAAAAAAAAAAAAAGAAAAGAAAAAAGTTTCTCTTTAGCTTGTTACTTATTTTAACAATGCCAGAGGCTGGTATCATGAGCACTTCCTCTGTCTGCCGTTTTAAGATTAATTGCATTATATATTACCCAATTGTAAGTTGCTTTGAATAAAAGCATCTGCAAAATGAACAAATGTAAATGTATCTATCTATCTATATATATGTGTGTGTGTGTGTGTGTGTGTGTGTGTGTGTGTATTTTAAATCAATGTTTTGAATGTGAAAATATAAAAAGGACATTAATATATATATATATATATATATTAAAACATTCTGGCATATTTTAGTTATTTATTTTTACTTTAAAATCATGAGCAATCAATCAATCACTTTTATTTATATAGCACTTTTAGCAATACAGATTGTAGCAAAGCACTGAACTCTATCAAATAGGAGAACAGAGTGATGGTAATGTATAATGACGAGATTAAACTATTTATTTATTAAATGCAGAGATGGTCTCTGTAGTCAAGACAACGATAATCACAAGAAATCAGGTGTCCCCGACTAAGCAAGACAGAGGAGACAGCGGCAAGGAACCAAAACCCCATCCATGAGAGAATGGAGAAAAAAAAAAAAAAAAACAGGAGAAACCAGGTTTAGTTGGGGCCAGTTCTCCTCTGGCCGGACGCCCAGCACCTACTTTCCAGTTCAATATTAAGCACATTTCAGATTTTGCAAAGGACTTGTGTGTGTTTGTGCATTTGGTTCCAGTGATCTGTCCACATGGCTCATCTAGGTGTTCTGGTCTCCGATTAAGATCATCTCTTAGTGCTGAAACACCATCTGATCTGAATACGGACTGAGAAACAGAATAAGAGAGAGACAGACTAATATTAGCGTAGATGCCATTCTTTTTACAATGTAACATGTACAGTACATTGTGTGTTAAGGGGAGTGTTCCCGGTTCCGGCTGATCAAATTAATGCAGCCTTACAATCCTTCAACGGATTTGATTAATACATGTATTAGTTTGTTAACTGTAAGCCAGAGTAAAGATATGTGTCTTTAATCTAGATTTAAACTGACAGAGTGTGCCTGCCTCCCGAACAGTATTAGGTAAATTGTTCCAAAGTTTGGGTGTTAAAAAGGAAAAAGAAAACTGACACCCGGAGTAGATTTTAATAATCTTGGTATTATCGAATGGCCAGAGTTTTGAGAATGCAGCAGACGTGGAGGACTATAATGTGATAAGAGCTCGCTCAAGTACTGAGGAGCTAAGCCATTCAGGGCTTTCTAAGTAGTTAACAAGATTTTAAAATATATATGATGTTTGATGGGGAGTGAGTGCAGTGTTGTTCATACTTCCTGGTTCTAGTAAGGACTCTAGCTGCTGCATCTTGAACCAGCTGTATTCTATTTATCAAGCGTGGAGAACAAAGAACATCGGCACCACCCCAGTAGGGATGAAGACCATCTCTATTCAACAGGTCAGGTTTGCCACAAAAACTCGCCCAATTATCTATGAAACCTATGTTATTCTCCAGCCAGTGAGACCCAGCGGTCTGCTGTGTATCTCATCACCCCGGCAAGCAGGGAGGAGACCAGAGCAAATTACAGTGTCTGACATTGCAAATTCACACACCTCTTTAACATTATTAAATTAAGCTTTAAATTTCTTCCAACATGTGTGAATGTGACATTTACTCACTACAATTAGCATGTTTAAAAGTTCAGAAAACTGGGATTCAAATAAGGAAGCTAAAATATATTTAGTAAAATAAATAAATAAATGAATAAAAGTACAAAAACTGTTTCAAGAGGATGTTTTATTTATTTTTTTATAAATACTAACAGTAGTAAAATAACAGGGAATAGAGGAATACTGGTAATACCAAAAACAAAATGGTCTTCCATAAAGCCAATCTGACAGTTGTCTCAACCAACTCGACCATTTAAAAACAATGATACAGTATAGACGCGCATCAAGCAGAGTTCAAAATAGACAGTGTGTACAAATACATAGGGTTTCCTTCGGGAAGAATGGTCTTTTAAAGCATGTCCTGGTCATATGCGGTTGCTAATGCAGCATAATGTGCTGTAATTGAAAATAAGACTCCCTTTCTACTTAAGGCAGAGCGGGGAGATAGCGCTGAACCTCATATGTCACAGTGAGTCGTCTGTCTCGCCCTTCCTCGTGGCATTTGCTACTGTGGCTGAAGGATAATTGCCAAGCACTGCTGCAGAATGAAGGTGTCCGGCCAAGGCTGGGTCTCCACAGTGATAAAGCACACAGAGATAGAGAACTAAAATTCATTACACACCAGCTAGAAGACAGGAAAAAAGAGATCTGCACTGCTGTGAGAGTTATGCCAACCAAACCATATATGTTGTTATTTCAGTAAAACAAGTAAAAACAAATCAAATGTCTAGAAACCTTTTTTATTTTTTTTATTTTTTTGTTTTTTTTACACCTCTAACTATGGCATTCCTTTGTCACATAATACAAATATATATATATATATATATATATATATATATTGATATATATATATACACACACACACAAATATTACAACAAATTCTAGGAGTAAACTAACAAAATATATAAATAATCACATAAGAGCTGTCAAAAAATCATATATAAATATATATATATATATTTTTTTCCATACTTTACACATCACAGAAGGAAAAGCAATTTACTGACCTTAAATAATTACCTTACTCCTATATCATGCCTCTATATTTGTATTGTGATGATAAAGTGATCATGATAAAGTATATTTTAGGTTTTTTTTTAATTGATTTTTTTTTGGGGTTAGGGTCAGGTTTTCCAGCATTTCAATGATGGTAATAATATAAAAGGCACATGTTTCTAAAAGTCTGCTATACCTTTTTATAGAAATTATTTCTTAAGTAACTCATGTCACTGTAATGCATAACAGGAACAACGTGCTTCCAAGAGGTGAAATATGTAGGAGAAAGATACAAACAGATCTGAAAAAAAAAAAGGAGCTGGGATGATCCACAGAGGTAAACAATGCAACGTGAAGATAATGGCTGGTTCTCCTCTGATGTGAAGAATCACCACAGGCTGGCTTACTCATGCCTTTGATTCAGCTGTAGGAGGACTACAAGAGTGCCCCAAAGTCCAGTGCCACCAACAGCTTGGCAACCCTGGCTCCGGTTTGGCTGTCACGAGGGGGCCAGAAACAGTATAAATAGCCTTTCCACTGAAAAGCTTGACAGGCAGTGTCAAACAGAGGCAGGAATTACTTCTCGAGTGTGTGTCATATGGCACCATTGCATCTCAAAATGGCTGACTGGAGTGTGAAACGCACACAGCTATTACATCAGGCATCATGAAATTATCATTATTTCACCATTTAGAGATTGTATCCAATAGTGTCGGTTGCAGTCATCTAAAATTAACCATTTGCATCTAAACAATGGTGTAGAAAGACTTTTTTTTTTTGACATTTATTTGATTGTTTGTTTCATTTTCTTTATTTTTTTCTGCAACTGTGTAATTGTTTTGCTAGTCACATAAGTAATAAAGTATTCTCCTATTTGTAATTCTGTTAAAATACTATGTGCAATGTTGCAGTAACACAGTGAATTGCAGTAGAGGAATATTTACAATGTCTAAAAGCATTTCACTTAAAATATAAATAAATAAAAAGTCACTATTGCAAGACTTGGTTATTTATTTTTTCTTTGGACAAAATCAATATTAAGCAATTTTTTACTTAAAGTGGACCCGGCTGAAGTCGTAGGTGGCTCAGTGCCACAGGGCATTACTGTCCTTTGAGATTTCTTGGGCGGAATCAAATAAATAAATCCAATGATTGAATTAAAAAAATTCATTTGGTTTTCAGCCCATTGAGACCGTCACATGAGGAGAAAGTCATTCTGAATATTAATTTGCAATAATTTTGCAATACCCCTAGGTGAAAGAAATCTTTATAGCTCACAATAAAGTACATTTAAGAACTTGATTTGAATGGATAACTGCTCATTTCCTACAAGCGTTCTGATCGGTGGAAAGGCTACAGCCTCGTGAGCAAATGTTTTTTTGGGTCACTGACAGTCATTTATGGATAGGACATATATCTACAGTTGGCTTTCATATGCAATCTAGATTAGTCAGACCATCTGTTAAACATCTTTTTGGTCCATTTAAAGAAGTTTCTTCAAGGAAGTCACATTGAACAGGAAACTAAAGTAGACTTTTCGTACTTCTTTTACATTTTAGCCTGCAGATATTCTGGTTTATAAAAAGAGTTCTAACCTACTTTAATAAGAAGTTTGAGTCTTGATATACACAGCATTAACTCAAACATGATGTTGATGTCGCTGCCATTTTACACAGCTTTACTTTTTCGAGCATTAGAAAGTGCTTGACTTTTTTTTTAATCCTAGTTTTATATTGTTATTTTTATTAGCGTACAAAAGACGTTCACTCAGATTCTTACAAAACTTTCATCTTTGGTTGTTCTTAAAAGCTGAGCATTATTATTATTATTTTAAATATTTGAGACTTCATAATCAGTGACCTTATATCCATGACTTTATCATAACTTATCTTTCCCTTTATTTTGCATAATTGCATAACTTACACTCATTTTAGATCAAATTTTGTGAATTTCCATTTTATAACGTGACTTTATATTTGAAACTTTAATATTAAATTTGATTATGGAAATATTGCTTCATGTACAAAATCATATTTTGAACGCGATTTTCACAACACGTTCAAATTGATTCTCACGATCAATTTGTACATATTCGTATGAGGTGCCAAATGCATGCTTATTTGTACTAATTCGTACAACCTCACTCGTACGTTTTTTTTTTACGATTTGCCTGAAACCAAATGACGGGTAGGTTTAAGGCCGGGGTTAGGTTTAGGTCATTCGTACAAATTCCTACGAATTGGCACACTCGTAAAATTCATTCGATTTAGAAGAAATCGTTTGAATACGTATGAGTGAGGTCGTACAAATTTGTACAAATTAGCCACCACGTAAAATATGTATGAATTGCCGTGAGATCAGGTTGGATTTTCACCTTTTGCAACCAATAAATGGATACTTATAAAAGTATGACAATTGTATGGATATATGAACCTTAAACCTAACATTCAATTGCCAAAATTTTGCACACTGCAGTGTAATGGTACGGTGTGGAATGTCTTTTCACATCTTTACAATATAAAGATATGCCCTCACAGTGCCCTAAGCATTCAACCCTGCAAAACAATCTGTAAGAGCAGCCAGTGAATGTTTTAACCTCAAGTGCAGCCGAGTTCTTAAACGTGGAACAGTAACGTCTTTGTTCCCTGCTATTCTATTGGCTTGTACAGTAGTTTATGAGAGAGAGCCTGTTTAAGCGGCAGTGGGAATGTAAGAGATGTGATTCAGATGCACTGTGATTATTTTGCAGCGTACTCAACATAATGATGTGTTTGCATCATAACTCAGCATTCCGAGACATTTCCTCCCAGCTCACAGGACGCGTTAATTTCCTTTCTCTACGAGACCCGGAGCGCCTTAGAAACAAATAAATTGAGGTAGTTTCGGGGTATAGCAGGGAGTGTTCTGGGATAGTTTCATTTGTCTCGGTTATTAAAGTAAGGTAGTGGTTTTGCCAGTAATGAGTAGGAGAAGCAGATGAGAGCGTGAACGGCGAGCGTGTTTCTGGATAAGGCCGTGGGTCAGTGAAGCAATCTGAGAAGGATGCTCTGTCATGCTCTACAAGTCGTACCTCTCAGAGTGAATCAGAGGGAGGTTCGGCTCTGAGCCATTTCACACCCTGAGCACACCTCTCTAAAAGTGATGGATTTCTTTTTACTCATGCCCACCTGCGTGGTTCCATTCGGGTGTGTTGCCATTTTAGTGGCATTCAGCATTTGATCCAGAGAATAATCTGAGATATCAGAGAATAATCTGAGAGATAATCTTCACAAATTACCAGCTTTTAAAAATTAATAAAAAAAGAAGACAACATGAAAACATGAAGTATAAACATACCAAGAGAATTCAAAAGGGAACAAGGGCGAACGAGGAAACTAAACAACAAAACTACAGGGCACTACAACTTAGTACAGGAAACAGGAAGTAGGCTACAACAAAAGTCCCAACACAACACTAGTGATGGTTTATTAATTAACAATGCATTCATTGCGTCTGCCATGTGATAAATTAATGAAAGACTCAGAGGGAAAGTAATAAAATAGAGTATATTCCTCATTAATTATATTTGGCTGCGTTGTAATGATGTCCAGATCCACAATAGATATGGCATATTTGGACATTTCCATGGAATTTGGTATTTGAAAATGTAACAGTTAACACCACACAAATAAATGAAATTGACTTTGTAACACTCTTTGTATCAGCTGAGGATATTTAAAATAAGTAAAATTGTTTAAAATGTTAAAATTGTATTGATGATGGCAAGATGACAGATATAAAACAGCAGTAGTGTATTGACACAAAACAACAGAAGAACTAAAACAACATTGTATACATAGAGAATAGCTCTAAACAATCCAGTAGATGTGTTGCTCCAAGGTACAAGTCCACAAAAGTCCTGGTTGGTAAGTAAGTCCACAAGACGTTCCTTCTCAGCACCAACAAGATACAAATACAGACATATTCGCTGGGTAAGACATCAGGCCTCCATCTTCAGCCACACTGCTCCTTTTATATGGACTGGCAACTTCCTACTACCTGTCATCGCTCACATGACAGGAGAGTTTCAACCCTTAAAGACAAACACACAAACTTTTAAAATAAGTAAAATGGACAAGGGAACATGCAAAACCTATTAAAACTCTGATATACAAATGCACTGTTACATACAGAGTGGTAAAACATGTCCCTTATGTTGCAAAATTGGCGACAGAATTAGTAAAATTATCTTCTATCTTCTAATCACTGCAGAACTCAGGGAACATGTAGCAATTGTTGCATGACTGCAACAACTCTGTTGATCTTAATTGGAATATTTTCCCTGAAATTTTGAGTTAGATTACTTTACAAGAGAGTAATTATAAACACAGTGTAAAAGTGGATTGGACTGAGAAAATGGTGTGTGTGTGTGTGTGTGTGTGTGTGTGTATTCCACAACCCCACCCCCTAAAAACATATAGTACAATTTAGCCATGCTAGCAACCACCTTTTTCAAGTCAAAGAACTTTTAAAAATCACAATTAGTGATGGGTCATTTCTGAATGGTTTTCTCAATGTATGTGTGACATGGCAAAGATTCAGGAGTTCAGTCATTTATGTTACTCACAAATTATCTCTGGCTGCATGATAATCAATTCATTATTCAGAGTATGATCAAGATTGCATAGATGAATGTGTGCGGGAATTTGCTTGGGAAAAAAAAATATACATATAAAACTGAAAATTTGACTGACTTGAAAACTGACTTGAATAAAGATTAGCTAATTTTGATTAACAAGAGCAAAAGAGTGTAAGTAAAATGATCTGATTTTCCCATCACTAATTACAAGGGGGTATAACCGAAATATTTTAAGTCATGAATTAAACATGTACGTAAATGTCTTGAGCCAACCACACACCTTTTTTAAAGACACCATTCATAAAACCAATTTAGGACGATGTAACAGGAAATGCTAACCTATCTCCAGGTTTTGCTCTTTATTAATGCATCTGGACCAGAGTGGAAACAAAGACGCCTATAGAACCGTTTCTGATTCTCTTGAGATGATGCCTGACTCTCCGATGAGGTTAGCTGACAGTCATTCTTCATTACTGCGCTGACATCCCAGTAAAGAGCTCGATATTATCAGGGAGGCCTGTCTCACTCTGTCTGATTGTAAGCACCTAAATCATCGACGTTGGCACTTTCCAGGAAATTATTTGTTGCATCCCTCTCTGCTTGATTGAGGGGTAAACAAAGCAGCGGCAAGCTATTGCTGACGAAAAACTGCTTCCTGATATGCATTGATCTGGCACACTTGCTTTTGCAGACTTAACCCTAGTGTTGGAAATTCTGATCTGGGCCAATTACATCCACCGCTCTTCTGCTGCATGCTGTACACTTCATATAAAGGCTAAATGGAAGCACTCGCCAACTCAACAGAGGCCAGAATAGCAATCATTAAGTGCTCGTCAGTCCCCACCGGTCCTCTATCCCACGACTGGAAGCATGCTTATGACTGCACCATTCCGTATTAATTGCCAAGTCATGAATGCCAGGTGGTCATCCATGGCTAACAGAGCTCTGAGTACTCTAAAATGTGACCATCGGCGTCTCCGTTAATAACATCACTTCTTCCCGCCGCTTAATGGCTATTAGATATGCTGCTATGTGCCTAATATCGGCACCTATTGAGATACTTGTTCACAGAGGAGTGCTGTCTCTTTGGTTCCCAGCTGGACTCCTTTACCCTCGTCACTACAAGACCTGCATGACCAGAGCGTGAGGCTTCAGTCAATCCCATCGTCCTGTTTCCATTGCAGGAACCCATTGGCGTTTCTCCCCACACTGTGACTGTAGCTGCTTCTTTCTGGCCTGCCGCTGAGGCCTGGCTCTTACAGTCATGCACAGTGGGACGGTGAGTGGAGTTATTAAACATCCCCCCAAGGGTGAAGGAGCACGAGAATCGCACAGTCCCTTGGAGAAACCATTAGTTGAGCGGACAGAGCTGTTAAAAGCTCTGCTACTGTGAAGGAGGAGGGAAGAACCAGAACGGCTGGGCTCAGAGCCTGTGGCTCATGCTGACCCCTACTAACGGTACTCTGGAAACAACTGGAATTAAAGGGGTCATATTGTGAGGGATCACATTTTTCTTGATCTTTTGAGATTAGAGAGTTCATTGTGCTATTGGAAACATACTGTGACTTTTAGAAAACTTGCAAACTTCTGTACCTCGACAATATCTACATCACACAAAGACTATGTTTACATGCACATTTTTTGGTTCAGTCAGACTGAATGAATTCCACTAAATGGAGCGATTCGGTGAATATGTGCGTTTAAATGTCACAAGCTTCAAATCAGAATAGTTTTTTCTGACATGCACACACTACACAACAAACGTTTCTCACTATTTGCACATAATAACCACTGCTATACACTGCTTCTTTATTAGTTTTCTTTTCTGTTTTTTTTTTTTTTTTTTTTTAAACCGAATAACTATTTATCTATTTTTGGATAGATACTCTATACATATAAACTGCAGTGCCATGCTGCTCATATTAATCATGCCGTAAAAATGGCCCTTCCCAACCCCCGAAAGGGGTTGTCTGTGGATGAGAATCCAAAACTTTCACTTGTGGGACATGTCCTGCTTCACTTCAGAGTTGGCGAGGGAAAGGATATATTAACTAATATATTATATTAACAGGACATACTGTTTTTTTTTTTTACTGTATTTCTACAACACTTCATTCAAAAGCAAGAACCATGCGAACCATGTGTGTTCCAGGTGTTCCAAAATGAGAAACTTTTTTTTTTATGATATACTTTTGATTTATATTTATATTATGTATTTAAAAGTGTGGTAAAAAAGCCCCTTTAACTGAAGTCATAGCCAAAGTGCAGAGTCTGAAAAGTACTGTAGAGAATACAATTGTAGACGAATCACAGATTTTTCTCTCCATAAGAGAAGCAATGGAGTACAACAGATTAAGCATAACTAATATGCAATTAAAACCTTACAATGAGAAGGGCAATCATACATTTTCCTCAATGCTCGGCTAGATGAAACAGGTGAGCGTTTGGCTCCGGCTTCCTTAAGTGACGGAAGTAATGACGCCGATTAAAGTTGAGTTCCTCACACAAAGTGCAGGGATCACAGGTGAGAATATGTGGCTAGTTTAATTACTTAGCAGACTTGTGTGAAAAGTGAGTTTACAGCGTAAGAGTGTTTTCAGGCCAGGAGATCGCTAGTTTTATATCCAATTATCTACATGTGGATCCATCTGTGGGACAAAGTGTCTTGGCGTGGGAGTACTCTTATTATTTCATTAGAGGAATCTATGTCAATATAAATGGAGCTGAGCGCAAAATTAGTGTGGAAGCCTTCGGAGAATTTGATTTGTGCAGTAATTAGAACAGATTTCATCATCTGAATACTCCTTCTCCTCTCACCTCTCCAAAGTTTTGACCTTGGACTAAAAAAAGCTTTGCATTTAAAACAGACAAGGGAGCACTCCCAAACTTCTGGCAACTTTTTGCTTCTCAGTGTGCATTACCGCAAAACTACTCTCTCCCTATTTCTGCTGCATTTCATTTAATTCGGAGAGCACAAAAGACCTTAGTTACTGTTATTTGCCCGAATGATTAAAGGTTGGTATTCAGTGCCACGGCGTTCAGGTGACAGCTTGATTATCCCTTTCTGGGTTGCTTTTGTTGGAGTCAGGAATAAGCCCAGGGTGGGGGGTAACGGGGAGCTCCCGCCTGTCTTCATCTCCCTGCCCGCAGGAGGCCTACAGATGCCTGGGCTTCAATCTTGTCCTTGGCTGTCAGTGTGCATCGCTCCGGAGCAGCTCCCTATTGAACTGATGTGAATGTGAATGAAAACTTTACAATGTCACTCGGGAACAGGAGACTTTGCGCTGTCAGAACTGTGTTTGTTTTGATTTACAGCATTAGTGGAGCGGGCCGAACTTGAGCACTGTTATTGCTGCTGTCTGGAGGGAAGCAAATCACCATGGTGACTACATTGCTTGCAAAAACTTGCTTCTTGGCTACCTTAACCAAACTACAAAACATTCCCCTGAAGTAACAAGGTGGAGTCTATAATTTATGTGCCACTAATGCTGCCTAATTGTTCACCCATCACCCGTCTGCCATCGTTCAGGCCAAATGTGAGGTGCAGCCCCTCTCTATTAGTTCAGCTAGTTTTGTTTTGTAAAGGTCAGGGTAATTTGAAAGCACACACTTTCAAATTGTTTATATTACACAAAAAAAAAAAAATGTAATGACGACACTGTCCATAAAACTAAAAGAACTTGTTACTTTTTGAAAAGACAAGAGCCCAATCGAGCTCATCTGTCAACTCTTTAATAGTCACGATCACAAAACCAGTCATACGTAGCACGGGTATATTTGTAGCAAATATAATTTGTAATTGTCCTTCTTTAAATATATCAAACCTTAATTTAATCAGCTTTTATATGTGACAAACAATGAGGTTTTGTAGTCCAGGGTCACATTCAGTATCTGCATTTCAGTATGTTTTTGATACCATTAATGAAAACCTGCAACACATGGTAGACACATGTTTATGCACTGTACTATGATTTAATAGATAACTAGTTGTCAAGTCCTGGTCTGTTCACATAGCATGCAGTGGCGGTTCTACATTGAATTGCTCCTCCCTGGGCGAGACCCCCCTGAGAGAGCGTAAAGGGTGGAGCGAGTGCTAGCGCCATTCTTGCGAGAGCGCATTTTTGCATGCACATAATTTTCTGTGCTGTCCCATTTTTTATTTTATTTTTTTTTATTTTTTTAAGGACTGGTATTGCTACCAATAGACACAATGCTCTTGCATTTATAGGCAGTACTGTGCAAAACTCTAAGGCCACTAGTATTTTCACAAACAAAAAATGGTTTTAAGTCGGCTATTTCCATCTTTTGCGGTCACATGTCTTTTGGAAATATGAGTTTACATTTCCAAACATTATTTTTGTCATTAATTGTAATAATGCAGTGAGACGTCTGCACAAGGAGTCTGCTCCACACAACAGCCAGTGCTCCACACAGAGACGTTGCCACAGTTCTTCTCTTTACCTAATTCTTGGCATTTTTATAGACGTTAATCAGAGTTCATAGATGCTTTGGACAATAAAAACTTTATTGACTGTACATGCTGCCAAAAGTTTGGTATATTTTATGTAAACTTTGAAAAGGGTTTATTAATCTGAAAATGTATTTTGATCTTCTCCATTTGTCTGAGCCCCATCTAAACCAATCGGCATGAGTGCGGCAACACAAGATCGGAGCAGCTTACAAGTTTGTTGCACGCCATTGACGTTTGAATGAGACTTTTGGCAAATAATCAATTTTAGCCTGCTTCTCCTGTGCTTTTTATACCGAAGGAGGAGGAAAAGGAAACATGGCCACGTTGTCTTTCAAAGCTTCATTATTAAAGATTGTTCACACATCAGATATTCTGCAATGTGTTGTTAAAAATCGTTCTTCACACTTTGTGGGAGGAGGTCAGAGCAGAACCACCAAAAAAAGGCAACATTTCTCCGCATTGCATCACATGTAGGCAAATAACTTTGGCATGTTCCCGATGAACATATTGATTTGTGTCAAAACAACTGAACGGGCTTCAGCTTTATGATGAAGCAAACGTAAGCGAAAGGAACAAGATCATCCGCGCTGCGATTCAAAGAACTTCTGGAGCTGGTGAGCTGTGGGCGTCTGAAGTGGGAACCGTTGAAGGGTATCTGCGATGACAGAGAAAAGTAATTTTGGTTGGAGACCGAAGTGACAGGAAGGACAGCGTGACTTTGTTTCCCTTCTACACCCTTTGAGACCGGTAGCGAGGTAGAGCACCAGTATTATCAAATTCCTCCTCCTCTTCTTCTTCTCCAACCCCGCATCACAACGTCTCGCCTCCGCAGGAGGGGGCCCGTCACGTCAAGGACACGCCACGCTTGACATGGCAACAAGCAGCTAATTTATATCCTTCTCCTGGACAAACATGAACACAGCGGCAGTCATGTCACCCAGGAGCCGGTATAAATATGCAAACACAGATTCGGAGGAGCAAGGGCTCTGTCCGTTTGCCATCTTTTTTCATCTCGTTTTACCTCCTCTGTGGTTTGTCCTCTGCTGACTTTTCCCTTTGTTGGTGGTCATTAAAACCGGTGGGGTTGTAGGTACTGCTATATGGTGAAAAGAGTGACGCTACAAAGGCCCGGGTGATAAAGAGAAATAATCGCATCTGTTACGGTTTTCATTAATATTGCAAGGGTGTTTTGCACTGTGTTTTGAAGTTCAGAACTCTTCTACAAGTCTAAGTCACAAAAGAAAGTGTCCATGGATGTCTGTTTGTAAAACCATTTAAACTTGTATGGCTCTCTCTCTCTCTCTATATATATATATATATATATATATATATATGCTTAATATATGATGCAAACAGTGAAACTAAGTTGTTTAAAAAGTTTTCTATATTTAAAATATAGATTTTTCAGACTGTAGTTCAGGGTCCAAAAAAAAATTTCAAGTATAAATAATG
>JAUMHG010000041.1:2341710-2355776 GCA_032359395.1 Enteromius anoplus | reverse complement strand
TAAAAGCTCAAAGGCAAATCGGTCTCTCTGGCGAGTTCCCATATGTAACGTCGAAGTGATTCGACTGAAAGGGTAAGGATGAATTGTGAGACAGGGTTTTGGATTTATGTATCCATTTTTGGGATGTGGGTGTTGCATTCATTGTTATAACATTGAAATCTTGTCATAACTTACCAAATTATATATCTGAAGTAAACTTACCCTTTTTTTCCCCCCCAATGCATTTACTTTTTTGCTGCTTGCCAATAGATACAAGTTCACTGTTACTTCTAAAAATACCAAATTTTCTTCACATCGCATCGGATGTTTGCATGCTGTTTGCTTTAATGGATCACTAGACCTTCTGTCTCCCTTGATAATGAGCGACGTGAAACCCAACCGTGTCAAACGCCCGAAAAAGGAAAGGTGCCCGTGAGGTGCGTGGAGACAGAGATGTATGTGTGTGACAGTAACAGGCTTGTGGTGAGTAATGAAAGAGGAAGTAAACACAAATAAATGTATTAAACTGAGGACAAGCTTTGTCCTCTTCAGGCGCAAAGTCTCTGACTGAGAGCCGGCGTGAATGAGAGTGAATTATAGGCCATTTACCCTCGCTCGACTCCATAGAATTATTCAAATTCAGAGGGTGTTTCTACGCAAATGGCCACCTTGACTTTCAATCGCTGTTGGGCTTCACCAGGGACAGATGAGGGCTAGAATTTGTTTAAAGGACATCTCGCTGCTCAATAAAGGTGTTTTGCACAATACGTTATTGTGTATTTGAACAGAATTCAGTGTATGTTTTTGATATATGTAATTTTTCCATTTTTTGGCAAAGTTATTTGCTTTTCAGTATAATAATTCAGTTGATAGTCTTTCCTCTGAGTCTTTACTCTCACTTTTGGTCCAACTTTATATTAAGTGATCTTTGTTAAGCACATGCACCAAAAAAAAAAGTAAAATTTACTTAATTGTGGTCATATTGTATTGCAAAACACTTTTGCTGCTATTTAGGTGGGATATAGGTTAGCGTTAGGGACAAGTTTGGTGGTATGTTTATGCTTAAGGGTGGGTTGAGGTGAAAGGGATGGGTCAACAGTGTAATTATAATTGTAATTAAAGAAATGAATTACAGATGGAAGTGTTATGCTCCAGCTGCCACAGAGAACACTTGAAGTCTCGAAAAGCGAAGTAATAGACTTTTAATCGTAGAACTCAAGAATACTGGATTGCATACAAAACTTGGAGACGTACATGATGATAAAAGTAACATTAAAGCTTGACAACCAAGGACAAAACAGAACAGATTTATATACACAGGAAACACACTCAGGAAGAACGGAAGACAGGTGAGGAGCACAGGTGGAGGTAATGAACTAATTAAGCTGAATCAAAAACAAAACATGACCAAACTAGGAAAAACAGGAAGACATGAAAAACTAAAACAGACAGACTACGTGACAGTAAGTATGTGGGAATTTATTATTATTTTTATTAACATGTATTTACACAATAAGTGCATTATCTTAAATTGTTCATTTAAATTTATTGTAAGTACAGTTAAAGGCTACCTAATATAAAGTTGAAGTATTTACTTTTTTATTAAGAAAAAGAAAGAAAGAAAGAAAGAAAGAAAGAAAGAAAGAAAAGAAAAAGACTAATGCTGATGTCACAGACACACTGAGCTCTGATCACCACCACCTGACATCAAGCACCACCCCAATCACCTCCAGCATAAAACTACACAAATCTGCAGTCATTGTCTGAGCTTCTTTTCACCAAAGTGGACTAACCCATGTCAAGATATTCCTAGTGATACTTACCGCTATTACTTACCCTTGTCTTAACCTCATTGTGAAACACGTTCTCACTCTCAACTGCATTTTGCGTAGTTTTTTGACGAGCAAGGTACTCCTTTGTAGTCACTTTTTCACGCGAAGGGTCCTCTGTTTTTTGGGGTTTTTTTTTATATATGAAACCCTTAGCGTCAATCAACATGCACACACAATGTTTTTTTTTTTTTGTTTTACTATCATATGATATATTGGGTGCAAACTAGTGGCGGGCATAGATTATTATAACTTTTTAATCTAGATTAATCTCACTGTAATCTTAGAATTTATCTAGATTATTCTAGATTAAAATAGCTCATTTAAATTATTCTGAAGGCATTCAGAGTATGTGTGCTACCCAAATAATGACTAAAAGAAAGTCTTTGAGAAGGGATTTCTCAAGCCTGGTGCATTAGACCAATAATTCATGACTGATTTATTTAACTCAGATTACACATTTTTAAAGTTCTTAATCATATTACATTTAAGGGCACTTGTTTCTTAAATACAAAGTGAAATTTAAAACAACTTGTATGCCAATTCATAACCACGCTATCTTTGTAGACCACACCAGCATGGCTCCAGCAGTTTCTCTAGCTTTGTCAACTTCTCATATTCAGCATTTGTTGGGAGGTCCAGATTGTGCTTCTACTGACACCGGTTTCACACACGTCAGGAGGGCGTAGGCCCATGTTAACAGATGAGAGGATTCACATCACACAGCAGCTCATAGCAGGAGCAGAGCAGAAGCGGGAGTGCTGTGATCATTTCGTCACCGAGTCTTTTTTTTCTGCTCCGCTTACGCTGAATTAAAGTGACGGTGCATTGTTCTTGATCAAAACTGAACGGATTAACATCAAAAGTAACACATTTTACCATAAAATCATGTAATTGATGTGTTTTGTGTTTCACATTTCACCATATGAAAAAATAATATACAAAAAAATCACATCACAAGTTTTTGCCCAAACTTCAAAGGTCGGTTGAATGCATAAAAGTAGAAGCATTTGATAGCTTTAAGATTAGTTTTTCAATTCAATTAATCAATCAAAATAAACTTGGAATTCCTATTCAATCTAGCATCCGCATGCAAGCCTTCTGTTGCATGGCAAAATGTAATATTCCTTATACAAAATGTAAAAAAGTTCTGACATATTTTTTCCTTTCAGGCTCTGTTATTTTTTCATATACGCATATTGAAAAATTCGCTCAAATTTATTGCGTAAACTATAATATAGACAGTCGCATAACAAAGTATGCTGGCAATGATCTCCATCAAAGCACATGGCACACAGTGTTCGGAGAAGAACGCTGGAAAATACGACAGAAATAAAATGCTTGTCTACTGCAGTACAAGCCGCGGTTCAGATGCGCGTGACAAACGCTGCCAGTATGAAAGCACAATCGGCGTGCGCTGCTCCTGCTCTGCATTCACACCACTTCCGCCAAGCTGAAGGGGTGCAGTGTGAAACCTGCGAAAGTAATCGTAGCTTGCGTAGTATAGACCCAGCTCTCAACCCAATTTTGTGACTGGATTAACGGCAATATTATTTTATATCGCCTGATAAGATTCTTATGTTAACGCATCATTTTAACGCCAATAACGGCCTACCACTAGTAAAAACAATGGCATTATTGCATATTTCTAGGAGTGTGGTTTTTCAATGTAAACAGTCAACACAGATTTATTTAAATGATATTATTTACACATTTATGAGCTCGTAACCCAAACCCCTGCCTCCAAACCTACCATCCGTCAATTAAACACAATATAAAGCAGGCAGATACAACCGCCTTCATAATTTTTTTGACAGATATTAATATTCCAAGTCTTCTGATGCAAAATGATTGATTTGTCAGAGGAATAAACGCGGTCACTGTCTCCGTCTTCTGCATAGTTCCTGTGCGTTGCTGCAGAAAATTACGCTTCAAGAATCCTTACGTCAACGTTGGTTGTGAAATATTATTGGCTGTATATCTCGTGAACGATTGCGTCATGCTATCGGAAAGGAATATGACTGAACTGGAGGATGGCAACTGAAAACTACTGAGGACCCTTCGCATCAAAAAGTGACTACAAACAGGTACCTTGATTGTCAAAAAGTGACGCGAAATGGTCTTGACCAAGCGTCAAAATGTGACGAGTTGGGAGTGAGAAAGTGTTGCATTGTGCTCCTCAGTATCTGTGTCTCTCCAACGCTCCTGGATTCCAAATTGTCTGCGGAGTGTGGTTGTCTCATCGTCTCTGTGTTCTCCAATGGATCTCTCTGTGTTCACCAACGCTCCCACAAACCTGATAAAGACATCGACATTACGAACTGCATTCTCCTCAGTAAAAGTATCCTCACTTACCATTATTCCTGTTCTCCTCTGTTTATCACCCGCTGCTGTTAATAAACTGTATTATTGTGCACTTACCATCTGAGTTCCATCCGCTTCATAACAGCTGAAAAAATGTTCAGTGACATTTTTTTTTTTTTTATTATTTTACACTTGTCTGTCAATTTGTGGCTCCAGCAGTATGGCTTACGGATCAATCAGGGAATTCACTTAGGGCGTCATCAGCCCGGCCCGTAGCTGTGTAAAGGATGCCACTGGCACAAGAGGGATGGAGGCCACTGGCACAAGACTCCATCTATCACTGCTGTTTTAAACAGTTTTAAGAGACTCTTTCCTCTGTTTTTCACCTTTCAGCTCTTTCATCATCAGACGGAATTGACTGTTCACTCGCTTTCTTCCTCTGTTTCTCTAGGCATGATGATTGTGTGTAAAGAGCCACGACCTGCATGAAGAAGAATACTGTTCACATGCAGAAATGAAGCCAGGCTCATTAAAGAAACGACCTTGTAGCAACTTCAGTGCACTACTATACTGTACATGTGGTATCCCATGTAAGATATAATCAGGAATCTAAAACACAAAACTGGGTTCAATTGCTTGTGTTATACGGTATTTATGATATATATATATATATATATATATATATATATAGTGACTGCACTATAGAAAAGGTTGTTTTAGACATATTCTCATGTGTACAACTAATTATTTATATTTTATTGTTGTAGAATTGTTTATCCATTATTTTAATTGTCTAAATTACAGTGGTGCAATTTGCTGCAAGCTGTTTCTTCATGACTGACTTCATATTCACATATCATGGTTCACTGCTCAAGAAAGATTTTGTGAAAGCAACTTTTTGTTTGCTGCTTGCTGGCAATTTAACTAACTTTTAACAACACAGTTTGCCTTTCAAAAACTTCTGCTGATTAGATGGACTTTCATTACAGTCCACTGGAGAGTGAATATCACATTATTACTGCAAATAAAAGTTTTTATAGTGCAAGTTTTGCACCTTTTATTACGCTAGAAATATACTCTTTGCCTGTAGTTTTAGTTCTTAGAGGAAATCTGCAAAATGTATAATTCCAGTATTGCAGTACTTGGGAGTCTTGACCTGTTAGATCAGCTTCTGGACATCTTGTCAATTTTCTTAGAGGAAGAAAAGAAAAGAGGAAGACTTGTAACCAGTCTTTAAAACATGAAATAGAAAATCAACATTGGGTGTATTATGATGTGATGTTTTGTTAAAAAAGTGAAAATTGTTCACTTTCTCAAATAACTTTAATAATGTGAATGTATTTTTAACAACATGAGTTTAACATATTATTTAAAATATGAGGTGTTATATTGTTTTTTGCACCTCATTATCCAAACTACAGACACTTATGATCAATAATTAGCAACTTCCCAGAAATAAATCTCACATCTATTTTTGTTTGATTACACACTGGAAGTTTAAAATTGTGTAAGGTATGTATGTAAATGCAGAATATTTGCAAAGAATAACATAAGTTCTCTTTTTTTCTTTTGAACACATAATAGTTTTCTATCTATTATTCTATTTTTATTATTGATAGTGTGGCAACTGCTCTTTTGTCTTTTTCTTTTCTCTTCATGTAGAACTGAAAATCATACAGAGACTTAAAAAAAAAAAAAAAAAACTCTTATTAAAGTGAAGCGTCTTTCTTTTATGTGCCACGGCAAACGGGCTGCACTTTGATTTCATTTGGAATACAAATCCACCTGTGCAATTGAATTTATTACACATAAGACCTCGTGCATGTCCTTTATATAAATCGGGTTTATCAGCATGATGCCATTAGGGTCTCTCGGTAATGTAAGATATTATAGGTTTCCTCTCTGATCCTCACATCAGTATGCATGACCGGCCTCTTGTCTTTCTAACACAGTCGGCAAGACTAAGCAGAATAAATTCATCTACTAATCAAGTGCAATTCATTTCACAAACTTCTATTCTATATAACCACCTCAAGAGATTCTAAAGCCATGTTTTTACATATCAGTCACCTCATAATGCTCATCCTCACACTGCTTTCAGAAAGTGAATGCGTAAGTACTGAGCATCCAGAAGTGTTTTTTCAGCGTCCTCAAAGGACACACAGTTTCTTTGTTCTGCTGAGTTGTGTTTGTCATTGTTGATTATGTAATTATATGCTTGAGTTTTAAAAGTGGGAAAACGTTTCATGTTAAATTTATAGCTTTCCTCCTTACCTCGTCATGGTAACCATCAACCAAAACATTTTTTAGAGGCACAGTTTAGCCAAAAATGAAAAGGTAACATGTGCTCATTAGTTTTACACTCTTATCGTCATTATAAATAATGTTCCTGTAGCACTTCTTATGCAGTTGTCATGACTCAAGACTAAAGCTGTCAAGTTTTATACAGAGTGCATCATACTGTAAGTGTCGTTTTAAAGTACTTTTTAGTCACACAAACTCCATTTCTAGTCTTCTGAGGGCACCTAGTCAATTGAATGTAATTAAAAGGGTCATATGATGCCCACACACATTTTTTACCACATTATTCTTTCTTTGTGAAAACATTTTAGAGGTGTTATGAACAGCTTGTAACACTCCAAAGAAAAATGGAAATTTGAAATTGCATCATATGACTCATCAATAACTGCTGACAAATTAGCAGTAGTAGTAATAGTAGTAGTAAACATAAAAATAAACAAATAAAAAATACAATGACATCAACAAAAACAATACAAATAATAATTAGTATTATTACTGCTACATAATTATTTTATTTACAGTATTAATGTTTTTACACAGAATACATACATATAATAATTTAAATACTATTAAAATAGCGTTAAAAAGACACACATGCACACACACAGAGCAAATGCCTTGGGCAATTATGGAGGAGAATAATTCTGATCCACTTCATTTTTCTAAAGGCATTCAAGTCATTCTTAAACCCATCTTTAAATTATCTCAAATGAGCAGAGTTTAGTCATTTCCATTAATGTTATTAAAAGAAGGTAGTTTCATACTGAAAATAAGCCGATTCATTACAGTGACTGGAACATCATTTCAATGCTAATGATTAATATGAAGACACAGAGGGACGCTGGGTAAACAATAAGGCAGCCTGATTATGCATTGTCATCTTAGGTAGCAGCGCTGTTCACTGTCTAGACAGTGATAGAATATGAATATAAAGACACTGGCAATTAAACACTGATGATACAGAACAACCCACTTTCAATATTGTATTAAAAAGTTGATGTAATCTTCAATCGCAGCTGAGGATAAAAAAAATGTGACATGAATCAGTTGTCTGCAGCTGCATGCCAGAAGACTTGTGCTCTCATCAGAAGCCATGTCCCCATCCCTTCAAACAACATGAGTTTTTAAGTTTGGAAATTAATTATAGATTAATAATAATTAAAATAATCAGTTCTGAACAGTAATTCACATAGCAGACCCATTCTGTGCATATATATAGCAAACATATTTGTATTTATTTATTTAACAATATAATAGTACTATAAATAAATGCATGTATTAGTTTATTTTTAATAATACGTTATATTTATTTATTTACTTATTATTTAATAATATTTTGCATTTAATTATTATTATTACTATCTTATTTTATTATTTTTTATTGTATGTTTTTTTTTTTTTTACTTCATGGTTACACAATATAAACACATTAAAACAATAAAAAAAAAAATAATGAAATCAACACAGATCCTTGGATTAAATTATAACAGCTTTACATGTTTTAAACATGGTGTAAACATGATTTTTGATTCAGTCATGTGTCATTTATTTGTCCAGAGCAAGCTTTAAAACAGGCTCATTAAAATTCAGATATTGAATTTCTCAGTTTTCCTTTCCTAATATTCCTTCTACAGCACCTTTTGTTTTCATCTATGTCAGGAGACATATTCTTTCAATTCAAACGTTTCACAATTTCCCTGCGGTCAGCTAATTAATGACCATTATGTGCCCTGGGGCCTTCAAAGAAATTGTGATTTAATAAATCAATCATGTGATCGATTGTCACATAGGTAGAACTGTATGTCCCTGTCTGATTATTAGCATATGAAAGTGTAAAAGTCTCTTTATTTCGCACACTGCTCCTTTGGTGTCTTGTCTAGGGGGATTTTAATGGAAATCTCTTATCTCCAGAAAGTCTTTCAGGTGTTCAAAAGACTTCCTGTTAAATAATATAATCCGTAAAGCTCCGACAATTACCACTAATTCCATTTTAATTCAGTGGAAAGGTGAAGTGACAGGGAACATTTTATGGCTTTGGAGCTGAAAATGTAATTTTGATTTCAATTACTCTACAGAGAGTTATGTCTGAATCTTCAAAAGACAGTGAAGATACTGGACTGGAAACAACAGTTTTGGCAACTACTATATGATTTCAATAACAAATGATGCTGTAAAAAAATGCAAAAGCTTTGAACAGTTGAAGATTTTTGCCTATAGTTGCTGTCACGCCCAGCTGGAGCTGCCAGCTAAAGACTGTAGTTGGCACTCCAGCTTTCTTTGTACTCTGTGTTTTGTGTATGTTTTCATTCCTGGACTCCATTCCCCAGCTTGCACCTCTTTTACTGGTACGTTTACTGGTACGTTTGACTCTCGCCTGGATTATCGTTTACTCTTTTGTCTATGTCTCTATTGATACTGATTGCCGGTGCTCAACCTTGTCTGCCTGACCCTGAGCTCAATAAACTCTCATTTGCATCTGATCTCGCACGCCTCACGTCCTCATCCATGACAGTTACAGTGCGCAAAATGTTCTGTAAAACAAAGAAGAATGTCTGACCTGTTATCCATAGAAATAGTTTTAGTAATTTACACTTTGTATGACTTCATAAAACTTGCAAGCTCATGCATGCACGAGTTGGAGTACTTCTATCAAGATTGTTGTTGAAATATTTACTCAGTTTTTCTTTAATTTCTTTATTTATTTCTTGAAAAGAAACTTTCTACATCGTGTTACATTTTGAAAATGCATCAAAACTTCATTATTGATTTGATATGTCTTTTGATCACAGGATTGCATGTTGTAATAATCTTCACTAATATGTATATGACTGGTCTTTAAGCCAGATGCAATAATTTTTCATTGAAATTAAAGAGCTCATCGGATATCCATTTTCCACAATTTAATATGAATATTTAGTGTCATAATGAAAAGTAATTGACTAAAAAAAAACACTATCAACTATTGTGGGAGGAGCCTGTGCAGAACTCTATCATTCTGACAGCCTAATTTAAGAATTTTACGGATTTTTGAAGAAATACATAGGGCGGTTCCTTTTCGGGAACTGGAACTGCGTCCAAAAACGCTATAGGAATGCCTTCTGAGTGACACGCTCTGAATCTGTTTGTAGAATCTGTCCAATGGAAGGACATGACGTCAGGGCGGGTGAAGTCAGACCTGGAAGTATAAAAGGCGCATGCGGCACAGCCAGTGCTAGCTTTCTGTCATTCAGAACGCGCACTCTGTGTCTCTGTTCATAATGTTAGTCTGTGTGCTTGAAAAACGAGTGAAAGGTCCTATTTCCCCTCCCTAAAGTGTGTGTGTGTGTGTGTGAAATAGAAAAAGAAAAGACCGAAAATGCAGGCAAGCAAGAGCAAGCCAAGCTCTTTCAGATGGTGTGTTTCCTCATTCACACCAGCTTGCTTGGGACAGGAGTCCTATCTCCTTCCCCAAAGGCCAGATCGACTGCCCGCTGTGTTTGCGGTGAAGACCGGCTCGCGACTTCCTCTCGTGGAGCGGGCTCGACCCTCACGCTCAGATCGATGAGCCGCCCCAGTCTATTAAGTATGTTGGAAGTGGTCTCTAGGGCCGTAGAAAAATTAAATATCGATTGGCCGGCAGAGAATTAACCAGAACCAGGCAAAAGTAGGCTCGATGAGCGCTTTTTACGTGCTCCGCCACCACCTCCACATCGGAGCCTGCTGTTTTTCCCCGATTTGCACATTGAGGTGTGTAAATCCTGGGGTAGACCATTCTCTGCACTTATCTTCATTCCTGCCAGCGACTACATCAGAAAGGTGGCAAGTTTGGATGATTACGGGTTTGGACGATGCCAAAAGTGGAACAGACGTTTACGAGTTATCTGTCCTCCGATGTGGCATCGTCCTTAAAGGCTTTGAACTTGCCTACAAAGCCGTTAAGAACTACATCAGCGATTGTAGGCAAGGGTTACTCGGCAGCAGGTCAGGCTGGAGCATGCCTACACACTATGACTGTACTACAAGCCTATTAGGCCGACCTGCTGAAAGATTTAGATGAGCAGGAGAATGTGAGCTCAGACGAGATAGCTGAGCTCAGGAGGACCGCTGAACTAGCCGTCGGCGCCACTAAAGAAACAGCTTGCGCCATAGGAAGATCAATGGCAGCGATGGTGGCCTCGGAGAGGCATTTGTGGCTGATCCTGTCAGATATTAAAGACTGGGACAGGGTCTGCCTCCTAGACTCCCCGCTTGCAATGGCAAGAAAGGTGTGCTTTCTCCGTTTCAGAGGACCACTTATTTAGGTGTGGTATGGGATTCGACCACGATGCAGTTACGCATGTCCCCTGCTCAGCCCTCGGTCTGTGGAAAGGTCGCCATCTCACGTGGCACATCAATTGCCTGGAGATGCTGGCCATGTTTCTAGCACTGAAACACTTTCTCCCAGATCTAACGAATCATCATGTGTTAGTACGCACCGACAACACAGTGGTGGTCTCGTATATCAACCAACAGGGGGGTCTGCAATCACAGTCCCTGTGCAAACTGGCACCTCAGATCCTCCTGTGGGGCCAGGGAAAAATCATCTCGTTAAGAGCGATGTACATTCCTGGTCACCTGAATGTAGGAGAGCAGACGTCTTGTCGAGACAAGGACTGAGGCCCAGGGATTGGATGCTTCACCGTGAAGTGGTGAAGCAGATTTGGAATTTATCAAGCAGAGGTGGACTCTCTTTCCATGTCACCAGAATGTGCAATGTATATGTATCCATGAACTGGATTCGGGAACAGCTCTCCTAGCCGTGAATCAGGAACTGAAATCAGGATTGTCACTCCTGGCCGTAAGCTAGGGACTGGAATCGGGATCGGCTCTCCTGACTATATAAAGAAACACAGTAAGTATCAAAACGAAAACCCAAACTAAACTAGTGACACAAAATATGGACATGGGCGTGACAATAATATCTTTACGTTCTATAAACGTATTTTAAAACCGTTTTACTGATCACTTTACATTGAATATTTGTCATGCTAACATAACATTTATTTATTTTTCTTTTTTTAGAGTAATGTGTGGATGCTTTGTGACATCTGAAAATGAAAGATAGACCTCCATTCTGCTTTGGGGTTGATTTGCTCTTTATTTGTTACTTTTCCATCTGTGAAAACAAGAAAAAAGAACAAGCAAGAGATGGTATAATGTCTGGTGGCAATTTTTTAAGATGTTTCATGCCGTTATTGACCCTGCTGATCAATCGACCTCTGAGAGATCATAGATCATACGGGTTAACCTGTCCCAGCTGCCTCCATCTGCCTGGTAATGGGAAGTCTCTGCGTCTTAAAACAAGTTTCTCCCCACTAACTTCCTCACATAAACGCGTTGAAGTGTGAGAATGCAATGAAATGTATCTGTGATTGTGTCATCTGTGTCTATACAGTATCCTGAATGCACCCAAAAATGCTGTTTTTAGCTTGGCAGCTCACAAGGTTTTCAGACTCAGTAAAAGAAAGTTTGCTTTTAGAGGTACAGTATGCTCAAAATCTAATTCAACCTGAAAATGGAGCTGACACTTCGCGCTAGATTTTGGTTGTAGCACATTTTGATTACAGCTCGCTGTGGACCTTCAGATATGGTGTGAAAAAGAGAGAAGAAGTGAAAAAGAACTAATGAGAGCAGCCATTTTAGCGAGAGAGTCACTTTAGCGTGTATTTGCACGCAGCTCAGAGGCTTTGCTGGATGAACTGCAGCTGCTCGACAAAATCAAACACGCTCCCCTGTGGAAACAGAAAGAGGAGTGTCTGTAATGCTTTACTTCTTGCTCCTTTTTCACAAATTGGTCTCGTATTAATGTTTTCAGTGTGTATCTGTGCGTGAACGAGAAAGAAAGAGAACAAGAGAGACATGGAAACAGGTGAGAGCACCACAATCTTGTACTATGGTGTAATGCTCAGAGCAACAGGGATGAAAGAACTCGTTTTGTTAGGAATCAAATTGTCCTTAATCTTTTGAAATAAAAGAGTTTTGTGTAGTACATAAACATACTTTAACTTTCAAAACTTCCTGTTTAGTACCACAAGAGCATTTACTGAAAAAGAAATGAAAGTAAATTAATAAATACTTTTTTAAACAGTTAATTTAATAAATAATAGCAAGAATGAGAGAGTGAGTGGAAAAGTTAATAACTTAACTAAAGGTCTGACAGCAAGGTTTTGCTGTAGGTAATCAACACTTTAAATGATTTAAATTGATTAAAAGTGTTAATGTTTGCAATTAAATGCTGTACTTTTTAACTTCCTTTTTTAATCAAAGAGTCCTGGAAAAATGTGCCATGAGTCTCCACAAAAAGACAGGAGTAATGATGCAAAAAAACAGCTTTGATCAAATTGCACTTTAATTAAAATTATTTCAAACAGAAAACAATTAGTTTTAACGTGTGTGTGTGTGTTTGTGTGTGTGTGTGTGTGTGTTGTTAATCATATAGTTCCAGTTTGACACTTGAACCTTTACATTTAAGTAAAGAGAAATGGTAACACTTTATTTCGATAGTCCACTTTAGATATTCTACTAAAAGTAAGTAACTTTACAAATACATGTCAACTAGCAGTCATCATAGTATTGGTAGACTGTCTCCTTAATATCTTCTAACACTCTATTTTGATGGATTCACAACATACTACATACTGTACTGTCAGAAACTTTGTAAGTAAATGTCAACTTATTCTACTAACCCTAAACCTACCTTAACTAGTCTTCGGACTCTGAGAGTCAGTAGACATGTAGTTGAGAATTAATGAGAATTAGTTTATATGTAGTTGATATGTAGTTACAAAGTTAATTATAGTTAGTAGAATGTCTAAATGTACTATAGAAATAAAGTGTAACCAATTAATTAATAATAATTATACTAAAAGTTGTATACCTTGTTATGCTATGGATTTTCACAGTTGAGCTGACTTGCTTTTTTCAGGGTCAGGGAGCTAAAGCTTTCTGAATGTTGATAAACTGATCTTATTTCTGCTGTTCTCTCTCTCTCTCTCTCTCACACAAACTTACTTTCTCTACCTTTGTCAAACACACACACACACACACACACACACACACACTTCCCAAACAACACAACATGATGCAAAAGCTCTTGCTAATGATGGTTCCTCTCAGCTCTGGTTGTACATGTTGCCTGATGGACTCAGTGTGTCCTAAAAAGCAAGAAACACTGCAGGTGATTTTACCCTGCGCTGTTAATTACCTCCCTTGACAAGCTCGGCGTGTAGCCGCTGTTTAGCCTTTGTCTTCTCACACACTCATGCATAAAACACTAAACAAGAGACTTTTCAGCTCAGACAGAATAAAGAATATGATTTGACATCTCTTCTGAGAATTAACCGAAATATCCTCACCACGTAGCATCACACAGTGATACATGGAATTTATTTAAAACTTTTCTTGATAATTTCGCCTGAAAGTTAAGGATTGGTGCAGCATAGTAAACATTCTTAAAATGATTGTATAGCGAACCAAGGAAATTGATAGTTCCAACTTAGTTCTGACTATATATATATATTAGGGGTGGGCTTTGATTTTTTTAAAATCTAGATTAATGTAGATTAATTTTGAAATTAATCTAGATTAATCTAGATTAAAATGGCTCATTTGAGATCTGCCAAAGGCATTCAGAAT
>JAUMHG010000041.1:2276517-2290316 GCA_032359395.1 Enteromius anoplus | reverse complement strand
AATGCTTTTATTTATACATTCATTCATTCATTCAATATTTATATTTTAATGTTAAAATTTTTGATGTAATGTTTATGTTAATGTTTTTTTAAAAAGTATTTAATGCTCTTTAAAATAATAATAAATTAAATGATTCACAACAGTCAGGAGACTTAGGAGACTTAGAGCTGTAGTTTTGCTAAATGCTTGCACCAGCCCAAACCCTCTTTTGGCTTTGAAATAGTACCATCAGGATTTACTTAAGAAAAGCAGAGATGAATTATCGATAAAAAAGGCACGGACACAATTATTTCTCCCACTTTCCTTTCGCATTGGTTCTGAAAGGACAATGCTCACTGTTCTTTGTCACTAGGGTTTACAGCTCACAAGCACTTGTGTAAATGAAATCAACCCATCACTGGAGGGGTTCGGAAAAATTAATTGTTGAACATTGAACAAATAAAGTCAAAAAAAAAAAAAGAAAGCATGTTATAAGAAACTGAATAACCCATAATAGGGGCACTGGAAATATTTTGCAGATGTAAAATTTGAATGAAAAAAAAAAATCTCTATTTTGTTTTATTTTGTGGAAAAGAATCAAGAAAGGGTGATTAAAATATATTTTTGAATAAACTTTTTCTGTAATCGTTATTCAGACTTTTTATTAATCTACTGTCGATAGTTAAGTAAAAACTAAATGCACAAATGTTTATGTAATTTAATTGTTAAAGTCATTCAAGTCAGAGTACACAGAAGAAAGTCACCTAAAACATGAAATTTAAGTCCACGTGTGACACTGACACTTTCTGTGACTGACGTCAGGTGTTTGTTTGAGGTGTGCATCAAAGCGTCTGATTCATTTTCATTCCCTCTCCGGCTGTTTCCTGTGTTTCTGCACGCTGTGAGTATGTGAGAGGTTAGGCTGTTTGTGTGAAAGAGTCATCAGAACGCTCTAGTGTGCGCACCATGGCGGGCGCCGTGGGGTGGAAGAGTTTAATAAAGATCAGACTCATTTACTTCCTCAGAAGAAACCTGAGAGATCACAGCGCACACCACCGTTCAAACTGAAACCCAAGCACCAGAACCCAACGCTAAATACACTTACTTCCAACCGCAAGCAGCGTGACAACTCTTCCTGTCCACTTTCACAGGTTAACCCTACATGGTGTGCTTCTTAAAGATCATGGACTGGCGACTGGAAGATTGTAAGAATGAGGTACTATGCTTTCTTCTTGAACAATCCAGAGCAAGGTCGACTTTTTTATAGCTCATATGCAAATGTTAAAAGCTGTCGGTTATATTTCTTGACTGATTGTCTCAGAAATGTATTAAGGAAGTAAAAGAGACACAAATGAGGCCACAAAACCATATATATATATATATATATATATTTTTTTTTTTATTTTTTTTATTGAGATTTATACATCCCCTGAAACTCAGATGAATAAGCTTTCTATTGTTTCTATGTGGTTTGTTAGGATGCAAACAAAAAAATCTGTATAAAAGAAAAAAAAAAAATGCCTTGTTGTCCAAATTTAGTTCTTAGCAATACCTTTTAACAATGAGAAGTTATGTTTTGATGGTAGGAAATTTACAAAATATATAATTGAAACATGATCTGTACATAATATAAAAAAGACTTTTGCCATTAAAAAAATATTATCTATTTATCTGTTGAACATTGAAGAAATAAAGTAAAAAAAAAAAAAAATTTATAAGAAACTGAATAACCCATAATAGGGGCACTGGAAATATTTTGCAGATGTAAAATTTGAATGAAAAAAAAAAAAATCACTATTTTGTTTTATTTTGTGGAAAAGAATCAAGAAAGGGTGATTAAAATATATTTTTGATTAATCTTTTTCTGTAAGCGTTATTCAGACTTTTTATTAATCTAATGCAGATAGTTAAGTAAAAACTAAATGCACAAATGTTTATTTAATTTAATTGTTAAATGCCCCAATTATATTAAGTACATTTAGGCTACTTTACAATAGCGCAGGTTAAAGATGCATCTTAAATTGGATTTCAAACCAGCCAAATCATTTTCCCCTTTTTATTCTTATCGTTCACGTTTGCCAATGAACCATCTTGCAGTGCGTTTCATTAAATTCAGTTAGGAATCCAGAGCGATTCCATCCCTGAATATAAATGTTATTTTCAATTAACTTCCCTGCTAAAAGACAAGGCAACTAGCCAGAGCTTATTACCTGAGACCCTGGGCGCAGACTGAAACATTACCATGCTGGGTCTGTGCGCCAGTGACCTCAGACTCAGGTACACTGTATATTATTCCAAAACGAGGGGAAAAATGAATTATCCTGTTGAATGAATTATCTGTCTGCTCGAGTCAGACGTTTTGGAGAAATGCCAGAAAGCAAGTGCAGTAAAACACAACGGGCTGTGATTGTCAAAACAAGAAAACCACCCGAAGTTTAAGTCGAGTCGTAATGGAGGACCTAAAGATTGTGCGCTGACTCTCAGAGTTTGCCTGACAGTGAATTTTCAAATGTCTGACCTGACGGCAGGAACAGTAAAAGAATAAATGTCACATCCTGCCATTTAACTGTAGGCCTTTTTAGCAGGGAATTCTCTAGGCTGAATGTTTTTGTGCACAAATAATTCACTAAAACTACAGTCTAAAAAAAAATGTGTAATTGCAGCTCAATAGTGCAAAAATGTAATTTTGCTCAATTTTAAGCAGTGTTGTTATTGTTAGCTAAATAAGCTAAATTAAATATTAGATAAAAAAAGAAAGGTTTCCTTGACAAATAAGCTAATTGTCACACCCAGCTGGAGCTGCCAGCTAAAGACTGTGTTTGGCACTCCAGCTTTCTATGTACTCTGTGGGGTTTTTTGTGTCTGTTTTCATTCCTGGACTCCATTCCCAGAATGCACCTCTCCTCACAGCTGTTGCTAGTTTGGTTCAATCATTCAATAAGTGCCACCTGTATATATACCAGTCTGTTAGTCTGTCTAGCACGGATCATTGTCTCAATGTTATGCCGTCAACCCAAGTTGTGTTCATTCGTGTTCCTGTTCCCAGTTTGTGTTTTGGATTTACTTGTTGCCGAAGTTTTTGCCTGTACCTGGATTTTCTCTCTGTCTTGCCCTAAGGACTGATTTACGGTATTTGACCATTGCTGTGTTTTCGTTTCTGCCTCTGCCTATGTCTCCACTGATTCAGTTTGCCGGTTCTCAACTGTGTCTGCCTGACCCTGAGTAATAATAAACATTGTTTGCATCTGAACCCGAACACTTCACGTCCTCATTCGTGACACTAATTATGTACTACAATTATTAAATCTAAAACACTTACTACTAATAATAATAATATTCAAATACAATTACAAAATTTCATTTTTATGCTTTGTAGAGAAGGCAATCCAATATTGTATCCTGGTAAGTCTATTTATGACTGATTTAGTGAGAGAACTATATTAAATAAACTCATAGTTCCTTTAACATAAAAAAGTATATACAAAAATAGCTTGAAATAATCAAAACGGTTCATTTCACTGAAAATGTGCATTAAAGCATAGGAATATATATTCCATTCAAGATTCAACTGAAAAGCATCAGCATAAAATGGCTTAATTTAATATTAGCTTACATGAAAATGAGAGTACTATGAAAATGTTAAACCATTTTTCAATCGTTAACAAATAGCTCAATTTAATTACAATTGCCATGCATATTTATGCAGAGTATGTGTACACTGTAAATATTTAGTTTCTATTTTCTTTTTCGCCCACTTCATGTTAGACAAGATGATGTCTAAAAAGGGACGTGTCTATAGGCAGCTCGCTCACTATTTTTTATCCATCAGGAAATACAAACAGGCCTTAACTTTAAAGTTATAAAAGTAATTGCACTGCACTCCTGTGGACAGCTAAGTAGAATATTCATTTACATGGTAAATTCATAAAGCATCACATATTTGAAAGTGTAATAGTACACAGCACAGAGGCCACCCTTGGCTTCAAGTAATCCATCCTGGAGAATATCTCACCCTCACAAATGGCTTCATTCATTCTTTTATCTTTCACGAAGATTAAGAGTCTCCTATTACTTGCACATTAGGACAGAACAGTTTTGCTAAATGGACTACTATTTAAAACACTGCTCTCGGCCCATCTCTCTCTCCCCGCCCCCAGCCCCCACCTTCATCATCGCCGGCCGCTGCTCATCCCCGTACAAGATTAAAGAAAAAGAAAAATTCATAACCTTTGATTAATCCATATCTTTATCCACAAAGAACCATAAGTCCCAGGGGGCGTAGTTTTATGTAGATCCACATCCATGGAACCAAATATCAATATTACTCCAAAAAGCTGAAACAGAAGTTCAGACGCACATAATCCCGACATGCTGATTTTTATATTTGTTTGCAACAAATGCATATTGAATCTTTCTTACGTGATTAATTAGTCTACATTACATTCGCTGAGCTCTGAATGTGACGGTAATAATAGTGCAATCAATGGTACTGTACAATAAATAAGAGTAAACCTGTTATTAAATAATGGACAGAGTGTAGCGCGCTCGCTTACATACTGTGTGGGATTATTTACGAGGGAGCTCATTTAATTATGACACCTCCGTAACAGCTGATGGTGGTTTGGAGTAATGGATAAAATTTCAAGGTTTCACACAAAACAAACTCTGAACGCCTTAAACTACAAGCAATCTCTCCAACTTGGACTATAGGGCTTTAAATGATTTCCACACACTGAAAACATGGAATTTAGTGTAAAAAATCTGGATGATTAAATAAAACAGCAGAGTTGCACATTAGTGTCTGTAAATATTAAACCACACAAAAAAGTATTTTACAACCCGCCAAAATACAAGTTTAGTTTAACAAAGTAATTATGAGAGAAATATATAACTATCGTACAGTATAATATACTCGTCAAAGTAATAAGGACAATAATAGAGTTTATTAGCACACTATTTCTTTAAGGAATGTCACACAATATTAAGTTTGTGCAGTTAATTGTCTGCCAAATAAATTGATAAATTATTCAAATGTAATTTTAATATATTTTAAAAGAGTAATTAGGTTGTTAAAGTTGCATGCACTCATTTGGTAACCATTTTGATAGTTAAGTGATTGATTATAAATTATTCATTTATTTAAATGAAATCGTGAAAAAAAAATTAAAATACAATTTCTAAACAAAAAAAAACAAAAAAATGTATTATTTATCTATTTAAAATCCATAAAAAATAAATAAAAAATTAAATAAAATAATTTAAAAACATTAAAAAAAAAAACGAAATATAGGCAAAATATTTATAAATAAATATATTTCATAGGATCCTGTCTGTTAGGTTCACAAAAGAAAAAACTTTTATTCCCTGACCCATTTTGGCTCTGTTTTTATCCATCAAACATTCACTCTTGTATCTTATCCCCTAGAGCTTAATGGACTTGTTAGCTCAAAAAAAAAACACTCAAAAGTATGCAAAAGAATCTTGTTTTACTTCAAGAAAACTTCAAGTTGAGGTGGTTTGCTACTTTGCTTGACAAGTTCCCTCTAAAACCACCAACTCAGACCAACTAAACTAGCTATCCACCTTGGGCTGGAATCGGCAAAAACACTTGCAGTTGACATAATTCGGTTTGTGCTGTGAACCATTAGTCAAACATCTCAGATTTAATTTGACAGAAAAGATCAAATAAATGCTGAATTATTTGCTGAAAGGCCTTTAGCACCAGCGCAGCGATTCGAGAAGCGTGTCCTTTAGCGCTTTGACACCAGTCACAATGTCATCACATGCCACGTTTTCAGCTCTTCCACATGAACAGGCGATATAAGCTTCAACTCAAGGGCAAATCCAAAGTGCTACAGATGTTTTACTCTCCAAACACCAGTCCAGCTGAAGGCAGAGGTCGAAACCTACTAGTGCAGCATCGTCTTACACTGTTCATCACAGATCTGTCTATCACATGACTCTACAAATCCATAAACACACTGGGACATGAGCCAAAACCAGCAATCTGCTGTGGGAAATGAAGCCTTTATACAGTTTGACTGATTGGAATCAGTCGTACATACTCCAGTGCGTCACAAAGACCTTGAGCGAAGATCTAACCAGCCACTGAAAAACGCAAGACATAGACAAACCGAGGCGCACTGGAAGGCAAGAGTGATTAAGAACAACGGAACAAAGAGCGAAACAAAAGCGACTAAGTGGAGTCATCAAGAAACGGTGCATGTGTCAATGCCAGATGGCTGCGTGTGCAGTGGGCGACGGTCTTGACACAGATTCTTTTTGGAGTAAACAGCTGGGCTATTTCTGCGTCAGGAGTCATGGAAGTCTTTGCGTTGTATTTACACAGCCACAGAAGGCCCCTAAGGATTGTGGGTTTTGTAACGAACCCCAGCTGTTGCTCTCTAGAGTCTTCTTACAGCGTATGTGTCTGTGTACACATTGTACAGTGCTGCCAAGTATGTTCTATCTATCCTAAGTTAGTACAGAGAGAGAAAAGACGTATTCCAGCGCCGGCTTATCGAGGAGCATGCAGCGCATCGCCTGACTCTGTATCGGCCAGCAACTACAAACAGAAGCCTGAGAATGTGTGTTTTCTGCATAAGACTGTGTTTGAATGCACCACATTGTACTGTATTGTACCACTTGTCTTATGAATAACTGAAAAAGTCATCAAAAAATCTGGAAAATTCATCAGTCAACCCAAGACTTCCATATGTACTGTAGATGAACAGTCCCACGCATCTCTCTCATCTCACAATGTTTATTGCCTCTCCCCCTGTCGTCTTGTCAATTAAAGGTGAAACAAATGGGAGTTAAACATGTTGTTTATTGTGTGACATCAAAATTAGGTCCAGGGTTATATATATATATATATAATAGTTATAATAAAACTGTCAAATATTATTTCAATTTAAATTAAATGTTTTCTATTGATAAATATTTTTTACATTTTATTTAATCCTAGGTAGCAAAGGTAAAGTTTTGCAGTTTTCAGTGTCACATGATTGATCAGAAAGCATTTTAGTAAGCTGATTTGCTTCTCAAACTTCTTCATATTTTCTTGAAAACCAATTTGAAAATTATTGTCACATTTTGAACTTAATGCATCATTTTTGGATAAAAGTATTAATTTCTTTAAAAACAGAGTGGTAAAGTAAATGTGTGTGTGTGTGTGTGTGTGTGTGTATGCGTGTGTGTTTGTGCTTATGCTACATTAGTATAGTAAAACCTGAAATTATTTGTATTGTGGGGACTGGCCTCTGGTCCCCACAAGGAAGAAAAATATTACAAATAGTGAATTCTTTTTGTGTTATTTTGTGTATTTAATTTTTTTAAGTGTAACAATGCAAATCAGTAAGAGGCAAGTTTAGGGTCGAATTATTAGATGATTCACATAAACACAAGAGAAACAAACATGAACTGTATAAATTTGTATAGTATAAAAACCATTAAGTTTATGGAGAGTCCCCCCAAAATCATGGACTCTCAGAGTCAGTGTGTTCGGAAGACATTATTGAAAGGAATGTCAACTATCGTTTTTTATTTATTTATTTTTTAATATCCATACAGAAAAAAAATTGCTTTCTATTCAATTAATCAAAGAAGAAGCAGAAAGATTGATTCTTTAACTGAAACTTAGTTTAATCCTAAACACAAAACTGACATAAAATACAATTCTTTGCCTGCCTTTGAAGCGCTGCTGTCTCCTTCAGAAAATGCAAATCTAGCAGAGGTGTTGTGTTAACATCTTTTTAGCGCTAACGGTGTGTTATGGAATTTAGTTAAGCGAAGACAGCAAAAGATGTCAGCTGGGCGTGCGAGGCTCCAGAAATGCATTAACCCCACTTTCGGCATTCCAGACTGTTCCCGCTCCTTGCAGGTTGAATCTGACAGCTTTGACAGGCAGGGGAGGCCCACGGTGCTGGAAATCGGTGTAGGGAGGGCCAAAGAGACAGGCGAAGGAGTGGCGGTGCATCTTTGCTAAGAACGCTAATTACCACGACTGCTTCTGTTCGCACTTCAGCTGCTCAGGAACAGCGAAAGAAAAGCATTGTGAGAGTTTCATTTACGTTAAGAGCTATTAAGAGGGAATGCCACCGCAGATGTAGACGACGCTGTAAACAAGCGCACACTGTAAAGAGACAAACACAAGCTCGTTCAGCCTGTACCTGTCACCATTTCCTGCACCGGTGTGGAATATTATTTGCAGGCGTATCCGCCGCTTCGGTCTCTCTCTGAATGCACAAGCGTTTGTCTTCCACACGATCGTCCTGGCCTCCGTCTCTTCTAGAGAAAGCAGGGCGATAGAAAGCTCCGCAGTCCACATCATCATCATTTCGTAAATGCCTGTAGGCAGCGTTTGAGGCACTGGACAAACATGAATATTAATTATCACACTAGGGACCATAAGTGATGTGCTGGAAAACACTGTAGCTCGCTCGCCCTTATGAGAGAGCTAGAGACAGAGAGGGAAGGAGAGCTCTGGTCAGAACCTATAATGTGGTTAATGACATGCAAATGAAAGATCAAACGGCAACTCGCACGGCTGTAGAAAGGCCTGCTGGAGAGAAGTTGTAAGCGAGTCTGAAGGATATCATGTTACGCTGGTGTTAAGATATCTACTCGATATATCTAGAGGCTGTTTGTGTGCTGATCCGCTGCTCCGAAAAGTCAACATGAAATCACTTAAATGTTCTTGGCCTTGCTGTGTAAAATGTGGGTTTATTGGAAGCGATGTGAAGAATTGAATGCTTTCTAAAGGTTGTTAATCAGAGGTAAGCATCTATACGAAACAGATCTATCTATATACAGGGAATAAACAACTCTATCCTTCTGTCCATCCATCCAATTTTAAGTATAGTAAAATAAAATAATGTAAAATATATAAATGTAATAAAATGGCAGTACTTTTGAATATGGAACAATTATTCACTATTAAGCACAACTTTTCCCTCAATAAATTTCTGTTAATAGTTAGTGGGGTAGTTGTTACGGTTAGGTATTGGGTAGTATTGGGGATGTAGAATAATATCATGTAGATTAAGGCATTAATATGTGCTTAATTACTATTCACAAATTCACACTTCCTCATAATGCGAATAGAAAAGTGTGTTTGGTGTGCTGTCCAGGAGAGTGAGCTGAGAGCTTGGCGGACTAGTAGTTTTAACCGGCGTCCGGCTGGAACCCCGGGTGGATAGATAAATGATTATTTCAAACATGTTTGCCTTTACACCAATCTTCTGGTTTAAAACAACTCATTTTAATTCTATTTTCACAGTCTGAATCTTCTTTGCAACCTCAAATCAAATTCAGCACAATGTGCCAAATGTTGCACTAAAAAATAATGTCCAACATCACCTTTTTATTATTATTATTTATATATACAATGAAATCATATTAGTGCAGGACAAAGCAAGCAAACATAGCCGCATGCTGCCTTTAAGCCATCAAATCAATAAATAAATGTAATGTTGTGTGTTTAATCTGCTCAGCTCATGAATCATGCTCAGTGCTCTTAAGACAATCACGGACTCTCCTGCTAAAAGCAGATTCCTTTTTGTGTCTCTCATTTCATCCTGACAGCATCTCCATTTCTAATTGTAAACAGTCTATTCGTCTTAATCACTGTACAGGAAGTAGATCTGTGTCTATGGAGTTGAACGAGTCCAGCGTTGTAGGACATTAGCAGCAGATACGCTCTCTCTCCTCATGTCTGTTATATGCATCTCCTCTAAAGTAAATGGGTAATAAGCTTTATCTAGCTCTGTGATGGTGCGGACGCATATTCAGGCCGAAGTGGAGCGATTGTTTGTGTAAACAGTGTAATTAGATCGCTGTTTCTTCCAGCAGCTCTACATCACACATCTCTCGTAACTCCTCCAGGCCTGTTACTCACACAAATGTCAAAGTCAGTCCAGCACACCGTGACCTAACATGCCACGGAGAAGAAGATTTTCACTCTTTCCCTCCGAGTCTGTAACTGACCTGATGCACAGTGATTCACACGGACTGTAGTAGTACATCCACGCAAGATAGAACCTAAATACACTCAATTGAATATGGTCAGACAGAGAGATATGGAAAACATGAGAGTGAGATTACATTTTTTTGAATATAGCATATAACTATAGCATATTATCTATTGTTGTGTTCCGCTGTAGAAAATAGCTCAGCTCCCTCTGAATGTTATCTCTATATGGTATATGGAGGTATAGTCCAAAATCTGAATATGACTTGGCTGGAAGATCTCTGGACATCCAATTGTGTAAGAATATATATATATACACTTTAAAAATGCAAGTGGTCACAAGTCATTTTACTTTCCTGACAGTTTAATTGTTCAGTGAAAATCTAATCTAATCTAATCTAATCTAATCTAATCTAATGTAATCTAATCTAATCTAATCTAATCTAATCTAATATAATATAATATAATATAATATAATATAATGTAATGTAATGTAATGTAATGTAATGTAATGTAATGTAATGTAATGTAATATAATGTAATGTAATGTAATATAATATAATATAATATAATATAATATAATATAATATAATATAATATAATATAATGTAATATAAATTAAATTATAATTAATCATTAAATCAATTCATAAATTACAATTAAATGAAATATCTTTAATTAACTAGAAGTGTTGGTTGGTGTGATGCAGTTGCTAAAATTTAAGGCATTTAATAAATCCTTTTCCATGAAAGTAAAAAAACTCAGATTAGGAATAATAATACTAGGTAACAATAGATAAATGAAATAGATGAAAATGAAAAAGAAATGAAGTGCAACCCTTTAAATGCAACGAGAGTAAGTCAGAATTTCTCAGAAGTAATATTTTGCATAATCTAACATCTGATGTATTGATCCAGTAAACTCTTTACAAATGTGTAAACACAAGTCATGCTAAACACTTTCAGTTTAATGTTGTTATATATTATGTTGTTGTATATATTGATGTTGCCAGCTTTTTTCTTTGCTTTATGTACAGTAAATGAGTGGAAATGAAAAAAAAAAAAATTATGTAAATAATATATTAAATATTTTAAATTTGTTACTTTAAATTTGTTTCAATTATTTATTTATTATCAAATTTATTTATAATGAAATAGAAATATTTGTATTTATTTTTTTGTATAATATATACAATTATTTGCTTGTATATTGTTTATTATTCAAATTCTAATAATAATAAAAGTAACCGTATATATATCTTATATATAATACTTTTACTTATATGAGTAAATATAACTTTTTTTCATGGAGAGATACTAAGGATGAATCTACAAAATTTCAACATTATTTTATATATCTAAAGCATGGACGTCACAAAGAGGTCTTTGATGTAAATCATAAATATTTCTCATAGACATAGAATAATGTTTGAATAAGTTCATGTGCTCAGACAGTAAGTAGTGTTTCTAGTGCTGAAGTTGAACTTGCCCACATGCATCTGGTGCAGCCTGTCCCAGAGCCGGTTGGTACCACAGCAACACCTGTCTGTGATGGTCCAGGTGGGTCTCCATTAGGTCATCACCACACATATCCACAATATTGAAATCATAGAATGGAAATCCTGCCATAACCAAATATTGTGTGGTTGAAATAGACCTAAATTGAAGCATTTGCTTATTATTTACGATCTAATCCTTTCACCAGAATACCAGTGCACCTCCTTTTTAATTTTCCATCATTTCCCATGATCGAAGCGTCACAAATTAGCATATCTCAAATATCACAATTGCACCAAAAACTAGTAGGATGCTTGAGAAACACTAACAAATGTCTGAAAGTCATTGAATTAGATAGAAAACAATAAACCAAGAAGCCTCTGCAAACAAATGATAATGGAGCTTTTCTCAGAGCTCACATTTTTGAAGTGATTTGTAACTGGTTTTTAGAGGTGATTTTAGAGAATGTACTTCACAAAGTCAGTTCTCAACAAGTTCACACAGGTGTGCTATAGCTATCCACTTGAATTCATTTAATGCTTAATAATGCAGAAGTGTGCATTATTGAAAGCATTGTTCTGCTTTTGACGTTGACATGCATATTTATTTATTTTTTCCGTGGCTTACATGTCCATCAACTTCTCCAATTGTCGTCTTTGTCTGATGATGGCCGAAGTCAGTTCCATAATTGTTTGAGTTTGTGTGTTTCTGTCTTGTTCACTAGATACTGAGCTGAGGTTTTGAATACTGTGAGATCAGGGGTTAAAGAGTCCATGAGTCCTTTCTATTGGAAATTTGGAGTGATGGTTTTGGGCGGCCAGTGGAAAAGTGGTATTTAAACTTCCTACCGCAGGTTATGGTAGAATTCATGCACTCACAGAAATAAAGGTAAAAGCTGTCACTGGGGTGGTACCTTTTTAAAATGTACATGTTTATACCTAAAGGGTACATTTTGGTACCTTAAAGGTACATATTGTACATATTTAAACCTTTTGAAAGGGTATCACCCCAGTGACAGCTTCTGTACCTTTATTTCTGAGAGTGTGGGTAACATGCTAACACCTGACTGGATATAAAGCAGCCTATATTGTCCACTTTTTCTAATTTTGGAAGTAACGAAGAACCACGAGTGCAAACAAATCACCTTTATCTGAATGTCATCGATGCAAAAAAAAAAAGGTTTCTACATGATCCCCTCCTTTAGCATCGTCTCAGTCTGTCAGTGCATGTAAATCTCCAGAAGCAATGGAAAATCCTCTGCCAGATTTGCATGCATAATGACTTACACATGGCCAGGAGAATTTGGTTTCCAAAAAAGCTGGCAAGGGTGAGGACACACTCACCTGTGCTGACTCCTGAAATCAGAGTTATTCGTTCACTGAGACACACAGCAACATGCGCTTTTTATCTCTCTTTGTCCCTTTGCTTTGTATTCAGTTCATCTATGCTTGTAAGCACTGTCTTCTGATTCATCCACAACAAAATTGTAAGGAGGGATGCGCACAGTTTCAGAAAATTGTAACAACATTAATAATTCATATTTTCATATTTCCAGACGGGGTGGAATTGTCTGTAATGCATCATTACGTTCACACCGGGCTGTGAAGGGAAGGCAGTCTTGCTGGAGACTGACTCATTTGTCTGTGTAATTTGTTTGTAGCACCTGTGCTAGCTCTTGTGTGTGTGTGAGCGTGTGTGACGTCTGTGTGTTTGTTGTGTTCGACCGGGTCAGCAAGATCAGGCATTCCCTCTGTCAGACTTGAAAAAGAGACGCTATATGTAGGATTCTCTTTGGGAGAATCTAAATAAAAATCAAACTGTGTCTGCACAGGGTAGACTGAAGAAGTTGGCTAGTGACATGCGCTAAAGTTGGGCTGGAATGATCCTAGAGAATTGTGAAAGGTCCAGTCTGTCTGTCCTGAGGGTAGCTATTCCCGATCAAACACAAATGCTTTTTAAATGAGCAGCTGATGATTTTCTTAAGGAATGAGCTATGCTAATAGGCTAATTGGCTACAGTAGGGGTTTTGCATTTAACGTAAGCTAGCTAAAAAGGCAATGAATGAGAACTGTGTAGCTTTGCTATCTGTAGCTTTCGTTTTACTAACAAGTTAGATGATCTACATCAGGGTTTCTCAGATCTTACCCTGGAGGTCCAATGCACTTCAGAGTTTAGCTCTAACCCTGATCAAACACACCTGAGCATGCTAATCAGTGTCTTAAGGATCATTAGAAAACCAAAGGTCAGGGTTGGAGCTAAACTCTGTAGAATTGTTCAGGGGCCTGTTTCTCAAAGGAGGTTAAGTGAAAACTCGGAGTTAGTTAACCCTGAAATGAGGGTAACTCTGGGTTTTC
>JAUMHG010000041.1:2238435-2253369 GCA_032359395.1 Enteromius anoplus | reverse complement strand
GGCGAGTTCCCATATGTAACGTCTCCGTTCCCTCCTTCAGGGAACGTGGGTTACGATAGTAACCTAGACGTTTTTCAAGGTTATCTGCTATACGTGCTTCACTAAAACCAGCGATCACTTACCCAGGATCCCCCTCAAAGAGAATACCGCTTCAGGCAACTGAATCTTTAATGACCTGAACTGAACTATAAACCCAAGGCATTGGATCATGCATCAATAAATAAACAGCTATGGGTTATTGTATGTGCGCCCGGTGTGTTTAAACAGTCACCAGCATCTCAACCAACAGTTATAACCCAAAGTTACATTTGCAGCGCAGCAACCTGAGAACGAATGCAGGTAATTATTCGCAAAGCACTTTTGCAAATCATTTAAGATGCCCACAAGATTAAAATGAGCCTGTCTAGCTTTTAAATTACACATATAAAGTCGTGTCAAAAAAATCTCCTGTGCACGCTCGCTTCTTGATAAACACGTAATTTTTTTAAATGTCAGAGTAAAGTAGCGGCGCATGCAATGCTGACCTACAATTAGCGCCCGCCAGCTTAATACCTTTTGATTGAAAGCATAAAAATAATTAGTCAATCTGCATAATTGCTAATTAGATACTAATGCATATGTACTCGCAATTAACAACAGCTGCACGGAATAAAGGTAGAATAAATTCGCCTCTGAATGCCAAAGGAAGTATAAGGCTCGAAAACACAACCGCTGCGACTCGTACAATACCCACCAGTCGCTTTCTTGCAAAGTTTTTTTTTTTTTCAAACCCTCAAATTGTGGAGCTTAACAGTATCCCATAATTATCATCTCAGAGGGTTGCTTTTGTTCGAATGTTTTTTTGTGGCGGAGGAAATCAGCTTTCTGAAGCCTACACACGCGGAGCGGGATGTCGGGATCTCCCGCCGAGTCCAAATGGAGCCCACTCAGATACATGTTTCCCTGTGTCCTTAACTTGTTGCCAGGAATTGATGTTCACAGTCCTGTAAGCAGCACTCAAAAAGCGGAGTATGGGGGGGGGGGAGGGGATAAGGTAACAAACAAGTTTAACGCAGTGGCACGGGTAAACATCGAAGAAAGGAACTATAAAAGATAAACGCTCGTGATTTTGGAGATTAATTCAATCTGCACAACAACCTCGAACCCTCGGTTCCCCTACGGTTTCTGCAGATCATCAGAAGTTGACAAATTAATCCTCACAGCCAGTTTTTACAGAAGACTGCATCCTGAACTCGCCGAGCATGCAGGCATAGAGAGATTTGTACGCGGCACACAATAGCTCCACACACTAGGAACTAGCGTTCCGTGGTATCTGAGCGCAGGCGACCCACAGAGGCGTATTTTTTCATCGCTTTTGTTAACTGCGATTTAGAAAGAGCATTGTGTGGCAATCTGGGTTCAGGTAGATGTATAGCTCGAGTTTTCACAGGATCTGTGACCTTAAATATGGCCTTATGAGTGATTACAGGAATGCACAGCATTCCAGGGTTTCATATTTTTCTAAAATGACTGGCTCACTGATTTCTAAGCATTAACATTCAAGTTTGTGCTCAGTAAGATTTTGAAATGCTTATGGGAGAAGTCATGAAGTGCGTCGATTTGTGCACAGTAAAATTGTGAAACAATTAAAATTTAATTAAAAGGCAGCGGCTATTTGCACTAAGTGAAAATTGCAGTGTCTTTTGTGATGTGTTAGTAAGTGCAAATAGCTGTATATTCTATTTACACTGTTAAAATAGCACGGTTTTCTGCTATTTGTTTTATTTATTGCAAACAGTGCCAATTATCTGCACCTCAGTACTGTAATACATTATAAAACAGTAAGCAATAATAACTTATTGAGTGTAAATTTTAACTCAAATTTTCATAAAGTATTGCGTAACCTTATTGGGACAAAGCCCTCCCTACACCTACCTGAGACTTCACAAATTCGCACTTCTTCATTCTAAGTGAGCAAATAAATAAGCAAATTTTGCGTGCTGTCCGGGGAGCGAGCCGGGAGCTCAGCGGGTTCCGAGCCCTGCTGGTAGTAACCCTAGCGAGGGCAGAGCTCAGAGCGAGGCTCGGCCCCGTTCGCCCCCCTGAGAAGGTGCAAGAGAAAAAGGCGGAGAAGGGGAGGAAGGCGGGATCATGAGTAACTAGATACTGAGAAGAGTGAGACGATGGTATTTAAGCCGAAGCGGATAAATGAAAATTAGGAATAGTTAATAGGCTAGTGGGTGATAATACTATTGAGCGTTAAAGGGTACCGGCTGTGCTGACACTCAGCGTTCTTTTCCCGAAACTATGTTAAAACATCCCTTAACTTTTTCAAATTGCATATGAACCAATTTTATTATAAATAAACACTTTTCGGATATGATTTGAAAATACTTTTATATATATTTAATGTACTGTATATATATATATATATAATAGAGAGAGAGTTAAATAGATAAAAATAATGTTAAAATATAGCTGTTGCTGTTTTAATTAAATTAATTTATAAATATTAATAAAAAAAACGTCTGTGTAATGAATATTAATAATAAGAATATTTTTATTTCACACATTTATGTATGTTAGCCCACAAAAATAGTCTACCACTTTCAAAGCTCTGATGCAAAATAGCCCAAACTACTTTTTTTTCTCGTTCTAAGAAACACAAATAACTTCATAAGTAGACTACTAAATTGTAATTTGTGAATAGTAAGTACAGTTTTTTCTTTTCTTTCATTGTCCACTGACTTCTACCGTCAATTATAACATATCAGCGAGGCAAAGCTGAAGGCTATTTGCTAAAACGTGCTTTAAAGCGTTTGCTCAATAACTTATGGTTAAAGCGCCTCTCGGCGGTCAACAGCTGCAAGTGCACTCTAAATCGCCGCCGCGGCGGCGGTAGCTACGGCGGTGAAAAGGGCGTTCTGGTTGTCCACCATCTGTATTATGATGCAAAGCTGAATTTTTTTAGTAGATTCAGTGTTAAATGATCCTTCAGAAATCATTTTATTATGATTTTCATAAATATTTACTATTGCTCTCAATACTGAAAACAATTGTTTCTTAATGTTTTTGTGGAAACTGTAATACACTACACACACACACAAGCAAACACACTTCAAAGACTGTTCAGTTCATAAGTTGAGTGAAATGAACTTTTCTGCTGCACTGCAGTACTTTCACAGTCTGTGCGGCAGGAGTTTAGATGAACCTTTTGATATGCTTAATTAATGAAACTGGTGTGTGCATGAACATCTCCTCAGACTTTTTCAATGCACACGATCCATACCAAAGCCTGGTTTGAGATTAAAGTCCGCTTTTATATAAGTAGGGTTAACCAGCAATTAGTTATCTACGGTATCTCTCAGTCAGTTTCTTTGAACTCTCTAATCGTTATACCGGTGCTCTGGTAGGAACAAGTCCCAAGCGTCCACGCCAGATCGCATACCAATGCGCGCTTCCTTCGAAACTTGAGTTTATGCAATGTAGAGTTTGATGCTCCCTGTGCTACCGAGACCTCTGTGACTTAAAAGAAGCTCAATTTGATTTGTTTATCTCATCTCTTACTGACCTCTAATTGATGTTGCCATCCGAGCTTGGTGATGCTCCCAATATAGCCCCTGTGTGTGTCCAATATTTGATTATGCACCGGTCTCCATGGCACCGTGGCCATTTGTGTGCTAATTAATTAGCGGGCTTAAGAGCTTGTAGATAATTGGTGTGTACACCACCATCAATTCCATTAAAAAGAGCAATTATCACCTACCTTATGCAAATGATTGTTTCTGAGCTCCCCCCTCTCTCATCAAATTAAAAGGAGACACTTGAGTCGTGCCACTCTGCACTAGATCACACTTTCAATATCATATTATTAGCAAGAAAAGACGCAGAGTCTCACAGATACATGCGTGACGTCTATAATGACTCTTTAAAGACCAATACTGGGTGCTTGGAAAATCAGTGAATACCCTGGTGCAAAAAAAAAACTATCCAGAAACTAGTTAAACTGCTCGAATGAATCGTGAGGCGCAAACGTGCGCATGTTAACCATCTCTGACCTCGGGGCGACACAGGTGCAAGAGCAGATCTATGGCTCTCTGCGATGGGGAAAAGTAGGTCACGGAGTGCTATGGCTGGAAATATAAAAACTGAACATCTTTGCCGCATGAGACCCCAACAGGGAAATCATCGCTAAATAAATCAAGTACGTGCTGAGCCCAACAGAGCTTCGTTCTCGCAGCCCAGAGAGACGCTACTGACCATTAGCGTATAAATACACATACTTCCATCACGGCTCTTTTCAGCCAAGAAGTGACCTCAAACCCTACGGTGACATATTGAGGACAATGACAAATAAATCAAATGTCTTCTTTTGACCGACCTTTCCTAATTTCACTCAAGGTGAGAATGAAGGTTCTGTTGGTTCACTCTGCTTAGAAGAGCAACATTATAAAGATCATTTTCCTTTCCTTTTTTTATTACAGTTGCACAAACTACTGATTTGTTTCTGCAATTGTTCTTTGTTTTTCATTTAGCTGATTTAACTATTTTTTGGGTGAATTTCGCAAAGCTGTCGATAACCATATTTCACCTCAACATCTAGGGCAGGAAACAAGAAAATATTTTGCTGAGCGAAATTTGTTAAGACCTTTTTTTAAATGCTACTATTTTTTTGATAATTTAGCATTTCACCAGAAAATAAAAAAATAATGCTGTTTCCACAATTCAACAAAAACTATATGACTATATTCTTATGATCGGAAAATATTCAGATTGAGATTTTTTACTTTTTTAACTTTATTATTATTTATTTGATATTTTTTACTTTTTTATTAGAGTACTCAAACATTATTTTAATAAATAAGGTGATAATTGTATTGAAATGACCCAAAATAATAATAATAATAATTCAAAATTGTCCTTAAATAAGCTTCATTTCCTTCATGTAAAATATTGAGCATGTGACCTTTAATTTCAGGGTGAAATATGATCTGATCAAGTGAGATTTGCCTATTTATGCTCTGTAAATAAATATATTTATTAAAAGCAAGTAACACTGAATTAAATTTGATATTTAGGGGTTGAAGTTCAATTCAGTGTTACTTCCTTTTTGTTTTCGTAATTTTTTGTCGAATTTCTGGTTATTGTTCAGTGTACTATCTATAAAGCAACTGCTACTACTAGTAGAATCATACTAACAAGTCCTAATCAGACACCAGAAGCAGCAAGACATATTGTTGCTTGCTTTCTGTTTGCTCCATCTAAAGCAAATCCCACCGACTTACATACATATACATTAAACGGCAAATACTGTATATACATATACATTTATACAGTATATATGATTACCATGCCTTCTGTCATTATGCAGGCATAAAATGTTCAGCGTTAATAGAAAAGCTGGAAACATCACACTGTGACTGGTTAAAATGAGGTGTAAAGCAAAAACGCAGTAAAGAAAACATTGCCGAGAGGGCTTATTTTCAGCATTACACAGTTCTCCTGAATCTTTTAATGCACATCTACTGCATTTCTGCACAAATACGCATAATTGTGCAATTTCGCCTCGATCCATCTCTTATTTATTACAACTACATTCACTTGTGCAAACTTCATTCTGTGTATAGTGAGAGCACTCTATATTTGCATTGTAAACTGTTATTGCAAAACATTAAACCGTTGTACGCATCGAGTGGGAAGGCATATAATGAAAACTATCATCTGTGATATTCATCTTGCTCTCTGGCTCAGCTCGTCCTCCTCTGTTAAGTGGAGAGACAAAAAGAGAAGTAGTAGAGTAACTGGAGCTCAAACATGAGCAGACTCACCGGAGTTGGGGTCGGAGTTGCCATCCGCTTCGGTCCTCTTGTCCGGAGAGGCCTGCTCGTAGAAGTCGTCCTGTGCCTGCACCAGAGGGAGAGGGTGTGAGAGGAGCGGCCCACTGCCCACGGGCTCATGGTCCCCCAGACCACTGTCACTGCAGCTTTCCTGAGACCCGTCCGGCAGGTGAAACGTGACGCGCCGCTGCGACTACAAAACCAGAGAGACAGAGCCATACGTTACCGTCTGTCTCCTTCTAACCCCACTTTCGCTCAATATTATGGATTGAGACTGAATTTGCAAATTTGAGAGTCAATGGATCTGTGGACTTTTATAGAAATTTACCGCACAAATAGCACATTTTTGGATTTGGTTTGGTCGAAATTGCCCCTCGGCACCGCAAACACAAGTCACGTTTCACTTTACGAAGCTTTCGCCTCTATAGAATATGTGACATCATGTGCACAGAGTAATGCGCTAATAATATGATGTGTTAATAATCAGTCAGAATGACAGTGTTATGGCATGCCAGCATGTAAGGTGTGATGATGAGAAGTGGCATAATGCAGAAGGATAGATAGACATATAGATAGACAGACAGACATGCTGCATTAATCAAATCAACATATACAACTATTACTATAATATAATATAAAACGTACAATTCAAAACAAGTGTTTTCCATTTCAATACATTTGAAAATGTGATATTAAATATATTTTAATGCTGAATATATATTTAAAACGTTTTTTGTTTGTTTGTTTTTTGTGATGCAAAAAAAAATGTAATATGCTGTACAATTTAATATAGAAAATTTAGTATTTAATATATTTTATATAAATATACATTGTTTTTGTTTTCCTGATGCAAGAGCATTTAAAAATGGCAATAGTGTTTTAATAAAATGTACTATTTAAAATAAGTGTTCTATTTTATGTATTTATTATATCAGCAACAGCATTAAAAACATGAACAATTTATTTATTTATTTTTAAAACTTTGCAAAATTCAATGTATTCCTGTATAATTGTGTGTGTGTCTATATATAATATATATAGTCAAATCAAATCACTTTTATTTATATAGCGATTTTAACAATACAGATTGTAGCAAAGCACTGAACATTATCAAATAGAAGAACACAGTGATGGTAATGTATAATGACCAGAATAAAACTTTATATGCATATTGTTTTTTTGTTGTTGTTTTTTTTTTTTTCAATTTTACTTAGATGTTTTCTATTTGAAAATGTATTATTCTTATTATGTATTTTTTATTTTTTTTGACACATAAACCTTCGGAAATCATTGTAATATGCTTTGCCTAAGAAACATTTGATGGAAATATGGTTTAAAATAACAGCATTTATTTAAAATATAAATCTTACATTATAAAATTAAAAGTAAAAAAGAAAATAATAATAATAATAAAAATAACAATTCTATTCTTACAGCCCCCAAACTTTTGAAAAGTACAATGAGTTGTTGTGATAGAGATGATGTTCTATGTTCAGTGCTCTCTCTGATGGCCGGTCAGCATAGGCTCTGCCCACAGCGTTGGTAGGAATAGCACTGCTGGGCTGGCACGTCCTGGCCAGAGCGTAGCAGTTCACATGCCATGTGCTCACACTGGGCACAGAGGCTCAAAACCATGTGCAGGTTCCGGCATCACAATCATAAGGTCTTGATGATGCAGCGTGCCTGTATCATCCTGCATCTGCGAGCTTTCCATCGCTTGCATACACAATAATTTATGCACAATCCAACACGCTTGTACGCAAACAAGCCCTCCAGCGCAATCAGTGGAAAATAATCGCACACGTGATTCCAACCAACCACAGTTTTGCTGATCTCGGCCACTTGCTAATTTTGAGCATACTCCAAGAAATTCTAATGACATTTCGCAAAGTCCAGCACAGAGCTCTCCGCTAACCTTTCTGAGCAGGAAGTTGTAGGTTTTTTTGCACCATCTCTGTCGACTGTCTAAGACAACTCTGCTGTAATTATTGGCAAAGGCAAAGGTCAGCCAATCTCAGCGCTATGCAAATGACCTCATTATATAATTTGGAGCATTTCAGAAAGCAAGTGACATTCAATTAGAGGTAAAAAAGAGGCGAACGGTAACTTCAGCACGACAGCCTGAGCTACGGACCACTTAAGCTGGAAAAACCACAGCAGCTCCCTTCTCAGATCACTGAGCTCAGAACAATCTCAATGACCTTTTCACCTTTTGACCACTCACATCGCAAAATGATCATGCAAGAAAGTATGAGGATCACTGTTTATAGCAATTAATGGAGGAACGTTTCAGAATAAGATGTCAGTTGACTTGTCATTATTTACTTGTGAATTAAAGTTGTTGAAGTAACTAGATTTCTTGTGAAAAGTAATAAAATAAGTGTAAAAATAAGTGTGAAATGAACGCAACCATTAACCATCAACAAATAAAATGTGAGCTGGTGGCACAGTCAGTTTGAAGTGTTAAACTGCTCTTTTATCACAGAAATGTGTCTTTTAAACTGGCTGAGCATGCACATACCTACATATTGTGTGTGTGTGTGTGTGTTCAGTTATATGATAAACTGATGACTGATACCACTACAACATCACGCACATCTTTTTAGTAATGTGTAGTATTTTTGTTCAGAGTTTTGCCAAAAAACACACACAGCATTCATCTCTCATATCACAATACAATATCCTCAGAGCAGTATTGTGTGTAGATCAGCTTTCAGAGTGAAATACTACACCTCTAATATCTCAGCGTGATATGCCAAACACCATGAAATAAATGCACAGGTATGTGATAACACTTCTATTATAAACTGTCGTAAAGAAAGACTTAATGCACACACATTATACGCAGTGATAATGAGTAATGGCTGCTTGTGATGTGATCATGTTATGTGATCTTAATGTTTTAAATATTTAATGATGGATGAATGCACGTGTGTTACAGTAAATGTGAATGACAATATTCCAATTCAAAGGATGATAAAAATCAATGAGGAAATGGAAGTGGAAGACTTTTTAGTTAGCTGAAACAAATAAAATGAAACTTTTAAACCTGAAAAAAAAGATTAGAAATAATAGTGAAAGAAAAGTGAAAGAAAGAAAAAAATTGTTTTATATAAAAAGCAATTTTGTTTTCTGTTTCTCTGAGCCAAAAATAAATATCACAACATTTGTTAACTGATTTACTACATTTACCCACTAAAATGTAATTTGGTTTAACAGTCTTTTATGTGTATGTGTATATATATATATTACATCACACAATGTTATGCAGGACATCTGATCTAATTGTTTAAATAAAACATCAATCTTAAAAACAAAAATAATAAATGAACGTTGTGTGGTTTATGTAAGTCAATATTACTTTAAGAACATTTTTTACTGGACGGAAATATATATATATATTCCTCATATTAAGCCACCAAATCATAAATATAAAGAATACAAATCACAAATGTGTTTTTGTGGCAATATGACAGACTCTGGCTCATCTCAAGGGACACATTGACCTGCGCTGCTTATCACAAACATGCAAAGAAAAATGGCTAAATAATCCTATTTTCAATGGTCTGAAAATATATTTTTAATAAAAACGATGCAAAATAGGCTTTATGGCCAGCAAGAAATATGTATGCTACATTTTCCCAATTCTCCAAAAGTTAATGCAGGACCCCGTGCGCCATGTGAAAGTCCGTGTGGGCACGAATGCGTGCGTTTGCCCAGCAGTCACTCACTGTTGTATTAGCATAAGACCAGCTTAAACCTTCGCCACTGCCAATTTACACGCAATCATGGCTTATCATGCTTGTCAGCCCATATTAGCGGCGCATTTTTATACTGCAACGGGCCAAACGCGCTGGCGAAGGCACGGGCGCTAAGCAAACATAGCTTTCAGCTAAGATGTTTGCCCTCGTCAAAGTACACAGAATCAGTGTCACAGAAGTTTTCGATCGCGCCGCTCGATTCCCTCACTCGGGGCTGAGGGGCGAAGAAAGAAAAGAAAAGAAAGCGGATGCCTCCAAAGCGCTTTTCAGAAAAAGGAGACATTTTTGGCTGTGAGTAAATAGGCAATTACGGCATGCATAAACAAATCTGCGAACATGCAGATCTTTAATGAATTACATTTCCTACGTTTCAGGCTTATGTCAGTTTTTCTAAGGAGGAATTTCAGGGCTTGCTTATGAGTGCTTCACATCCAACAGTGTAGCGCTTAATGGATTTGCGTTAAGTCTGGGTTTAACCTAGCCTCCTGCTCGGCAAAAGTCATCGCCGTCTGAGAACTGTTATCGCGGTTTAGCGGCAGATCAGGTCTCTGTGTAGAGATTAGCACCAGAGTTTGCTGGAACTTTCCAGCGAATGTCACAAAAACCTCAGAACATCTTCCGTAATTCTCTAGGAGGCACAACAAATCTGGCTAGAGTTCATTCGCTGCCGGATCTGTTCTTAACGGGACGATTTTAAGTGCGCATCAAGAACATTTCACATCTAGGGTCAGCATTCGCTCTCCTCCGTATGAACGAGGTGATTTTTTTTGCAGCCGGATGCCACATGTCTGAGAAATAATAGACTGCTGTTTCTGTCTGGATCTCATTGGACGACCCATTGGCAAGCGCACCTCACGCTTCCTCCTCTCAGTGTCTCTCCCAAGGGGCGGAGATGCTAACAACCCCCTCCATTCCCACCATAAGCCAGCGTGCTGTCGGAAAACACTGCTCTCTTTCGCACCTGAAACGAGCCTTGCAGCGGCTCCTAACCAGGCGCCAAGCGCAGTGTGTCTGTCAATTCTGAAAACTTGCAAAAAACAACCAATGAGAGCATAGCTTGTGTATGTTATGGCCTATCGTGAGCACTAAGTTAACTCCTGCCAATTACTGTCCTATGGTTAAAAACCTTATAACAATGCAAAGAAGTCAGAAAATTGACCCTTATGACTGATCCTATGGAGTCACAAATGACGTACAGTATGGTCTCTTTATCTAACGCTTACTGACTCCAAATGTTTGAATAGTAGAGTGCCGATTAAGTTAACCAATCAAACCATGACCCACATGAAAAAAGCTTTTGTTGAGCTAAAAAAAAAACCTTTATTAGAGAGACAAAGCTTTTATTGCTTGTCCCTTTTATGTATTTTACTTTTTTCACAGCAAGAATGCCACTGCTCTTTAGCTAGATGTCACAGCGGAAAGTGTGGCTCCAAACCAACACAGACTTAAAAAAAAAGAAAGAAAGCCGTAATAGCACAATCAACAGATCACTCCAACAGTGATTAATATATCCGCACAATGACTCACACGTGTAGGTAGATGCATACATGCACAATAAAAGGGCAAGCTTGTGACAGGAAATTGAGGTTCTGGTCTCAGCGTGGATATTTCCATAGCAGCCCTGGTGTGCTTTTCATTTGAAGGTGATTGCTCAGATTGCTGAAGGAATGAGAGGGAAAGTCTACCACCTCACTGCTGCGTCCAAGCTCACACACTCGAGAAAATAATCCAATCCAAGCGACGCCTCAGCACCTGCAGAAACAAGCACCGAATGCCGCACTTGTATTGCAGCTTTTCAGAATCATCGACCTCTACGCAACAACACCAGAAAACACACATGAGCATTCAAAACAGCAGCACTTATGCTATCCACAACGCTTCTTTAACAGAACCAACTGACTTCAATACATTTGGTGCTGCATTCTTCTGCCAATTCAACACAGAGTTCACAGAGTGATGATATGTGAAAATTGGAAGTGGAACTGTAAAATCTGGTATTCACAGTCATCTCCATCCTGTGTTTTTGATCATTTATTAAATATTTGTGCTAAATTTGGTTATGCTTTCAGCAAGTAAATGGAAAAATGGGCTATGTAAAACAAACTCAAAGCCAATAGAAATATAATGTAACTTTCAATTGCTGTCCCTAAATCCATGTGATACAATACAATACAATGCAATACATAGATAGATTGATATATGTAGTGTAATCTGTTTTGTAGCTTTAAAATACACTGATGATAAGAAAGTTACATGATGAACCAAGGCTTATGACAAGTAGCTTTTAAATAGTAACTTATTTAGAAAGAGCTCAGTGTCATTAACACAAACACTAAACACCATCATGGTAAGATTTATTAATGTGCAATAAACATTAATTTAACAACATTACATGTAACATACAACCCTAATAAACATAACTAATACAAAATAAAAATAAAAATAAATGCAATGCAAGGAATTCTGAGAATGTCAGTTTATCAGGTTTTTACCACAGCATTTTCACAGTTTTTTTTTACTGGTCATTTTGTACAGTGTAGATAGATAGATGTGAACTGGACAGTCTGTCTCATTAAAACACGACTGGCTTCAGTTTAACTTTATATGTGAACCACCAAAAGACAAACAAACATTTATTTTTTTCACAATGCCTCAGATGAGACCCGTCACTTATAGTTGTTTATCTCTTTTTTCCACACACTTGTTAGTGGGTTTTCTGTGGGGAAAAAAATAAGTCACTTAAAACTCACTGCTAGAATAACTTGGGAGAACTGCCAGCAGTGTTTGTGAAATACTGGATATATATAGATATATATATACAGTACACGCACACACTTCTTTGAAAGCATCATTGTTGCTGAAGCTCTAGTGCGTGAGAGATATATATCCTGCTTTATGGAGGTGTTTTTATGGAGTGAAACAGAGCACCGATACAGGAGTCCGTCCGGAGTCATAATAAAAGGCTGTCTGCCCTCTGTTGGTGTGAAGGCGCCACTGCAGCAGATGAAAACGAACCCTGCTCGCTTTGCCTTTTGTAGCCCTCTTTCTTTTCACCGTCCCTTCTTTTTTATCTACTTAAATCGGCTCATTTTCCCTCCCCCTTCTCTATTATGGTGCTCGCTGGCTCTCTCTCCACTTCGTTTTCGTCGCACATCAGAGGAGAAGGTTTCCGTGCAGTGCCGAAGGCCTCGTTCGGCTCGGCTCTGTGTAGTGTGGCTCTCAGCGCATGTGTTCTCTGGTAATGATCCCCTCGCTCCTCATTACAGGCAGAACGCTGTGACCTGCCTCCCATCGTATGGGCCCTTTCATCGGCCTCGTGGCTCAAACGCTGGCCCGGGCCAATCTGCCATCGTCCACAGTCACAGTATGTTGATACAAGAATGAGGGGAACCTGTACAACCCTTGCAGCTCACGTAACGTCCCTTTGTAGGGGACAGAGCAAGCTGGAAAACTCTTTCATCACAGAAACACACAGATTGGACAGGTATTCATGACTTGGGAGAGATCAAACGCCAGCATAAAAGAGGGGCTCTTCTCCCAGTGTCCCAAGAACATGCCCTCCAAGTCCAGAAACTGCTCTAACATGCCGACAAAAAAAGGGTGAATAAAACATGCGCTGCGCTTGCATTGTTTTTCCATTGTGAAATCCTGAGTGTGCTGCTCGTGCGCCTCTGGACACACGGACCGCTAGCATGAATGGATGTGTGGACTCATCCTGATGGAAATCGAAGAAATCTCCTGGTGAATTTATTTTGGAGTGTTTTGAGCTGGGGTCAGGGCAGCGTGTAAGGGTTTTTGAGCATTTCTAAAGCTTTTCGGTTACTTAGTGCAGCAGATTTAAGTAGATTTAAATGTAAACGAGTTATTTAGGGCTACCAAATTGGTGTAAAATACTGACATCAACCTGGTTTTCATTCTCAACCAAAATCAAACATATGCCTGGCCTCCTGTCCAACGTTAACCTGACGTCATTTTGTGTCTGCTGGGAAGACTGGAGTAATGATGCTGAAAATGAAGCTTTTCATCTTGAATAAATTACATTTTAATATGTATTCGAATAGCTGAAATATCAATATTTCAATCAAATAAATTGAAGTAGTAGTATACAGGCATGGGATATTGGGTTTGAGGTCTCATTCACGCAAGCATCTCAAACAGTGGAAGTTACATGCCACTAAACCTCAAGAATAGACTCTTTCTTGACACTTCTAGTCAAGCGAGTGTAATATTGGCAGAAACTATGGTTACCGTGATACACAGGGAAGTGATTAGCATCGTTCCCTTTGGGCTAATTGTACTTTGCCACATTCTTGAACCTGAATATCTCTACTTTCCTTTGCCAGCAAGCTCTCTTTATCTTTGTTCTGGCTCTACTCTTTCTCCTCTCTGGCGGTGAGCCCAGCTGTGAGAGTCCGGAGCTGAGAGTCAGCGAGTCCTCCATACTGCGGAGTAAAGGGCTGCTCTGAAACCCTCTTCTGATCTGCCTCAAAGCATTAGCTACACGCTAACAGCTCCTCACCCAGGCAGAGAGACTGTGTGCTTCACTGACTGAGAGTTTGTGTGTATACGTGTGCTCTCAGTATGGAGTGACTGTAACAACCCGATTCGTTCTCTAGCAGCGAAGCCAAGAGAACCCAAGAGTTTGAAGCTGCTAGAGCATCATTCAAAACCAAACTAAAAGCTGGATGCTGATTGGTTAATACATTGTTCCAGCTGTATTAAAGCACTCTTTAACAGGTATGACACAAACACCTGTTGACCTACATTAGATGACACTGCAAAGGTCATGTGAAATAGCAGTTAAAGTGTATATTTCTTAAAAAAAAAAAAAAAAAAAATTAAAAAGATTTAATAAGGGTGGGTTTGAATGCAAGTGTGTTTACATGGTCTACATAAATAATAAGAAGAGTCTGCATATGCCACCCGACAGAACACTTTAATTTCACTAGACTAGAGACCAAGTTACGTCATTTTGATTAAAAATCACAAGGTTGATGGACAAATCGATGAATGACCTGGATACAATTGAGCACATCTGAGACTGTCCAGAAGTTGGTGGATGCTTTAGTTCAGGTCTGAGAGGAGGTCTCTCAGGAGACCATCCTCCGTCTCATCAGGAGCATGTCCAAGCGTTGTAGGGAGGGCATACAGGCACATAGAGGCCACACACACTACTGAGCCTCATTTTGACTTTACATCAAAGTTGGATCAGCATGTAGTGTGTTTTTCCACTTCAATTTTGAGTGTGACTCCAAATGCAGACCTCCATTGATATTTTTTGTCTTTTGTTTTGTTTTCAGCGCATTCAGCTATGTAAAGAACAAAGTCTCTAATAAGAATATTTCATTCATTGATAT
>JAUMHG010000041.1:2183927-2203363 GCA_032359395.1 Enteromius anoplus | reverse complement strand
GAAGAGAAGAGAAGAGAAGAGAAGAGAAGAGAAGAGAAGAGAAGAGAAGAGAAGAGAAGAGAAGAGAAGAGAAGGGATGGATAGATGGATGGATGGATGGATGGATGGATGGATAAAATAATTGATTATTATAAGTATTTGGTCAGGGATAGATGTAAGGATGGATGAAGGTAGAGATAGATGGATATATGGATGGACGGGGGGCATGAATGGAGGGATGGAAGAAGTGAGGAATGGAGGAAGTGATGCATGAATGGATGGATGGATTGTGAAGGTGAGAGGGTCAAAAGATTAGAGATGAGATGTGAAGAAAAGCACAGAAATTAGATGAGAGGTGAAGAGACTGAAATTAGAAATTATGAACTGAGATACCAAAAACCCTTCAAGAAGAGAATAGAATGCTATTAATTCTATGCTAGAATTACATTCACTGCATTCCACAAGAACAGAAAAAGGATAAAAGTCTAGTGTGTCGGTGTAACAAAATAAAACAAATTCTTACAAAGAAGCATTTTGAATTCACATTTATATTCCCGGCAGAGGCTTCCATAACAAAGTGACATTCAAGGAAGTGCACATATTGATTACATGACAGTTGTCTATGTAGGCAGCTAAAGTGTGAAACAGGACACGACTACTACAAGCATCTGACCCGCATCTCCTCAGACCTGCTTCTTCTGCTAGACACAGTACGGTGAGATTAAAAGCGACTACCCTAAAATGATAATGAAAAGGAGCATAAAGCGGGCTAGCACACGTTAGCCAGACAGGAGGAGCTCTGCCAAGCAATTTGGAGTTTTGATCCTTGAAAACAACTACAGTCGAGTTGAGCTTGTTACCGACCAAAAGCCAGCAACGTCCTCGGAGAGCCTGAGCTCGTAATAACACAGAAAAAAGCACCCAGGAAACAAAACGAAAGAAAAGAAGCGAATGCCAAAACACATTTCACCTGACCTCGAGAGAGGGAGGAATCAATAGCCGGAAGTCATCCGCGCTCTTTATGGAGGCCTCCGCTTTGATGTAGCACTGAACGCTCGCTCACAATCTTCCTCAGCCTTCATCCTTTTTTTTTTTTTTTTACAGTCAGCACTGCTTTGTGCCTCCCCCTGCCTTGTCAAGCTCCCTAAAGGGGCTTGCAGTCTCTCTTCAACAATTTATTTAATTATTTCAAATATTACACAACAGTGTTTTTGCTGAAATGATAGATTGGACGCTGGATACAGTGCGTGTATGGTGTAAAAATGTCAGAAAGTGGTGCACCATGCCGTGAAACTCCACAGGATACGGCCGACAATGATATATTAGTTCCCGTACACCTTTTGCTATTCGCCGGGCTGCCCTCCCTACTCAACCTTTTTCCATTAAATTGTCAAACATCTCACACATCACAGACATTAGTCCAATAAAAGATACAGTGCTAAAATCAATAGCTGTGTTTGCCTAGGAGGCTTCGACGGCTGCAGATACACACCGCGGGTCACATTGCGGCCCATGCAGCTGATTACCTCCAGACCCTCAGGTCACCAAGTCAGGATGCCCCCCTATCTCAGAGTGTGCCGCTTGGATAATGGATGAGGTCCACGTTTGAAAGGTCAGTTGAAGGACACAGCTGTCTTGCACACATCTATGATGATAGGGGACTGGGTGACTGTACTGGGCTTTGCGTGGGTTGGGTTTTTGGTTGGCACTTTACAAAGAAACAAGCAGCCAGCCAATTACTTTCATGCACATCTAATTAGAAAGCGTTTGCCTGGAATTCCAGAGAATTATTGGGAGGGTGGTAAAGTTCTCGTTTAAAATCTTGTCTATATCTTCCAGGAATTAAGCAACAGCTGTTACTGCCTTTTCACAAAATGTTCACACGAAAAGCTTCAAAGATTCAGTGAGAAAAAGAAACTGTCTGGACACCATCGATAGAAGCGGGATGTGACAATTCAATTAACAACAATCCCAAGCAATGCTCCATTTAACGCAATTGTCTCGTGTCTCTCGGGGGCGGACAGTGCGTATTAAGTGCAGAAATTTCTGATGAGCTTTTCTTTCCTGGCATGTGGGCAGGCAAATGTGCATGGTCAAGTCCAAGGAGAGACCATTTCTGGGATAATAGATTTCCCAGCACTAGGCTTACTCCACTTTTTTTGGGTTACTGGGATGAGGGATTGGTTTCAGGCGGTGTACAGTAGGAGGCTGCCAGGTGTTGTGTGGCCCCAGGATAAAGAGAGATATGGATCCATCCTGAGGAGGAGAAATAAGGCTGGAATTACACCATAGAGCATGGGAAAATTTCAACATACTGGCCCACAGAAGACAAGAAAAGGGAAGATCTTGTGGCAAAGCTCGCTTAAGGCATGTACAATAGCACTTGCACAATCATGCATATAAACATTTGCAGATGCATTTGCATTTGCAGGTGATCAAACCTGTCTTGTACCTTTGTAGCTCAAATTTTGGTTTGTCCTATGGAGGTCTTACTAGCCTTATTCACCTTTACCAAGAAGGTCTATCAGCTGTGCCTGGTCTCCTCCAGCAGGTGGTCCATCTGGTAAACCTACACTAGCCTAAACCACCTGGAAAACCACCTTAAGCTGGGTATTAGCTGGATTTCCCAGCAGGTGCACATACACCCAAATTCACATCGTACATTTGTCATTCGCAATATCTACAACTAAATATTTTAATGAAATTTTTACTCAAAAAAGACAAACATTTTGTTATTTTTATTATTATTATTATTATTATTATTATTTATTTTTTATTGCAAAGTGGTCTTCAATAAATCAATGTGAATAAGGTAGTTTTTAAATGCCACGGTGTGTGAGTCACCATGTTATTCTGATCTCTCACAGCTATGAGAGCTAGCTCATTTTAGCACTTGCTAACCAGCTGAATGGAACACTGAGGCCCAGAGGAGAAATTAAAAGAGATAGATAGAGAAAGAAAGATGGCACTCTGCCCATATCAGAAGAAGAGAAGGTAAGACAGGTCTGCCAAAGCTCAGTCCCCACTGACTTTCCAGTTCTCATGACTCAGCGCCTTTGACTTTGAGAGCAAACCCACTCTGGGATCTTGAGGCGGGCATGATGCTGGTCTACCTAATAGCGAGATACGCATCGGTTCTTTAGGGTCCGCCAAGCACGGATCGTGTGAAAGACACAAGCTATATATAATCCGATGTTCTCGCTGTGAGGACCGTCGACAAGTGTGGACGGTGATTGATTTCAACCTGAATGGAGCGCGAGAAAAAAAAGCGACACATTCCCCTGCCGTCTACCAGACTGAAAATTAAATAAATAAAGAAAAAAGATGAAAAGTCAGAGTGTACCTGTTATTTCTGGTGTTACCTCTGTCACTTAAATTTGTTCCAAATTCCTCTCGCTACACACACACACACACCTCTTCCATATTTTCCCTTTGGGTTTGTGTTGTAAAATATGCTGAACTGCAGGCTCCACATGGCTGCGGACGGGCAAGGAGCTGCACTGCTGAATCAAGCTTTCAACAGAGCAAAGGAGCATGGAACTCGTTCTCTATGCAGCACTCCGCCTTTTTGTCTCTCCTCTCCTCTGTCTGATCTCTTTGCTGTTCTGTCTCTTCTTTCATGGTGCTCCCTTTTCATTTTATTCTCTTTCTCCATCCTTCCAGTATTAATCAAAGGCTACCAGAATGCTCACCCCAGCCATTTCATTATTCATGGTAATTCCTCTCCTGTAACCCCCGCGTTATTTTTTTTTACAGACGTGTTCTATCTAAACGAGGACATGCCATAGACCGCTTGTATTATATTAAGCCAATTCTGAAACGAAAACAGCAGTTTGAGGACATCCCCAATTTAACGTCTTTATTATTTACTCACCCTCATGTTGGTCCAAGCCTGCTATTTTGTTCCTGTGGAATACACAAGGAGAACTTCTGAAGATCGTTAATGCAGCTCTTTTTCACAATGGCCATGTCTCTAAAGCTCCAGAGAGGACACAACAACATTATGTAAGCACTATAATAATTATCTAAAATATATAGTTTGAATATACTAATATTTGAGATTGAAGAGCATCAAAGGAGAGAAGGATCTAACAATGATGAGACTTTAGTATAATGTCCATGTTTTGAGGCATTATTACTACAGATGTTAAAAAGGAAAAGAGCCATGTGAAGATTCTTCAGTGTGTCTCCTCTTATTCACAAAATGAGTAAATAATGGCATAAATTCCCCTTTTATGGAACCTGCCATTCATCAAATGCATTAGTTATACATCCTAAAACAACCTGATACCCATTTTCTTCATGCACGGTCACATTCTACTCTTCCTGCACACTTGAAAGGAGCTCTATGATTCCTCTTTAAACTAAACCTTATAAAAGCCCCTCCCCATCCTCCAATTCTCTTTGCCTCAACAATCTCCCGTTTCCTCCATCTCTACTCCGAGCTGATTATCGCAGTGCACAAGCTCTTTCAGGGCCAGATAACAGGGCTGTCTATTGTCGTGGATTTGAAGGCTGTGGCTGCCCTGCGTCACGCCAGCACAGCAGAGGGAGGAAAGGTGGGCTCTTTCGATAAGGCCCCAGCCTAAATCAACCGGCACTTCCTCCATAACAGCTAATTAGCCAGTGCTGAGCGCCCGGGCGCACATTCGGGCCACGCTGTCCGTCAAGCTTCCAGCAGCCATTGACATCCACCAGCAAATGTCAAGTCCGCCTTTTGTGATGGAGACAAGCCTATTACAGAGAGGCATGCTGACGGGTGGGGGAGAAGGGGGCACGTTGGCATTCAGAATAATAAAAGAAAAGGTGTGCGAATGGAGGGCTGAGATGGAGACAGAAAGAGAGAGAGACTTCGCTTTAAAAGCCTGGACGTGTAGCAATTGCAGTATTTCTAACTGGCCAGCTGTCAGACGGAGATGGCTGTTAAAGGCCACATTCAACAAGTCCGAAACTTGAAAGAGGGAATAAACGTGTTCACAGACGGTGAATAGAGAGAGACGGGAAGAAAGAGAGAGAGAATCAGAAGCTAATATCTGTACATGGAGAGCAACCATCAAACAATTATTGCTTCATCATAGCTTTTTCAATGAAAACAAAACAATGTTTAAAGTCAATGTGTAATTTCAACATTCCAGTGTTTAAACTAGATCTAAATGCTTCATAGAATGAATCTCTATGAATCACAATGAAGTTCACCACTTACGCATTCACTTACTCACATGCCGAGTTCTTAAAGTCTTTATTTTATAATGCAGTCTTTAAATCATTTTCCTGTATGTGATATCAACGCAAAGGTTCGATTCCCAAAAACAGCATGAGCTAGTACTATGTATTTGCAGATCAAGGAGTAGAGCATGGCAACATCAAGTTTGATTCCCAAGGAGAGTAACACTCATGTGTAATTAGTGTAATAAAAAATCTGCTAAATAAAAAATACATCTGAATGAGAGAGAAAACTAAAGGAAATTCCAAAGACACTGTCAGCATTAGGGTATCTGATGTACTGCAGTAGCTGGGTGAAAAAAAAAAAAATTTAACAGACAAAGACGAAGAGAGACAGATATTTCCTTTGAGTTTTTTTGGCACGCAGTCCTTTTGTATGCCTTGTCACATGAAAACCAGAAGCGGTGTCATGTTTTTTGTTTAAGACTGACAAAAGTTTTGGTGGAAGTGTGACAGTGAGCGAGAAAATATGAGAGTGACACTCCAAAGAAACCAGGGTGGCATGGGCACCAGCACTCTGTCAAATCACAGTGGCGGAAAAGCTCTTCGCGAGGCGATAGCCATCAACTTTTAGCCTCGAGTTGAAAGATAATGCCATGTTATATTTTTTAACACATTGTTTTGCTCACTGACTTCCAGTGAAATTACAACTGTTATCAACAGAGAAGGCCTGGCATCACTAGAAAACAATTTTTCTCCATTCACTGCTGAACTTGACATGGAGTCATGCAATGTATGATACTGTCACAACAATGCATTCCAGTGTTTACCGAAAAGGCCTTACAGGCCATATTTGTGCAATTTTATGTATTATTTTCCCCCTAACATACTAGTCGAAAATTCTTAAAGCCAAAACTTTTATAATGACTGATGCACAAAATTAAAAACAAACAAAATCTATCTTTTTTAAGTATTGATACATAGATATACTAATAATAATTAGAGATTGATCGATGTATCGGTTTTGCAGATTAATCGGTACCGATAGTTGTTTTCCGGAACTATCGGTAATCTGCAAAAATCATCGCTGGTAGTTTTTCCAGGTTGCATCCGCTGCTGGAGTGGCTGTGTAGGGTTCATTATCATTATACGAGAGCGGCCTCTAGAGGTGAAGATGACTGAAAACACATGCATTTGTTTTGAAACGTGAAAAAACGTCTCAGGTTATGTATATAACCCTGTTCCTTGAAGGAACTCGAGCTGCGTCGAGGAGACGCTTTGGGAACGCCCTCACTGAGACGGCGTTCTCAAAGCGTCTCGTCGACGCAGCTCGAGTTCCTGAAAACGAACATAGGCTACTACTCAAATAATTAAAACATTGTTTTTTTAAGTAACGATCAAAAACATTTCTTCCATGTGTTAATGTTAATAGTAAATCCCTAAAATAAAGTTTGATTTTGAGTAATTTAAAGGTGTTTTCACTTGATATCTATAGTTAATTAATCAGTTATCGGCAAGTGCAGTCCAACCTAGCTATCGGTATCGGTAAAATTCAATATCGGTCAACCTCTAATAATAAGGATATAAAAGCATCTTAATAACTATATCTCATTTTTTTTTTTTTTTAAATCAGTGTCTTTGTATTGCTTGTAAGAGATGTAAGATGCACGTGAAATATGGCCTTGAAAAAGAAAAGCATGGGGGAAGGAAAGAGGAGAGCACAGAGAAAGCAATTCACTTTGAGGGGCTACTGTTTGCCCATCTTCCAGCCATAAAGTCGGGAGAAACAGTAGCCTTTGGGATAACAGAATGGATAATGGTGTTTTCTCAGGCCATTGCAGTAGAGCGGTTCGCATTCAATTACAGCCTGCCCCTTCTATCTTCATGCCCCCCTCCGCAGATGCTGTTTCAAATCATTACCTGAGAGGAAGAAACAGAGAGTGGGCAGCCATCTTCGCTGCCTCGGAGCGATACCAAACCCTCGTAGACACACATATGTGCATCTGCAAAAACACGCAGATGGACTGTTCTGCTAGCTGCCCACCAGCTAGTCTAAACAATCACAGACACAGACCGCACATGCCGGTGGCTATATCAACAACGGATGATTGTATGTATATTTCTCCCAGTACTTGGTCTGTCAGCATAAAATGAGACCTCCACTATGGTTAAGCTGAACCAATGAGACACTAAGAAGCACATTATGGCTAGCGGTGGCCAGAGAAGATTAGCATGTTTGAAAGCAAATCTGAAACGTGCTTAGCATATTTTGCAGATCAGCTAATGAGTTCATCCAAAAGCTAGAAAATAAGCACCTATCTGCTCAAAACATTCAGTTGGGCTAATCAACATTGATGGGAAAGGTTAATGACCTTGCATATTATAGAAAAAACCCCGGAAAGCACATGCAGCAAGTTGCCTAGACATTCATGAACTTGAGAACATACTGCTCAAAGTAACAAATTTATAAGATGTTTATGTAAAAAACATTTAATACAGAACGTGATGCTTTTTCACAACCTTTAGGAGTTTTACTGTTACTGGATCACCTATTTTTGTGAACATTATTAGATGTTTAAACAAAAACAAATGATGTAAAACTGAAAGTGACATGCTCTTTTGTTAACGCATGAATATTTGTTTACTGAATTTTCACCTGAGACCAAAACTAAAAATGGAAAACTTTTAATGCATTTAGGTCATTCGTTTCCATGACAACAGCATTCTGATGGCCTTTTTTGTATGGGTAGAGATTTTAACATTCAAGTCTTTAATAACAATACCCCTATTATCTCCAACTGAGACATAAATGACATGTTCAGTCTATAGGAATGTGCATTTGCACAGGTCCTTATCGTTTCTTTACAAAGTGACATCGCCAACTACACGTTTGGCATGTGTAAGTTGTTTTGGCTGATATGTAAACATGGATCGTTTTCACAATGTTATCACCTGTATACAGACTACAGATTCCTGTGGGTAAACATGTCCTTAAAACAAACACAAATATGCTCCATTTAAGACTAATCTGTTTTGCATTGTTTCAATAGTTTAATTTTTAATACACTCAATATATGCAGATGTTGTGTATCAAAATATAATAATAGTAATATGTACTTATCGGATGATCAGTTAGACTGTGATTTAGCAAAATGTAACATTTCAACTCTTTGTGAATCAAAATGACTCAAAATAGATTGCAATGCATTTCAGTTTTGCATTTCATCCTAAAACGAGACCAAAACAAAATGAAACCTTTAGCTGAGCTCATCAACACTGAATGCCCAAGGACAGTGACATAGCATGAAGTGAAGTTCCATATGAGCTCACAGGAATATGAAAATATACCCAAACACCACGGCCTGCTCCTCCCAGCCGCTCTCTCTAAGCACAGCCTGAGATTCAGCAGCATCGATCACAGGCGGATGAATTATGAGAGTGTCTGGTATGGCTGGAGGCTGCGGCTGGTGAGGGGCAGCCTCCAGAAGAATGCCCCTGCTCAAAGGCACCTGCAGGTGGGGAGAGAGTGATGGATTGGGGGTCTGGGAGAGAGATGGTGAAAATCTCTTACTTTCGTTGAGAGGCAGTCAGTGTTCAGGATCAAACCATCCTCATTTGTGAGATAGAATGAAAAAGATAGAAAGAGAGAAAGCGCTGTGTTCCAAAATCTAAGATCGGCAGATGCCTCCTACCTGGGGAAAAACAACATTAGCTAGACTCAGCTGGGTTGCTTGTCTTAACTGGTTTATGTGCATTTTAAATTGCGTTATCGTGGTGTTCGGATGGTTTTACTGGTTGGTAAGATGGTTTCCCAGCATGAGCAGCATGCCTGAAATCCATTTAAAACTGGTAAGCAGACCAACCTGCAGTATGAAACTGGACTGAGTTAAGCTCACTAGCCTATACGTTCACTAAGACTACATTTGTTTGATGAAAAATACAGTAAAAAACTGTTTGCATACAGTTGGGATGCTTCATATTTTGGTGGTAAAATGATACTTTTTTCAGGATTATTTGATGAATATTAAGTTCTAAAATGATTTACTGTGAGTTTTCATCCATTTCATGCATTAATATTTTCTAAAAGTATTAATTGCAATGTTCCAAGGCTATGCTAAAAATAACAACAGAGAAAAAAGGCCCATAGATCTGCACTTTTAGGCGCTCAATAAAATATAAGTGCATTTAGTGTCAACATTTCGCTCACCTCATCTGGCATTTACTTGTTTGCAAGGCCTTCTGGGATATTTACAATCTCGCCTTGGAGTTTAGACCAAAAAAGATATTTGCATCACGTCAGAAGCGCAAATACAGTATGATCTAGTTAGCAGCGCGGTGGGTTTGGAACAGAGCAGGAGAGAGAAAGTGGGAGAGAGAGGGAGGGAACAAATACTGTAGATGGCTACAAAGTGGTAAAAAACGAAAAGAAAGAAAAACAGTTGTCACAGCATTACCGAATAAAGAGTAAATCTATAGCTAATTAGTGCAGGAGCTACGGCAGCAAAGCTATCAGTCATCAGTCAGAGCGAGAAGTGAGACAAGGAGACAGGATGCTGGGAGGAAGAATTGAAGCTCACACTGAGCTTTAATGGAGGTCAGGGGACCCCAGTCCACGACGGACCTGGAGCCACACGGAGAGAGGAAGTGCATATCATCATTAGAGGAGGTTTACCATTGCCCAGACTCACAATTTCCATGCCTGTGATCACCCCATGATGTGCGTTTAATGGTGAATACAGTCACCCGTGCCATGCTAGAGGTCCTCAGACTGGGGATGGATGTACGCTCCGAACGACAGTAAAACTGCAGTCATTAAACCGAATCCACTAAAGAGGAAGCAGAGGAACGCTCCTCTCATCTCATCAATCATCTTCTGCCTAATCCAGCAGAACTGCAGATTTATCAAGTTTTAAAAGTACTTAAAAAAAAAAAATAGTTGACTAAATAGTTGCCTAAAGAGTACTGCAGTGCTACTTTGGCATAGTGATGAAATCAGATGGCAATATCACAGTATTCTGAAATATAATACAGAATATTCAGATATATCTTATATATTATATCTTATTAGCATTGTGAAGGTACCGTGGTATTTTGAAATATACTATATTACACAAATACACCACGTATTTGTATACCATGATATATTACCACCTTACTGTGGTGGTGCCATGGTATTTTGATGGATATACAATGGTACTTCTACATGCAATATACCACTTTATTAAGGTACTTCCAATAATACCATGATACCTGTCATACAAAATGGCAGAACCCAAGTAGTTCTTTGAAAGTGAACTGTACTCCGATATAATTAGTCCTGCATGACCTGTTAAATGTAATTAACCATCTTGAGGTGGCAAATTTGTGCTGATTCGTAAAATTTTGTACGATTTGTCTAAACCCCAGTGACGGGTAGGTTTAGGGGCGGAGTTAGATGTGCGAATTGGCAACTTGTAAAATACATCAACATTTTGGGTCATACAGATTTTTATGAATTAGCCACCTCTTATATGTATGGTATGGTTGTATCCTGTTTTTTATCAGGCATTTATGCAATTTGGAATTTTGGACAGGTTTGATTTGATTATGCAATTTGCCATGAAAGTGACCTTTGTGAGTTGTGGTTCATATATCACTACACTATTGACAATAGACCCTTTTGTCACAAGATTCCACTAATGTGACCGCATTTTCAGTCGCCATTCACACTATTCAATAAGTCAATACGGATGTTGGATAGCAAGGGCTCACTGTATTGATATGCATGGATTTGATTTCTTTATAGCGTGCATGTGCAGACGTTATGCTTTACATGATCAGTGTGATGCAATCGTGTTACAGCTCAAGTGTGTTGTGCTTTATTGACTGCAAGAAAACCACAGACACGCTTCTTTAGATAGAAGCTACTGTATTTCTGTTTACCACACACTTACACGCTCTCTCTCTCTCTCTCTCTCTCGCTCCACTGCTCTCTCCCACACACTCAGACACAGCGCTGTATTCACATCAGCACTCTGCATTCCCATCACATATGCACTTGCCGTTGCCTCGGAGATGAATGGAGAGGCGGGATGCTACATTACGTGAGGCTGGGAGCACATTGCGTGAGTCACAAATAAAAAGGTGCCTTTTAAGCAAATTCAGTGATCAGTGTTAGCGCAGTGTTAGCTATTTTACACACTGTTGTTGTCGCTTCCCGTGATTGCGAAGGGAACGAGGGAGATGCCACGGCAAGGACACAGGGCGGCACGCATCGCTCAGCCACCACAGAAACAGGGAGGGGCGGCACTCCAAAACACTGCTAGAAACCGAGAGGGTTTGTTTGTGTATTAATGCGGTCAGAGTCTGCTCTGACGAGAAGGGGGAAAGAGGTTCTGCCAGGAAGGGAAGGAGGAGCAGATGAGAAGAGAACGAAGAGGAAAACGGAAGCAGGGGATAATTACAGAATTACTGCCCCCATTTAAACAGGCAAGATCATAAACACACGCCATTACTTCTGCAGAATCACACTTACGACCACATCAACACCCAGAGATGATTTCTGACCTATTATTCTCTAATTAAAGTCTTTTAAATTCCATATTTAATAATGAAACTAAATATGCAGCGCAGTGAAATGTAGGATTCATCTTTAAGTTTGACAATGCATTTACTTTCTCTCTGCCGTCATGGAGGTCTGATTATTTCACTGTTCCTCAATTATTAATGTGTTCATTTATTCCAAAGAGATCATGTGTCTATTTGTTCCAACCAATGTGTAGACCCTGTAGATGAGGACGCTAAAATAATATGAAATGCAGTTGACATGCAAACCTATATTTTCCCATTACATGACAAATTTTTAGAATGAAATAGGATATTTAAAGAGGATAAATAATGTGAGGCTATTACAATAGCCTTGAATTGATTCAGTTGCTGAAATGGATGTTTATGTGAAAAATACTTGGTGTCCCCATCATACTATTTTTTTTTTTCCATAAGCCATGTTGACGAAAAAATGTAATATGTAAAAAATGGAGAAAAACAATGTAGAAATTGATTGCATTGCCAAAACAGGTGTCTATATGAAAAATATAAGGGCTTGGTGAGAGACAGAGTGAGTTTAGTTAAAAGATGAATAAATAGATAAAGAATAGAGCGGTCTTGGTTTCTTTCCACTGGTTTTTCACTGGGAGGCCATCAAGAAGCCAAGCATAAATCACCAGAACATCTAGTTATGACAGTTCAATGAATGAATACATGAATAAAACATATGCATGGAAGAATCATTCAAAATACGATCAATAGCATGAATTTAGAAAACAGATGTCATGCTGACTTGCAGAGGGCCAATTTAGATTCTATTTTGACTTTAATTTGTCTCGACTTGGAGTATGCAGTGTCTTTGTGACTTTGGATCTTCATGTCTCTCAAAACGAGTGCAAACGGGAGAGACGCGAGGGCACTTTCACGTTTTGGACTTGCAGAGATGTAGCTGTCACAGTTTCAAAGAGAGGCAGGCAAAGCAGGGAGGAGCCCGAGCGAGTATGCTAGTGTCCTTTGTGGGAATTTTCTCAGATCCATGAAAAGACTGTGCACTCCTGTCGGAACGCCAATCCGACTGAGAAGAGATCTGTGAGGTTTAGCTTGCTCTGTGAGCTGTCAATCACCAAGCAAACGAAAGATTCTCTCCACCATTAAATCACAGAGCTCCATTTATTGTCCCTGATATGTATCCATGTAGCTGAAAAAGCTGCCGTGTATGTATCGATCATGCCGGATGAAAGTATTGTGGGGAAAAATGCCTGCGAGATGTAAATCGCACAGTGGCGAACAGTTTTTTTCGGGCTGAGCCTGCAGATAAAAAAAATGACAATCGAGATCTCTTTAAAACCTTGACTGCTTTTCCTGGACAGGAACGACTTTTAATGGAGTGCTTATGTGCTTTGGCTGAAGTTTGCTTCTTAGACTCCGGTGATACCCTGTAGAAGTTCAAAAGAGATTTCAGCATCTCGATCTGCATCTAAATACCAAATCTGAATATGAACTCAAACATTTCTCATCCAGTTCTTCCCCGACAAAATTTTCTGAGCCACATCAGGTATGTTTACACGCACTCATTTTTCTCAACTGGCATCCATTCATCCAGAACTGAAGAAAACCACTGCAATAATGTCACTCGAGCCACTGTGAGCATAATTGTGCATAAGCATGATGACACTGTTCCTCTGTGTACGGTATCTTTGAAACCGATTAAGAAAATAGCATTTAAAATGCTTAATTTTCTTTGTGCTGATGGTATTATTTCAGGTTTGCACCACCCCTTCCAATCCAATCGCGTTGTAATTGGGATCCAGTTCAATTGGATTGATTTAGATGTTTACATGAAGGCTTTCCAATCCAACTGAGCCATCAAACCAATTACAAATGGATTATTTGGGTGCAACATAGCTCTACAATTTTCCTGCATGTTCTTACATGGGCTGCCTTGGCGCAAAAATCAAAACAAAAACTTGAAAAGCATTCAATCTCTTTGAGGAGTACCTAGCAACAAGCTCTGGCAACATTAAAATGGCCACCGATTGGGCGAAGAGCTTTGAAGAGACCATAAAAGCCCGTTTACCCAAAGATACTTTTTTAATTTAGTCACTATGCCCAAGGTAGAACGTCTTTAGACACACGTCACGTCAGTTTTGCCTTTAAAGTATCATATTATGCACTCAAGTGAAATCCACTCATGCAAGATTGTTGTGAAGATGCACCCCGGATGGCCCACTTTTAACAAGATCCCATCTCAGTGTCTCTGACAAGTACGGAGAGACATCGAGGTAACACGAGTCCCTGATGTGTCTACGACTCGTCAGCGCTTAACTAAAAAAAGGAGAAGAATCCCTTCTGATGGTGTCAGGCTGCAATCTCAGAGCTGCGCTTTACAAACCACTCGTGGTGACAGCAGGAGAGCTGAGAGGCTCGCTTTGAGAACGGTCTCGCATTTGATTTGATCGCTTGTAATGATACAGGAAAGAACAACGCGCTGACCTCACACTCTTTAACTCAAAATAGACAACAATTAGACTCTAAAAGAACTTCCTTTTGACATATCGCTGACATACAAAAGGACCCTTGAAGAAAGAACTGCAAGGAAACGTGTTAAAAGCATGTATTTTATCTTCCGCTCCCCCTCTTCCTAGTGTCTTGCATCCTTTTAATGCATCACCTCATTCTTCTTTCCGAAGAAAGCTTTATTTTAGATTAAATAACGAAATAATTCCTTAAGAGTACATAGATTCTTTATTGCTTGCCGTTAATCTTGGAAAATAAGAAAATAGAGCAATGAAGCATCGTAATGGCTTTGAATTCGGGCTTCTCCAGTGTCACCCTGACGTTGCCACAGTCGACTATGGCGTATTTAAGACCTCCAAAAGAAAAAACATGCTTCATGCTCCTTTGACTGTAATGGAAATCTATTATTTAGCTGCGACATTGAATTTATTGAAGCAATTTGGCACGGTGCTGCACGGTTTCTGCAGAAAATCAGCCACAATCTCTGCTACTGATGCGAAGCGCTTAGCCAAGTAAACAGAATGGAGCTGGAGTGCTGCAGCTGTACCCGCAGAAGGTCAGGCCTGACACATGCGAGTGCCGTGCTTTCTTTGCAACACTTTACAATTACTCCATTCTGGTCACCAGGTGCACTCTGTTTTCAATTGTTTTCCCGTGCTTAAACAGAGAGACTCGTAGCTCATCGCACAAGCTGATGATATTTTAGCGCTGAGTCACAAGAGCCCTGTAGCGTTGATGTGCTTCTCAAAAAACTGAGAAGATTTACAGCTCTCTGTTTAGTAAAAAAAAAAAAAAAAAACATGCAGGTTCGAAAAAGAGTCTATGCAAGGGGTCAAGGTTTGAATGGTTAGCAGTATTTTACTTAATGCCTGAGCACAAACGCAGAACACTTCTGTACTGTAGATCGTGTTTAAGCTTATCGACGTATTTTCTTAAACAGTTAGAGTCACGCTTAACTAGAAAGGTACGCTTTTAGATTGCAAAGGCTAGTCTTAGGCTGTCTCAGCCACTTGTAGTGGCCAGGGTTACCAAAACCTTATGCCTTAACCCAAAAGAAAACTCAAAAACAAATAAATAAAAATAAAATAGCTTTGGTAGTCTAATGCAGGGGTTCCCAAACAGCTCCCCAACAATTCACATTTTGCATGTCTCTTTTATCAATCACACCTGATTTAATTCACCTGCTCATTAGTAGCAACTCCAAGACCTGACATGTGCAGTGTTGAGGAGGCTCCAGGAACGAGTTTGGGAACCCCTGGTCTAATGTGATATGTCACTTAAAAAATGGACGCATGGCCTTTTTGCTTATATTCACCATTAATATATTTATATTAGCTAACTTTTCCATCATATAATGCTCACTTGTAGTTGATCTTTAAAAAACACAAATAGTTTATTTAAATGTTGAATGTAAAGTTTAGAAAGTCCTCAAATTGTTCATACTATCATAATGATGCATAAAGCAACTGCAAAAAGTAGATTTTTTTGTTACTTTTTCATTTTTTTTATTTTATTTTGCAGTTTATTTAAAAAAAATTTACTCAAAACAGTACAAAATTTTAGAATCTACATGTACTTATTTCCAGCCATCTTTATTGACATCAGACAAAATTAAAATATACATGCATCCCTAATTCGAAAGAAATTAAAATAACATGAAAAAAAAAAGAAAAAAAAGAAAGAAAATTCAGTTTAATGAAATAATGGAATGGTTTTGAGCTGGAAAACATTGCATCTTGAATTACAGCCAATCAAACAATAAAGATGTCAAATAAAATGACCCATGTTTAAACCTGTTAGCATGCATTTCATGTACCTCTGAAGTAGGTTATGCGCCAGCCAAGCAACTGCCATTGATATGAACAGAGGGAATGCTAACGGATAGCTCTCTCCAGGTATTACAGACCTTCTTGAGTCTGTACACCACTAATGCATTTGCAGCACATGAAATGCAATCAGACACGGCATTCAGAGGCAATAAACTGTCAGGGAAAGGTTGCGCAGAGCCCATTAGAATTGAACACTGTGTTAATACACTTGAAGTCGACTTGCATTTACTCCAACGTTAACTTCCAAACCTGATTTTTGGGCAATCGATAAATGTATGTGCTAGCAAAGGAGCAAAAGTGCTTTTTAAACATCTAACAACACCTAGTCTTTGACACAGAGACACACAAACACATGCCATAGGAGTTTCTGAAGCCTTTTTTAAGAACAAGTAAAACACTATAATGAGCAAGAGAGAGAGAGAGACAGAGAGAAAGACATTATCGTCATCTGCATCGTATATAATGTTTATTTAGAGTAATGGCTCCATTCCAGCATGGCAGGAAAACAATAATGTTTATTTTATTCTTCTGCAGATGAAACCGAGCAGTGTGAGGAATGGGGTAATTGCACAGGGGTAACGTGCAAAGATATGAACACAAGTCAAGCTGAATCTCGCTACAGAATCTCACCTATATGACACATCCTTTTATGCAGGACCTTATCAACTTGTAAAAAATAAATAAATAAATAAAAATGCACATGCTCTAATATAAAGTAATATGTGAAAAGCACATGTTTTCGCTGTGCACACGTTTCAATTGATTCATTAAAACATTACTATTTATGTAATGGAGAATGACTGAAATAAATGTTAAGTTACCTACTTCCAACTTTTTTTTTTTACATAATTATCACTTAATTTTGATACCTATGCCATTATATCATAGGAGGTTGAATGTTTTACCATGTGACAACACAGAATTCATCAAAACTAATACTTACTATTTTTTGTTACACAAATGTATAAAAAAAAAAAAAAAAAAACTGGAATATTTCATCATAAACTGCCAATTTGTTTATTTTAGTGGCAAAATTCTCCTTGTTTTTCTTTAATTGTGATATTGGGCTTTACTATTATGATTTATAACTTGAAAACCATACTGCATGTAAGAATAACCCAGGTATTTCCATTGTGAGTAAGACTGACTATTCCACATCTCCATTTTACTGTCATTAACACTGACGTTCAAGGAGGCCATGGCTGCTCTTTTGGAGTCGAGAAGCATGCAGGCAGTGAATGACAGATTCAGGGCTGAGCTACAGCGAGGTGATGGACAGATCATGCAGACACGGGGAAATGCATTAGTGCTGTGCTCGAACGTCAGACTGCTAACTTCTGGAAAAACACACCTTAAAACGGCATTACTCAGTGAGATATACACAGTAGAGATGCTCTGAAACATTGCCCTGTACATTTTTGGCTGAAGCATAACAAAATGAAACATAGGGCCAAAAACCGAACACATTTTATGTTTTGTTTTTTCCCATGTATTGACAATTTCTTTCACAATTACATAAATTCAATAGTTAAAATGTTCATTATTATGATCTAATTATTTATTTTATATTTCAAAACAACGGTAAACATGTAGTACTAACATTTATGAATGTTGATGGAGCTTTTATTTTGGTGGGCCTCAGTGCTTCTTGTTGACAGCAAAGCAGATATAGTTATAAATTATTATCATTATGAATTTGAAAAAGTTTTTTGGACAATATCGTCCATGCCTTGTAAAAATGTATAAAAATCGAAATACTGGAATGAGTTTATCCTTGCCCTCTTCCTCACATGAGATAATTATGTGGGTTGCCAGATTGAGGACATGCATCAGAAACGAGCTCAACGATTCCCGGTTTTCTGTATTGCCAAAATTCTACTGGGTAAATTGGCAGTGGGCGGAGTTACAGAGACCCAAACAAAAACAGACATTCTGAAACAGAACTCATGTTCAAGTGTAGAATAACTGGTTGTAGTGTTGTTTTTTTGGAGAATCAATAACGTGAACTTGTTTGCTAAAGGTCTACAAGCTAGTCCTGTCAAACAATTAGTGGTTAATCACTCCCAAAATAAAAGTTTTTGCTTACACAATATATGTGTGTTTCCTGTGTATATATATATACTTGCATGTGTCTTTTCACAAATAAAATGCACTGAAACTAAAGTATCACTGGTGGTGATTACGAAGCATTGTTTAACCATTGTTAGCTGTTGACGTCTGCAAAGCTAACGCCAGCATTAAGCTATTGTTTTCTTATCCGTCATCTTGCAAACGTCAGGACACCTTTGTGGCCGGAAGTCTGAGATATCAAGTAAAATATCCTGCTTTTGACTTTGAATGGAACACAGCACAACACACACACACATCTGCTCAGAGACAGGGACACACACCTCTCTCCGTATGTAATTACTAGGCATTCAACTATTCAAATCCATAAGCTGCTGGGTAATAGAGTTGGTTTTAGCTGTATTCAACTCGCAGTCTCAGAGGATTTTACATCACGCCACAGCGCAGAAGTTTCAGACTGTGGAGACAGAACTGTTCCCCAACAAAACAGAAGCACAATGGTCTCCTCAGTGCCGTACTTTCAGCCCTGCTACAGCAGATAAAGCACACCAGCAGGAAAAACAAAGAACCCGGCAGCTCCCCGAAACTTCACGTACGCCTGGGAACGCCATAAAGCACGATTAGTTCAACAGCATGGAATGATTAAGGAATTTTGGCCTGTATACAGTAAGTCCATGCAGAGTGACTGCATCGGACGACGGGGGGGGGGGGGGGGGCTGTGTTGGGGTAGAGGGAGAAGGGGTGAGGTGGTATCTGTGAAAACAGTCGATACAGCAGGCATGAGGTGATATTGACTTTTCTCGTTTATTACAGCACAACATTAATATTGACCTTTTCCTTCCAAGGTTTCTTCCGAACAAAAAGCAGAATGAAGAAAGCATTTTTATCAACAATTAGAGCAAATTTATTTTATAAGTTGGTGAAATGCTGAAGAATACAACCATGCTGAAGTGAATTAGGAGGAACTAAATATTTGCTGAAAACATCTAATATAATAAATACATACATAAAAAGAAAATAATGCAATGAATAAAAAATTCCATAGAAATGTGCATTATGGCTAGACATACAGAAATAAGTTAAAATAAAATAAAATAATGTATTTTAATACATAAAATAAATATCATTTAAATAAAACATAAAAGCAGTTTCCAGAGCAAAGTACATTAGGGCTAGAACTATAGAAGTAAGTATCTCAGAGCAGATAAAGATTTAATTTATTATTTTAATATTTTAATTAATAATTTTGTATTCATATCACACAATAGCATTTAAAATACAAACTATTCATCATCATGCTTCATTCACAAATTAAATCACTTAAACACATTTTAATATATCTATATACTTCACATC
>JAUMHG010000041.1:2137736-2183821 GCA_032359395.1 Enteromius anoplus | reverse complement strand
TAATAAAAATAAAAGTTCAGAAATGTAAAATTAGGTTTACATCATGGCTGGCCATAAAGAATGTTTCTGATAAAATAAAATATCTCATAATTTGAAACTGATTGTAAATTATACTCACAACTGAACATTAAATCTAAACATTAACGAGTATCTATTTTGTAACACTTTATTTTGTGCATTTCTAAAACTTTATGATCAATGTTAATTCTAGATGCAACTGTGTATACTTCAATTAAGACTTTGTATTGCACAACTGTGATATCTCATGATTACAACATATGTTTAAAATGTTTCTTATACAGATATCCTCTTCACTTTCACATAGATGTTCATGCATTTGGCAACGCCACAATTGCAGAGTCTCTCTCTCTCAAAATGTTGTAGACACATGTCATCATTCAGCGGAGTATCTGAAAACAATTGCAGCTGCAGGAAGCCCATTTCTGAGGTAAACTCAAATGACCATAATGAGCGCGAGTGCACAACCCACACATCAAAGCAGCCCACTTCAGCAATGACCCCTGCATCCTGCACTGCAATGACCCTCCGCTGAGATCCAGGTGAATTATTAAAAAAATTATCTTGTGACTTACACTCATACGGCAGTGAAGGAGACGAATAGGAAACGACACTTGCTGGCTGTAAACAGCCTTGGCGGTCCCCCTGGAGCATGTGTCCACATACAGAGCTGCTCTCTCAGACCGGAGAAACCTGCACAAATAAATCTAAACTGATAGTAATGCATTTTCCATCAGCTAAAAAGTTCAATTATGATGGATGTGACAGTGCAATTCAGGCCTCCCGTATGCATTATTGATTAGTTCCCTTGAGGTTAAAATGTACTGCTCCTCAAGAAAAGCAAAGATGGAGATGTGTCTGACCATCTTGTTCCTTTTGCACAATTTTGTTTTCAGTGACAGCAGGAATGCGGAAAAAGCACTGGCTCAAACAGTTTAAGATATTTTAGCATGCAGTAATTCAGCACAAAAACGTGCATATAATTCACTAACCACCTATAATCCAATTTGATCTGAAACTACACGCAGAAACAAACCTTACAAGTGCAAAAAGAAAGCTTTTTTGCGGTTCATTTATTTGGCATGTTTAGATGGTGTGCAGCCTGCATCTGTATATATTGTACGATTTCAAAAAAAAAAATACAAACTCCTGTCATCCATTTTTTACAGCGTTTTGAAAGTTTTACATGCAGTGCATTGTATGTATTTATAAGGGGGGGAAGGGAGTATTTTGAGTGATTTGACATTGCTTTCGGCAGTGTGGGATGCTCAGTACCTTTAAAGGTATTTCTCTATCCCTGCTGCAGATTTCCTCCCACAATCAGCGCCGAAAAACTAAAAACAGCCAGCTGATTCTGTACAGGCTTGCTTATAACTGGTTTTATTGCCTGACAGAATGTCTTTTGTGTCAAAAGTAATGCTGTGGAAAGTAAGTTTGAAGCTTTTTGTGACTTCCCAATATGTCTGTGTGACAGAACATACCTCTCATTCTTCATGTTGGAGTGGAGTTCTGACTGAAGACTAAAGTGAAAAGGCTAAATTTCCTTAGGGACAAAAGCTCTTATTAATTTTCAAGCTGCTTTAACAAAGTCCATTCAAATACTCTGTGTTTTCAAGCAGATTTTGGCATTATTAACTACAATGAATGGTGAAGCTAGACAATCTCAAGGTCGTAGTTCATGATGAAAGCATGCATGCTTTATAAAGCGCTATTATTTTTTTTCCGATCCATGCTGGAATGACAACCACACTGCAGCAAAGTGAACAGAATATTGTTCCATTTGCGGTTGGATCAAATCCACCAATTTACCTTGCTATATGCTATTTTGAACCTTTGACTTATAAGCATGCACAGATGTCAACGTTGCATGACAATTATGCAACTGGCAGGCAGGCTCCACTTCAAAGTTTTTCTGGGAATCAAACCTACAACCTTCCAACAATCACCATAGTCTACATTAAACCGTTCCATAAATACATATACAGCACAAACGACTGAAGATTACCCAGTTTTTCAGCCATTAAACAATGTTTACCTGCAACGAAAGCACTTAACGGCTGAAAATAAAGCATATTTCTTCAAATGCATGTCCTTTTAATGTTTAAACGAGAGTCATTTTGGCTCAAAACCCCTCTCAAGTGACTTGAGCTACAACACAAATAGCATTAGCAAACTGAAAGTCAAGAGGCGCTGCTTGATAATGAATCAAATCTTCGCCCCAAAATGAGGTGAGCTTTCAGCATAGGAGCACTCGAGAGAGGGAATCAGAGTCAGAATCTAACTCTCATTATCAGAGAGGGGAAAAGCCCGGGGTAATTAATGACTGGTGTAAACTATTTGCAAAACGAAGCTCAGATCGTTAATGAATCATCTTAGATATATAATCAAGTAATTAGGAAATGAAGTGGCGAGTAAAGCGCAGGAAGTTGCGGTAATGAGGAATGGTGATTATCAATTTGAAGGATCTGCTGATGATCCCCCGGGACCCGCGTCATATCCTCGGCTCACAAAAGCCGATTTACCCTCTTCTCTCTCGAGTACATGACTCTGCCGTATACTGGCTTTTTTTGATCCACGGCGGAGTCCTGATCAAAGAGACCAAATGTGTCGACTAGAGTGACAGCAGAAACAATCGTACAGAAGTCTGTGGCTTGGTGCAGTCAGATTAGAGGTGTGAATATGTATGTGAATGCAGGAGCTAATGTGCTTGTACTGTTTTGGTGCAATTGTAGAGAAGACCGGGGCTAGTTGTCACAGTATCTTACCCCAATGAAAAATTGGGCACACTCATTTCATACTGTGATCATTAATTACAGTTACAAATTTTGAAGCCTTGCTTTAAAAAAAATAAATAATAAATGTAAAGTGACAGCATGGATTATATGGGGCAAGTTGTCACAATGTGAGGTTGCTATGAAACTTTATTTTAGGAGCAACTTTAACTGGCTAAAAATAATGAATGTAAAAATAAAAAAAACGGCATCATACAAAATATTCAAAATATCAAACCAATGCTTAGGCAAAACAAACGATTTGAAGTGATTCATTCTGTAAAGTAATAGTTGGAATTTGTATTTCTGTTATTGTGTATGTTTCAAATTATGGTTGTATATTTTGGGAAATGTTTTATGCAATATAGTATTTTTTGTGGTATTTAATTTAGTAAACAGTGTCTTTCATCAGTTAATATTGTATAAAGGGTAGACATAATAAGCAAGGCTGCAGCCTACACCTTTTTCGGTATCTTTGTTTATATATTATTTAACTGTAAATATTGTTTTTAGGACCCAAATAAAATTATAATAGAATTTAATTATTTAGTTGAATTGAATTAAATTACATTTTAAATGCATGAAACAACCCCAACCTGACATACTTTTTATTTTTATTTTTACATAATTATAATTCTTTTTCACTAAGCCTTATTTATTTATAATTCATATTCAAAAAATATTATTTTTTGTTTACATAATGTATGCGTGCACTACGTATATGTATTATGTATAATAAATACACATACAGTATAAATTTGAAAATATTTACACTTTTGTACATTTATATATGCATGTTCTTTTAATTGTATATATAAAATTGTATATATGCGTATATAAATGTACAAATCCAACCTCCCTCTTTCTCACTCTTCTCTTCTCCATTCATCTCACTCCATCTCGCTTACTGTCTCTCTTCTGTCGTTTAGCACTCGAGGCTCCCACACAAACATTTACACCAGGAATGAGATATTTAATGAAACTGGTGCAAGGAGTAATTAAAGCCCCTTTTCTCCACACAAAAGGGGCTGATGAGGGAGCCCCCTCTTCCTCCTCCTCCTCCTGCTTTCTCTCTCCCTCTCTCGCACACATGCTCTCTGATTTAAAAAACTACATCCATGCACCCATCTCACTAATCAAACCCTCAAGAGCTTCTGTTATTCTTGCAACGATGGATTCTTGGATGATGGAGACGTCTTAAAAGGAACAACTAAGTCAAGAAGGTCCAAGCAAGCGGAATGCTCTGTCGTAATGTACAGCACAGTACATTTCACCTCTTTGAAAAAATCAGAGGCGAGAAACTATTATTATCTACAGGACCAAAGGGACAGGCAGTAAGTTAGAGATGTGTCTGCAGTGCAGTGGTTGTACATCCGGACGGAGTGATGCTTCACGTTGATGTTGATTTATTTGTTTGTTTGTTTGTTTGTTTTGTTGGTAGTTTTTACTGTTTATTCATTGGTTGTGTTCTGATTGTTGGTTTTTAAAATATGTCTCATTATTGTTGTTGTACTATGCTTGTTTGTTTAATATTGGTTTCAGTTTAGTAATAGTTTTTAATAAATTTAATTTATTTATTCATTTATTATTAATCATTTTAGATTTTGACAACTTGTCAAATAGCAATCCTGCTATTTTCTGAACATCTTTTCTTTTGGTGCAGCTCTGAAACGTTTACTTTTTTTGTATATTTACTTTCACTACTACTACTATTTATTTCTTTGTTTGTACATGATTCATTTGTAAAACTGTTTAACTTTCTACTACTTTACACAAATGTGAAGCACTGGGGGGAACATCCATGAAAAGAATAAATGCCTTTAAGGTTTTGCTTAAAAACTATTCATTAAAATGTATTTTCTTGGCTGAAACCAGAAGAAGAGGAAAATATGCTGGTCGATATGTTACCAATGTAAATCTGAGAGCATGTGTAAAGCATGTGTAAACAGACTGTGATTTCGTTCAATACTGTCTTTAGCTGTTGTTACTGAACAGATTTCCAGTGTCATTCAGATCAGAGTAGTTTACAACAACAAGCTGTAGATTTTCCTCTCTCTGCCCGTGGGCTAAACGTGGGTGATCTATACTTTCTCTGAAAGTCCACTGCCAAGGATGTATTTGATGTGGGGTAGTGCTGTAATACGACCGTATAAAGCTAGACGTCCTTGTTTTCAGTCGATTCAATTCAATTCTCAGTGTCTTCCAATTCCAAACACCTTTATGATGGGCAACCGGGGGAAACGATCAGAGACTCGCACGAACGAGTCTTAAAGCATAAAACAAAAGCCTTTGAACCGGCGTGACGAGCGTCAGTGCATGGCATCCTCAGGGTCACCTAAGGCGTTAAATAACATTACTCAAAAGACAGCTTCAAGTCAACGGCATACCAATGCTGTAAACAACAGCAATTGTGTGTTTTTCGTTTTTTGCTTTGAATAAATAATTGTGTTTATGCTTACACTGCGGAGACCCGGGGTCCAGATCTGAGTCACAGTAACGCGGTAAGCTCGTTGCAGAGACAGAAGTGGTGCTCGAAAGGTTCACACAGGAACAGAAAACAAGGGGCGGCAGTGTCAATGACTAGCTTCTTCAAAAATGCACAACAGAGAAGGCCAACAGTCACTTCAAATGCACTGTGGTTTGTCACTTTTGATCAGTCAGGGGCTCCGTTCTCAACTAACAGTGTTCGGAAAGAGGGGTGAGAAGAGACGGGAAAAAAAACTTCCAAGAAAGCCACTGAAGAATAGCTGCTGAAGAAGAGCCGCTGAGCCCTCGCTAATTCCATGTTTCAGCACTCGTAACAATGTGCGGCCGGTGTAATGTTAGACAAAATATTAATAAGTAGAATAGAATAAAATAGAATAGAATGGAATAGAATATATTTACTATTTTATATTTATATTTTAAAAAAAAAAACATTTTAGGACATTCAGTTGTTGAAATCTTTTTAAAGATTTAAAATAAATAAAAAAGTAAAAATATTATTGCACAATTGTTTGTGCATTTTAAACAATTTTATTTTGTTAACTGCCTCCAAAAATGTTCAAAAATCCTGTCTCTTTAGGACCTTTATGAATTATAATGCACATTTATTTTCATATTATAAATATATATATATATATATATATATATATACACACACACACACATATAAATATATATGAGTATTTATTTTTATCATATAATATATAAAAAGTAATATTATACTACAGATATATGCATCAGGATTACATTTTTTGATAAATGTAAAAAAACCTTTTACTAAGCGTACTAAGAATTTATTTATTTATGTACTTTATTTATTTGGGAATTTGGAATTGAAACCGAAAATGTGCATGGTATTAATGCAATTAATGTCATTAAATGGTATTAAAATGTTTATTATTTATTTATTCATTTGTTCATTTAAGAATTTTGGAATTGAAACTGAAAATGTGCAATGTATTAATACAATTATGTCAGAAAAAATGGTGTTAAATGTTTGTTTGTCTGTTTGTTTTTGTCTATGATTTGTGGGTGTCTCAGATACATTTGTGACAGCTTTTGTGTAATTCTATCATTCATAAAACTAATCATAGGGCCTTTTGCAGGGTCACATGACGAAATGTACAACAGAGAAGGCCAACAGTCACTTCAAAAGCACTGTGTTTTGTCACTTTTAATCAGTCGGGCCCCGTTCTCAACTAACAGCGTTCAGAAAGCGGGGTGGGAAGAGAACATGCGACCAGAGACGAAGAACTCCATGAAATCCGCCAAGCCCACGCTAATTCCATGTTTCAGCGCTCGTAACAATGTGCGGTAAGCCAAAATATTAATAAGCTTGTATAATTATGTTTCATTTCCATTCCAGCACAAATTTGTCGGCAGCAAGAGAGAGAGAGATTGTGGGGTAGAGCTGATGCAAGCACGGCCTCATGCAAATGAACAATTACAGGCGGGCGGTTTGAAGGTTACTATAGAGTGGGTCTGGCCGTCTCCACACGCTGTGAAGTTATCAGAAAAGACTGGCGGCACACGCAGCGTCGCATTTATCCACTCGCTTTCCTCGGCGGCCCTCCTGTAGATTTGATCAATCCTGGCCGTCCTAGCAGCTGTGGACAGTCTCGAGGCCATCCTAAAGAGGAGGAGGGCTTAAAACAACAAATAAAAGCAGAACACTCAAATCTGGCTATCTAAATAATAACAGCCTAAGAGACTGCGTGATCCGTGCCGTATAATCGTGATTAAACAATATGGGAATATTAATAAATCTCTGAAGGAGAAAGAATGCCTAATTCATTTGGATTTAAACGTGGAAGATAATCCGAGCACGGTGAACCTCTTGCCGTCATAAACCTGCAACATCTGTGCGGGAGATCTTATTATGATGAATTACATATCATTATGTTTGAGCCAAAGATATGGGAGCAAAATAAGCCCGTGGCCCAGATTCTTTATAGCGTTCCCAAACAAAGCATCAGATTCAGTGTCAAGATATTCAGTGCCAAGTCTTGAAGTAAAATATCTTGGCACTGGCATGAACGTATTTTTTTTTTTTTTTTTCATGTTTTCTATTAGTACATTGTATTTATTTCCCCTCTCTATAAATAAGAACAAGAAAGAGCCTATAATAATAATGCAATCACCTCTTCACCTGCCAAAACTTAAAAATATAAATTAAAGCAACATTTCAGCAACAACAAAAAAAAAAATCATTATTCAATTATTATTTTCATTAAAAGTAAAAGTTTTTGAAACTCAAAACTGCATATCAGCCACATCAAATATATTAATCAATATCTATAAATAAATAATTGGAATATCACAATGCCTTGAAAACACACTATATATTGTATTGATTTATTTTATTGTGGAGTCTTTTTTGACATTATAATGAAGCTAAATTCATCATCAAAATACATTATTGAATTATCGGGGGGGAAATAAAACAGTCTTATTCATTGTTGTAAGGCTGGATCAGGCTGTAAAATTGTAAAAATGTCATATGGCACACTAAAAAAGGTACAATAAAATAATAAGTAGCGACAGAACAACTTGAGAGTGAGAAAAAACGATGAATACAAGTAACTGAAAGTTTTCCTCAGACTAAATCGTATTTATTTCAAGCAGCAGACAAAGTGCATCACCTCTGATTCACTAATGTATTTTGAAGCAAGCTAATCAAGGCTGAGGATTATTCTGGAGCACAGACTCTACGATGGGAAAAGTAGGCCAGAGTAAATATAATTGCTGTCTAGACTCTTACTAAGTGTGTGGTCAATAGAAGACATTTTAAGGCTATCAGCAGATGACGCAACCAGGTGCAAGCCGCCGGAAAACAGCTTCAGGTAACCGACGGCCATTGTGTCAGCAGTATCTGTTTATAACAGCAGATTACTCAGCAGTATGAGGATCATATCTGAAACAGTCTCTTTCACACACAATTCCGGGTGAATAACAAGGTGAACCTCGAGCAAACACAAAGATCACATCTCACTCCAAAATCAAAAGAGAGAAATAACACATAACACTGATAGACATTCATTAGTATCTGTGGACTTACTATTTAATAGTTCCCCAACAGACATCCTGCTAAACAGACACAGGATAACTTATTCTACTCACCCAACTGTCTAATACTTTAATAAGAGTCAGTTGACATACTGTATCGTAACAAATGACTGAGAGATAAATGACACTCAAAAAAAAAAAATAAAGATAATTTTAACTAATAGTAAAATTACATTTTTTAATTGAATGAATTAGACTTTATTATTTAATACATTATGATTATAAAGTTGATTTTGATGACATTTACTAATAAAATTAAGTAAATGATAAAGTCTGATTTATGATGTTTTTATGATGTTTTGGTGACCCGGAAACGCTCTTGACAGGTGTCTTGACATTCATCCCATCTATCAGGCTTGGGCTTCTCTTTAGAAGAGCCACACAAATCCATATTTAGCACGAAACTAATCATGGGGTCTTTCGCTGGGTCACATAACAACAAGATCTATGGAAATACACACATTCGGTGGAGCAGATGATCAATACCCCATCACTCTACATACAGACGCCTCTTTAAATTTCATGCTTCCGTCGGGTGAATTTATTTGGGCTCGTGAATCTGCGAGCGGCACATGCGTGTGACTAATTCTATCGACAGCGCTCATTGCTCTCGTGTCAATGATTGATCCATTTTGTGTGTGACCAGCGATTTATAGCCAATCCAAGCCTCCTTTTCCTAGATCTTCCTGTGTCTTTCTCCATATAATATCGATCGGCTCCACAACATCCATGTTCTTGCACAGCCCCAGCGTCACACCGAGATCGCTTGGTTTTACGCTCTACAGCTGTTTACAAACAAACACCTGACCTTTTTCTCTTTTCTTCTCTGTGTCTTATGACCCATTCACACTGACAGCGATTTTATCGATGGAGGTCAGCAATTTGCCGTACTGTTAGTGGCTAGAAGGCATTTCTATTGCTGGATTCATACATTCAATTGGTGTGCTATGCTCTCAGAAAAAAAGAAAAAATATATATTTTTACCCTTAAATGGTACATATTAATATTTTATAATAAGGTACTGTCCCCTGGCAGCTTTTGTACCTTTGTTTTCTGAGAGTGTATGTCACAGTATGTGAAATCTGATCATACAAGAGGTTAACAGCTAGTAAAAATAAGTCATTTTGACAATAAATCACTCAAAATGTGTCAAACCTGGACACTGTAAAAAAAAAAGGTACAAAAGCTTTAACATGGTTGGTATATTTTTGAAAGGTACAAATATATACCTTTTTGGAACTAATATGTATATGGTACTAAAATAAACATTTATGTTACATATCCGCAACTTTTAGGTTACAACAATGTCCCTTTTTCAGCCCCAGCCACAGCTTTTTTTTCTCAAACTCTAAGTAAAACAAACACCAAACGTACAAAAGAATTGCTCTGAATGAATGAGCGAGTCATTTATGCCATAAAAATTCACATAGCAGCTTTTGTCTACAGTGTTTATCGATTGGAAAATTAACGTGTTTACAAAAACCGAGAGTCTGTGCGGACCTATAAAATATAGACCTTGTTAGACAAGACCCCAATAAAATAGATGCTTATAAAAGGATGGTTGTGCTATGAAATCTGATTGGATGAGCTGGATTCTGAGCTGTTTCTAAAATAATCAAAATACATTAAAAAATATATAGAATTATATGCACACTACGATACACTGGAAGAACTATCTGTAATACTCATACAGTACTCTAATCACTAACATGATGAAGTCCGATTGAATGAGTCACATTTTAAACGAGTACATAATAACTGTGACCAATTAAACACTGTATTTAGCCATGTCCAGTTGGCAGAATAATTGCTTATTGTGCTATGAAATGATTACACCTACAAGTAAAATGCAGAGCAATTCTGCCTTGTGAATTCTCAGTCGTGGCTTTTCAGAAATTGACCAGCATTCAATGGGTATTAATTTGCAGTCTTGCTCAGGGACTCCAGAGTTCAGTTCCCTTCCTCTGATTTCACACGCTCCATAAAACTGAGGACAAGGAACGGGAACGCTCAATGAGAGAGGATTTTTCATCTGCGCTGATCTGAAAGCCTGGCTTTTCCAGTCACTGAGAGCACACAGGACCACACACACACTCATTGTGAACTCATTACAAGCACAAGGACACCAGTGAATGGTCCTGAACCAGCCCTGACCCAACATCTCCTTCCTTCTTCAGTCCTGACGCGTCTGCAGGGTCTAGAGTACATGGGAAAATCATCTTTTAGGTCTGATTCCTACTGTATGCTCATAAGAAATCAATCAATAAAAAAAATGTACTTATTTATAAACTTAAAAATGGTATATAATTTATTTATTCTCATATATTTCAAAATTGTTATATTATTGTTCAAAAGTAAATAATAATTATAATTTTATTAGTAGTAGTATTGTTGTGTTTTGTTCAAATATTTTAATGTGCACGATACGTTTATTTTTCCAATAAATAATAATAATTATGATTGATGTTGTTGTTAAAATGTTATTCATTTCTTCTTATTTTCTTCATTCATTATTCTAATAATAATAATTATTATTAATGCACATGTAACTTTCATAATGTTATGCTTTACTAAACAAACAAAAACAAACAAACACAACACTGCTGACAATTATTTAGCACGTAAATGGGGTCAGTTTAAATCTGCATGAGTTCCCTGTAAAGTCTGGTGCTTGCCATAAATGACTGCAAACGTAATGTTTTCCTAAAGAGGGCTGGGAAACGATTGCTCTGGAGTTCTGGGTCATTCGCTAATGCAAATTCTTTCACTGTTGTTGACAAGCCAGAGTTCATGTCTCAGTCATTACCAGCTTGTATCCGCTCACATATGTGATTAATGTACTCACGTAATTGCAGCCAATTGCGAAAATATTTCAGCGGTTCCTGTGCATCGATCATATACCGAGCACAGCATAATCAATAGAAACATGCTGCCAAGCGCACTGGAGCCGAAGAGGCCAGGGAGATATACCGACACAGAGAGCATGCATTAAAACAGACAAAATTGGAATTTGTACAGGCCTTATCGCATGTATGCAGAAAACCACACATGCTACAACAAACACATGCACACTCGGTTTATCACCGCTACACATGGATTGAGCACAAGTTTATAACTGAATGAGTTTTAGCTTAACTGGCCGCAACGAAAATGTAGAGAACTGATAAAGAGAATAATTATAATTAAGCAGTATTATCACATGACAGCTGTTCTTGAAAGCAATCCATATGCAACCTAACAATTTAGGTTGTTTTTCCCTGAAACGTTTAACCACTTTAAGCTGCTGTATTCAGCGTTCATGAAAGATTATCGGAAAATAATGACTTTAATGTGAGATTTATTTCTTTGAAGCATGCAAGTATCCAAATACCTTGCTGCAAATGCAGTCTTTTCATTTCACACTTATTACAGCCGTGACCTTGACTTGTGAAATGATCTAAAACCATTTATTTTTTAGCCAAGGCTTTTTTGGACCTGTTCGTTAGTGGCTAAAAGGCTAGCCATAGTGACCGCAAATGAGCAGATACAGCCCATAACACTGTGGCAACCAGTTTCCAAGGCGACCACACAAACTCTGGCTGATGTCGGCTCTTTGTGCAACTTCCAGTCCTGTGTGACGCTCTGAGAACCGAGAGCATCAGCATTTTTCTCCAGTCTGTTTACTCCCTCAGAGGACATATTAATTGTCCCGCTGACGATGTGGGAGGTTTACAACCTGTGCGACATCACTTGTGAAGCTGTCGAGACACAATATCTTTTTCCAGTTAATTCATTCAGCCCTAAGATCTTCAATGTATCATAGACGTCGAAGCAGCGTTCAGCATTATGAACCTGCAGCGCTAGGTACTGTTAGCATTCTAGCATGTTAGCATGAGTGTGTACTTTCAAAAGAGAACAAGTGAAAGAATCGTTGCAGACAAGATTGTGCTTCTTTTCTCTCTGACAGATGTCATGTAAAACATATGAATAATTTACTGTGCCTCTGCTTACAAACACACAAAAGCTTTTAGAAAACTTCAGTCCCTCTGAGTGAGACAGGAGATAAACAATAGATTTAGGTAAAAATATAATAGTCATGGCGTCTATAATACAGGAAATTAAAAATGAATAAGAGGAAGCAGCATCAGGTCCAGAACAGTAGCGCACCGTAATGGTCCCATTTAGCACGCTCTAGTAGCCACCATTCGGATCTGTGTTTCGAAAACTTCTGACTGAAACACACAAAGAGAGAGAAAGAGAGAAAGTGGCCATTAAAAGAAAAGAAAAAAAGAAAAGAAAATGACTAAATAGAAAACTTTTGGTTTAACAGTAAACCAGTACAGTATAAAATAATATACTGCATTTATATTTATGTTAAATGTTTTTTTTTTTTTGAAAATTAAATACAATTAAATAATTAATCCATTCCTATTAAGAACCATTTTTGCAGGTTTTGATTTGTATTATTTACCCAGTGCATAGCAAAGGGTTGGTTTTCTGGAATTAAGAAACAAATATGCAAATTAAATACATAATATAATATAACTAGTCAATAAATAGGCCATCAAAATAATGTTTAGACCATTTTTAAGTTTTACAAAGTTTGAAAAGTTGCTATATCTCTAATAACTCTTCTGTCAACTCCAGTGAAAGCTAATGCAGCAACATACAATTTATCCACCTGCACACAGAGCTGAAAAGCTATCCGACAGAAACCCTGAGCGACTTTGTGTGTGCGCCTTCTCGCATCAGCCCCCACAGTGTGTTTTCTAGATACACCATGACCTTTGACCTCTGGATGCCAATAGCTAGAGCTTGAAAGCAGTCCCGCCCAGTACCACCTCACCGGCTTGACATTTTCAGTTTAATCCACTCAAAGTATCTCAAAATATCAAACCGTCTTCAAACGGAATTCATCGGACCTCCCCTCAGCCGCCTTTGTAAGACACTGAGGACGGACTGCGTCACAATCTGGTCACCAAGGCAATATAATGGCAGCTCGATGCCAGAGAAGACCTTGGTGTGAAAGCCAAGAGCATCGCAAGCGCCACTTTGTTTGTTGGGTTTGTTTCATAAATACTTTAAGAGGCCGCATCTTGAAAGTGCCAAACACACGCAGCACATAAACATGTTCTCTGGCACCCATTCATGCTTCTAATTAGGAGAGTCTGAGCTTGAGCCCAGCAATATGCACCTACGAATGCTTCTAAAAGCATTCTTTATTATTCATGACGGAACTACGGCATACACAGGGATCTGGCAACACCTCCGGGTTAACCCCTCAGATGCTGGACCACAGCAGAAAGATCTGAATGCGTCAAACTCATGAAAATATGTCCGGAGTAAGTAAATAAGAAATTACATTGTCCATTAAGAAAAAAATGTTGGGGAAATAAAACAAACACTGAAATAAAAAAAATAGAAAAGTAATAGCAATAATAATTATAATTGGCATGTGTTATTTACGCTATTATTTTATATTATATTATACATTAACATGCAAAATGTTAAATAAATGTTATCATTATCTACCATTTGTAATTTATACAAACTGTAAATGGTAAATTAATGTGCAACTAAACTATTCTTAACTATCATAAAAAAAAGCCACAATGGTAGAAAATAAATAAATAAATATTTCTAATTCATTACTCATTTCTTGAATTATGATGAGATGATAAAAGAAATTTGATGAAATATGACCAGGTTTTGCATGTTTTGCAAATGAGTGGATTCCCTCTTCTGATAAGTTTCTGTAAAGGATTACAGGTTTGAATAAGTGGCTCATCTGACCTGACAGCTCTCCCTGTGTTCTGACTTCACGACCCACCCACTCAGACACAATAAAGGACTTCCTGTTTACATCAAAGTTATAGATGTGTCGGTCGAAAGCGAAACGAGCCCCTGCTGAGTACAGTGAAGTACTGTTCAGAGGCGTTGCTAATCAGTCTCACTCCAGTCTGAACCTCAGCTCTCCACACCCACGCCAACACTTCTAATGGATCTTCACGCCCATGATGCAACGCTCCAGTGCTGCAACCCAGTAAATAAATACATAAATACAGAAGTTCAGGACTTTTATTAGGTTCCTCACTACGCTGGAGGTAGACCGTACCTGGAAAGAAAACCTCCATCAGTAAATGAAGCCGCTTAAGGGTGGATAAAAATACTTCTCCAAGTGAATTTACCAATTCTGACATACATACTTGGAGCGCAGCTGTCTAACTGGCAGCTTTCCTGGTTTCTCCATCAGTTCGTCCTAATTTATTTTCTTTAACATATTTACCAGGCATGTGAATCGATAACTAATTTAATTTCAGATTGACTACATGAACAGATGAATTGCATATGGGTCAAAGATAAAATGTTTTTTTAAGCATCAAACCAATACATGTGTAATACGCCTCATGTGTATGTATATATCATCTTACATTTTTGGCCATATTTTACAGAAGACGCCTACTAAAAACTTACAATACAGTCCGACAATAGTATACATATCAATAAATCAGTTAGATATGTTTATAATTAGATGGTAATAAAATAATATATTTAAGGATTATAGAGCAGCCTCATACAAATAATTTGGTGTAACCTTGCATCTTTTCCATTATCATTCAAACCACTAGCTTTTACATATTTGTCAGCAAGAAGTTTAAACTATAACAACATTTATTGTGATTACTATGAACTTATTATTTTATATATCGTACAATTTTCACATAAATATATATTTTACGCGGAATGAAGATGGAACATAATTATATCCTTATTTGGACATTTTATCTGTTCTCACAAAAGTTATTTTAAACATTAAAATAAACATTTTATTTGCATTCGATATGCTTTTTGTGCATATAAAATCACATTTGCATATTTCATTTGATGCCAAAATGGCATGCTTTGACTAATATAACAGTTTGTGGCCTTTTCAACAAATTTTGATAATTAAAAAAATCATATCAGTGTACTTACATAATAACGGATCTGTAGTACTAAGCTGTAATATTTCTGCAACTACTCATATGTAATAACATAAGTGCAAATGTGTAACAGGACATTAGTAACACTTTTTGTTAATGAAAGAACAAATGTGTAACAGGACTATCAGCACATTTTGGTGAGAGAAAGTGTTGCACTTTTTAAATTCACTATGGATTCACCATGTGATTACTCTGATGTTACCCAGCAGCAGCCAGTACATAAGGCTTCACATATAAATTGTGGTTGGTATCCAGACTTTGTTACGCATGTGTACTTACACATACTATTCTGATGGTTGTTACATGTGCGAGGTTACAGAAACATTACAGCTGTAGATATGTGTACTTACTACTTGCTATGCGCACATCTAGTTACTCTGTAAGAACACAGGTATTAGGGCTTAATATACATTTTTGTAAATTATTAAATTGCAATAAACAAATGTGTTAAACTGACAGCGCAAGCATTTACTCTTCAGATGTTTTATTTGCAGGCATAAGGCATCCATCTGTCCATCTCCTGAGGCATCATGGGCTGGCCTGCGCTCGCACCCACACACGGTCCTTGCCAAATCTCCTCAGTGGCTCTGACGTGCGGCTGCTTCTCGCGCTCTCTGTCTCTCTTATTTCATATTTCTTGACGTGTGAAGACGTGAAATTGACGAAGTGTTTAAGAACACGCTGAGGAGGACAGTGTAAACTTTGAGAAGGCCGTAAGTAGCCTGACAGCTAGACGTGCGGAGCAAAGATGCTGAGTGACAGCGGTTTTCCGCATGCCTGACCCACTCCTCCACCCACCTCCAAGAATACTAAAGCAAACCAAGTGGAATTAACTCTTTATTTAACTTCACGCACAACTTTAGCAACAAGGACAGTAACCGGAGACTCTTCCCGAGTTCAAAGACCTCAATATGAACTCCAACATGCCTTAACTGAAGTACTCCTCAGCTTATGGACCTTTGGAGGAACATCTGAGGTTGATAGTCAAACAAAACTGAAAACTTTCCCGAGGCCCTAAAGAAGAGAACCCTTTGATACAAAAATAAAAAGAGCTCAGTTTAGGTCCAAAAAAAAAATGTTATTGATCAGTTGTCTGTCTTTTTTTTTTTTTAAACTTGTTTCATTTAAGAATCAACAGTTGTAACATTAACATTGGTAGCGCTTCAGAAGATTTAGTCTTGTGAAGAATTAATGAGAAATGTTTTGGAATCAAATTAAGATCTCTGACTTGATTGCATTTTTTTAGTAGCTCTACAAGTCTGTGCAGAGTTTGCGACTCTTCTGACTCTCCAGAAGAGACACATGTGAGATCACTGGGGTCTTTTCTGAGGGCGGAGATGTGAGCTCAAGTCTCCACTTCATCTCACTGCCATTTGAAATATTAAAGAGGTCTCATTTATGATTTTTTCCTTCCTACATGAATCTGCCAGAGGAGCAGAAACCATGAGAAAGAGAGATTACAGAAATTGTGAGGATTAGACAGACAGAGAGATGAATTGACTCACATACAAATGAACGAACGGCAGAATGACAAGGAAAGAAACACTGGCAGAGCGATGAAACACAAGAAATCCTGTAATGGATAGACTGATTAAAAAAAAAAAAAACAGGATCGCAATTCAAACCCCTGACAATTTTTCTAAAGTGAATGTGAAGAAAGGCAGCGGGAGAAAAATGAAGATACTTGCATAAAAGATGCATTTGCACCATGCAATATTACAAGAGATCAGAGTTGTGATGTCCTCCAGACATCAGATATTGTAATTACATAAGGGATAAACTGAAACAAATAAACACTGTCATAAATTAGGCCATAGCATATTTCTTCAAATCAAATCAAATCAAATTTATTTATATAGCACGTTTAAAAACAACTGATGTTGACCAAAGTGCTTTACAAAAGCAAGAATTTAAAAGGCAATACACATACAAAACAAAGTTTAGGTTAAGAAACATTAAAAGCCTTCGAAAATAAGTAAGTTTTCAAGGCAGATTTAAAAACTGACAAAGTTTGAGATGATCTGATATAAGGTGGAAGACTATTCCATAACCTCGGACCAATTGCCGCAAAAGCACGATCACCTCTGTTTTTGAGTCTGGGTTCTTCAGTTCTTTGGTCTGAGAATAGATCATCCATTCAGGACCGATGATGTGTGTTGATAAATTCTCTTCTTATTTGATGCGGTGTGAGCAGTATGATGTATCAGCTGCATTTTGGCTGCATTTCAACAACGAATAAAATATTTCAGCAGGTCTTTGAGACCGGCCACAAAGACTGATTTATTTCAAAAGTTTATCCCTGATTTACTGTAGATGAGCAGATGACAATGTTGCTGTTGGTGTTTTCATTATAGAAAATGATACGTGTCGGTGAAACATTTGTGTCATGCTTTTTTGACACCTGTGTGAGCAGATGGAGATAAGCACACCTGCATAAAGCAAGCTGGAATGCTTAGAAACCTGAGGTTGCAAGTTGCGTTTCTCGAGATGGCACCCTGGAGTTCACAGAGTGAGGCAACAACAAAACACACACACACACACCACCCGCAGTGGCTTTTGACTGAAAGACAAACTCTGACACATTGTGTCTCGCACTTTCCACCACCACAACAGCTTTAAAAAGTTAGAAAACAACTAAGCTTTCAAGAAAAAAAACAACACAAGTCCAAGCTCAGCCTTTAAAAAAGCCACAGGTTCATTTAGTGAAACCGTTTCAAAAGAATAGATCACCCAAAAATGTGTCAAATGCGTTTTGTCCATACAATGGATGTCACAACTGCCTGGCTGCCAACCATCTTGCATCTCACAGAAGAAAGAAAGTACTGCAGATTTGAAAGAAAGAAAGCAAGAAAGAAAGAAGGAAAGAAAGAGTAATGCAAGGCCAAAGTTGACTCAGTTTTCAGCAGCGATATCTAAACTAGAACTCCACAGTCTCTATGGCTTCTTAATGAGATACAACCGTTAACTGAATTACGGCAGCGCTCAATACTACAGTACCACTGCTCCTAGATGACAACGCTATGGATTCTTTATATATTCAGGCAGTGAGATATGATAGAACATCTCAGAAGAACTAAAAAACAGATTGATTTCCTTCAGTTTTTTTGGACAACAACATATTTCTCCACTAGTAGAAAATGAAATTGGCATTTCTGTTTAAGCTTCAGCGATTGATTTTTCACCCGCTGGGTAGCTTGTAATAAGACATGAAAGAGAAAATCTTTCAGCTTTTAAGAGAAAAAAAAAAACACAGCTGAAGATTTATTTATTTATTTACTTGTTTATTTTTGCACTTTTACTAAATCAACTTTAGGGTTCGAGAGACTGTCAATACTTTCAAGAGTGCCGATTCCTTCAAGAAGTTGTGTCATCTATTAATGGTTTCAAATGAAACGGCACTCACAACTCATTTTTACATCTAGAGTGAGGCTTAATTCCCACAGAAACAACATGTTTGAAGTGTTATCTCATTAAGCATATATGGTCCTTCTGAAACAGCACCAGGCCAGAAGCTCTTCACAGCAACTTCAACAAGGCAAAACTAATTTGGAAGAATGCATAATCGACTGGGCAAGTGAAACGTATTAATAAAATGTATTGCATGGCTCTCTAGAATGCTTGATTCTGATTGGTCAGTTGAGACATTTGCAGGTTCGCTCTTTTCAAATAATAACTGCTCCAAAGTAATAACGCATAGCCAGTACTACTTGTATGTTTAAAATCCCTCCTCGCCATCTTGTGACAAACACCGGACAACATAAGGTGCAACTTAATACTTGTAAATAACTAAAATACATCCGTTATTATATATTCATATGTAGATGTTATAAATTGTCTTACTAACGTTTGAATGTTAGTAGGGTTGGGTCGATAGACGATGCCATCGTCCCTCGCCGATGGCCGATAGACATCACAATGCTGAGCCGGCATCACGATGCTCCGCCCCGCCGCAGCAGCAGCAACCAGTTTACAAAAATTACATTTAATCTATGGCGGCAAATCTATGCCATAAATAAGCTATCAGTGTCCTGATAACACTGTCTGGGCTTATTTCTGCGATAAGTACCGGCTGCCTGTACATTATCCCTTACATATCATGTACATGAGTACCCACTTCAAATGATTTCACCAAACCTCAGCTAACTATGAAAAAAGATAGTGGCCATCACACTGAATGCATCTTAATTACATTACAAGGTTAACAGATTACAGACAAGTGACACAAAAAGAGAAACGTTGAACTGTTTGAACACATGCACTATTAAATTGTGAACAATAAGACCAAAGTAAATGGGGTTGATTTCGTGTTGATTATTCGTATTTTTATGATGCTTAAACACTTCACTATGATTCAATAATACAGTCAAATTTAATTTATAGCAACTTCCATAGCATACAGTTCGCATACTGTACATTACATAGTTCCGATGCCTGTATTTGCTGTATTTACAATTATTTATTGTAGTTTTTTTTTACATTTCAGTATTTTTTTTTTTTTTAACTTACTAACTTAATTCTTTATAGTTAAATTTACTATAATTTGTTAACATTAATTATTGGCTTGGGCTTTGGTAAAATGCACAATGTAATTCCATTTAGAATTTTATTCAATGCTCTTTGTAATGTCTCTGATTAAATTTCCCAGCGTTCATTAGAATGCATTCATAATTTTGATTGCACGTCAACTGACATTTTACATTTGACATACTTTATTTAACTAACTTAATATTCAAAGAGTATGTAACACACACTGAAGCAATGTGACACTGCGATTGAAAGCGGCATGTCATTAGTTACACACAGGGGAATTTAAGACATTTGCAGTGCTGGAATTCAAGCTGTTTTAAAAGGGACAGAAGCAGCTGACTGCAGAAAACAGCTTTTATTCAGGGCGAGCAAACAGCACAATAAAATCATTTAAAATGATTCACCACAAAGAGTCATGTGAGTTAACTGTTATGTCTCAGACAAGATAGAGCTCCAACCGCAAGACAAACGAGCAGCTGTGTTTCCTACAAAATTGGGTACACTGGATGTGTACTCAGAGCAACCATTTATATCTTTCCCGTGACACGTCACCATGTTGCTTAGCCAATCTTTGAGTCATTATGCACAGAGGCCTCATTTTTCTTGGTCTGCGTGTCTCGCAGTATCGTGGGACAACGGTCTCAAAGACGGCCTTACCTTGCCCCTCTTTCACCTTGACTTCAGCCAAACGCACAAGCTGTATAACTACCTTCGAAAATCTTTAAAGCGTACAAAAGCACCACAAGCATGAAATTGCGAGCTCAAAGAAAAGCCGTCAGTCGTGAGTTAATGGGATGTATTTACACGCGGTCAGCACGTGAGACAAAAGCCTCGATACGTGTTGGGAGGCGAAGCCGGGACAAAGCAACATTATCTGCAACAATCGTGTTTGTGGATGAAAGTATTCGGACTATTACATGCTTGATCTGAACTGAAATGAATGAATAATACGGTAGGTAATCATCGACAAAAGCCATTTATTGTCCAATTAATTGTCTTAGAGGTGGTTACAATCCACACAAAGGCACCGGCGTGGAATACAAATGAAGTGCGAACGCATTCAGAGGACATGTGTATGAGAAACAGAAAGCAGAGCCAGAGAGATGCTATTTCTGTGAACTACAGCTACAGGAGAAAGGTGTTGTGTTTTCTGAAAACCTGCTAAGACGTTTCTCTGAAGGTGTTACCTGTATGTGACTAGAACGCATTTACAAACCAGTTCTACATTAGCTGTTCTAAAACCTAGTAAGAATAAACCAGCTCACCTAAAGTTTTGCTGAAGCAATTGTAGCATATTAATGCTTGATTTCAAACTCAAGTATGGAAGACTGTATTTCTGGATTATAACTAGTCACTTTTTGTAGATTTTACATACAGTTAACAGTGTATCACATTATTATCTTAGCAACATGTTAGCATTATGCTCTGGTACCGGAACTGCTATTGGAGTCTTTCATAGCTCAGGAAATCAGTTGATTGTGATGTGACGTCTCATTTAGGCAGTTGACAGCTCGTTTGTATACAAGTTGTATACTTGTATACATATACTTGTAAACTAATAGTTAATATTCTAAATTGTTTATTAGCTAGGACATTAAAATATATATATAAGCTTTGGTGTCAGCCAGAATTTAAAGGGGTAATCCTATTAATAGCAGCATGCATCAAATTATCAATAAAGTTACATTATAAAGTATGATAACTTTTTTTTTTCTTCAAACTGGTCTAGCAAATTCACATTCATACTAGATTAAACACATACTATCAATAGCTGATTGGCTCTTTTAACTGCCATAAAAAGTCTGATCAGAATGGATTCATAATTATACAAAATTATATAACTATATAAAATCCTTCACAACAGAAAAGCACCTGAGATGACTCACTAAGGCTCACTACTCTCTACAGTTTGTGACAGAAGTGTTATCGTCTTCTCTGCGTCGTTCAGTTTGGCTGAACAACAACAAACACTGAAACACATTATTTTTCTACTCTTCCTGTCCTACTTTCTCCAAACCGTCTGTCATCGATTTACCAAACAAGCCACTCATTACAGCTGGGTCAAGTGTTTACTTCTGTCCATCGGCAACTGGAAAGAAAGACAGGGACCTCTTGTGGGAGAGGTGGACCATCTCGCTCTCCTCCATAAATCTCATTATGAGGTGTATGACCCCGGGTGTCAACGTCGCCTCCTTCAATAGAAAGAATCCACAAGGAAGAATCACCTAAGTACATCAACTTCCTGTCAGCATTCTTTTCCATTAGCTTAAGCGCTCATTTGACTTCAGCCCTCATGCGCACGGCAGGAATAATTCAGGAGGTAAAGGACGAGCTGTCGGAAGGTCAGAAGTGGACGTTCTGCTAACGCTAGCCTGGCAGCAATCACTCATCCTGATAAAAGGTCAAAGAATATGCCAGCGCAAACACGCTTTTAATAAGCAAGATGGATGCCACATCGGTCACATCAAGCTCTGTTCTCCCTTTAGAATCAATAGTCAGATTTACGCTGCACAGTGAGAATGAAGCGGGCACCAAGGTTATTATAGTTTGTAATTCATTTTTTATTCTGACACGATTGATTTCAGTTTTGTTTCTGTAATTGCTTTGATGTTTGCAATTTAACCCCTAAACCCACCTTTGTTTTTATACATATTAATATCAGTTGTTGTTTTTTTTACTAAAGCTGTAAATGCCATGCTATTAATCACTGAGGTGCTGTTAGAAAGTCATGATAACTAAGAAAATAAGTCCATTTCACACCAATGAAAACTGGTGAAACATCAGCTTTAAGACAAGTAGCATATATGTTTTTTAAAAATGGGTTTCTTCAAAATACACAGCTACATTTGAATTGCCGCCAATGGAAAAAGATGCATTTTGCTGCCAGATGGTGTAGCTACCAGCAAGAGCTGATGGGTCATGCTAACCAGCCAAACCATGACCCGCTGGCACAGCTAACAGAAAACATCGGAGTCTAGGGGGCCATTATTGCAGCTTTAAAAGGAGAGCTAGTATAAAATGACAAAAATGTTAGAAGAACTTTAAATTCAACATGAAATGAAAATTTGCCCGATATTGTAAATCCACATTATAGATGTTATTGTGCCTACTTGTGCTATATGTTTATATATATATATATATATATATATATAAAATATGACTTCTATTAAATGTAAACAAGAAATCTAAAAATAAAAAAAGGTCTGCACTCTATAAACCAAATATTAATATTTAAAAATGTATTCAAATGAATTAAAAACAATTTCAGAGTGCTTGCCGTTCATATTGTAAATAGACAGACAGATAGACAGAAAGATAGATAGACATATAGATATAAATATGTATATAAAGTCCCTTAATAAAGTCGCAAAGTTTATTTATTTTGCATTAAATCACCACAGTGAATTACAGTCCTGGTTTTACTCTTAAATAATGCTGTTCGAAAAAAAAAAAAAAATCTCTGCAATGCCACTGTATTTTCTTCATCTTCAGCAGTTCAGTCCTCTTGTGGCCACTCGTCGCTAAATATACATTTGAGGATTTTTCTCTAAGAGCTCTTTCGGATTTGAAAAGTATAAAGCTTCTGAGGAGGGCTGGGCCCTCAGTGTCCCTACAAAAGAACTGCTGCTCATAAGGGCACGACCTAAAAGCATCCGAAAAGATCTGCTTCATTTGGCATAAATATGCAGGGCTTTTTTGGTCAGCTGTTATACTCTCAGGATCAAACGTCCTCTGCTGGAAAGCTGCACAGCCTCTCCCGCTCTAATCTAAAGACATCAACTTAAGTACCACAAATGAGATCGTAACAGATGAAATATTAATATTTAGAAACCTTGTAACAATGTGTCCCAGATCATCCTGGAAGCCTTTGATATTATCCACACTCAGAGGCTTTAAACATCTCCCCTGATCATACGGCTGAAAGCTTGGGGTCATTACAGGAGAAACCTCCCTCTGTATGATCGTCCCATTTACTTGATTGAAATCAGATGGGGCCCACAATAGATCATGATAATACAAAAAAAAAACACAGAGATCCTTCATGAGAGGCATTTTGTGATGGCTAGCATGTAACTCCAACGGGGAGTCACTGAAGAGCGGTTTTGTTCAATTGTCCGATTGAATCACGAGAGCGCCTGCTCTGTTTTTGAACAGAGGATCTGCTTTTGAAGTCGTTGAAGGTCAAATGAATCACGGCTCATTACTCAAAAAGAAATATTTAATCTGGTAAAATGAAATCCTAACCTGGTTTAGGGATCAAATGCATTAGTCTAAATCAGAAAGCAAAGAATGTAATATGATTTGTTGGCCCTCGTTCTTAGGTAAAACAAAATGAAGCGAAACAGGATGAAATAAATCAAAGACAAAGGGCCAGAATAGGCCACGATGCACTACTCAAGTCTATAAAACCATCATGCACGTGCAAAATTGTAGGTTTTACTTCCTCGTTAGGAAAAGAGGACAGATTTGCATTTTAAAACCCTTAGTGTGGATATCACTTTCCACCTTGTACGTTCGTTACACAAATCAGCACTCATTTCTGCACTCTACTCTGTCTTTAATTTAACCCCTGCTGGGAAATCACGTCAAGAATAAGTGATAGCTTAAAAATAATACCTCATTATTTCCCAAGAAAGTTACCTTGACTTCATTGGCTTCACTATTGATTAAAGGTGTGTGGTCTTTTATTTATTTATTTACCACGCTGTGAAGAAATCGGATTCGGTCTTTGAAGTACTGAAGAGCGCAAAACTTTCATGTTGAGCTGGGAAACCTGTCTAATTACTACGGTGGAGAGTGGGTAGATATCCTAGACATCCACGCCTTAGTTCTGTTCTCAAACTTGGCGAGCTGCCTAGCTGTCTACTACCTACACAGGCAGCGGTCTTCTAAGGGTACCAAGCAATAATTTCATAATAAATGACTGATATGAAACTCTATACAGAACACATATAAATCGTGTGAAGCAGATGAGAAAGTCAATTCACTATAGAATTTAATCCAGTTTGACATTGACATGTTGCTAAGTTTACCTCAATAGTCTAATAAGCAAAAGAAAATAATAATAATAATTGGGATCAGTAATTACAAATATTTATATATGCAGTTTTACATAATTGATTTACAACTTTTTTTATTCATAAATAAATGAATAAATAAATAAATAAATAATAAACAAACATTTTCCATTGCTGAAATAAATTAAATTTTTATACTATATTATTTATATAGTATTATGTAATTATTTTTTTTTTTTTTTTTACATTTTACTGCATTTTGGATTAAATAAATGCAGTTTTGGTGAAAAAAAAGTGTCTTCAAAAATACAATTACAATTAATGACAAAAAAATAATGTTTGGAAACAGACACGCTACACAAAAAAAAGAAATAACCGACTTAAAACTATTTCTTTTTTGGTAAGAATACTAGTGGCCTAAGACTTTTGCACAGTCCTGTATATATATGCAATTAGAAAACATTTATGTACGTACATGTATCCATATAATTTATCTGTCTTAAATATATGCATGCATGTGTCTGCATATGTATATACATAATAAATGAGCACAGTTCACACACATATATATTATGTTTACAAAAACCTTTATTTTGATTTCAATTACCTGCAATTTATCGTCGCTCAGCAATTATAATATTTATAATTAATCTTTACACTAGACCAGGATCTTGGATGATTATATCACTGATTTTGTAGTAATGCATTCTTAGATGAGACCACATTAAAATGAGACCAAAACAAGGCTTACAAGAGTGTCTAGGCAGCGCCAAGGTTTTGAAAAGAGCTGTAGTTTTGCAAAAAATAATCTGAGACATGCACACACTCACAAAGTGTGCATTCATAATCTCGTTTGCCATGAAATACATTAATCTTACAGCCATAATGCATGTCTTTCCGACACAAGCAACAGTGATAGCTGTGCTAAACGTTTAGTCACTAATTATTTTTCATTGTGTTCAAAATTAGGATATTGGATACGACAGAAGAAATTGTAATAAGGAGATAATATGAAATATTGTGCATCAGTTTCCAATGGAGCCCCAGACATATGTTGCATTGTGCTTCCGCTCGCTTATCTATATAACGCCTGTCAAAACGAGGGTCTTCAGAACAAGAGGAGTACCAGGCATCCAAAGACAGAAAGAAAACCCAATCACGCTTATTTTTTTCCCCAAGCAATTAGCATGGAACAATTCCAACTGGAGAGGCTTTCTCAGCTCTGAGGCCTATCATGAATGCAGAAGCACTTCAGCTCTGAACCGGCGTCTTCAGACAGTCTGACAGAAGACAAAAACAAAGCTTCACTCTGAAATTAAACAGCTAAACAGATTCAGAGAATGAAAAGGACAGGTGGAATCTGTGGAAATAATGGCCAAACACATCAGCTTAATTTTGATCCTTTATGCAAACACAGATGCGCCTCAATGTCCACATACTCATGGAAACGAATCAGCAATCGTAACACTTTGCCAAGTCACTAATCAGGATTCCTGAGCATGGGGATTTGTGTTAAAGGGTCTGATTAGGGCAGATTTCTGTAGAAAACAGTTCTAAGGACAGTTTTCAAATACAGAGGATTAGTCGGACGTGATTAGTAAGACAGTTATCCGAGGCTAAACTCCAAATGTCTAGTGTAAGGAGAACAGTCTTCATTTTCCAAACCAATAAAAACTCACAAAACCAGTTCAGGCTGCGTCAAATTCAAAGGCATAAGACGTATGAAATAACATGTTTCTGACTGCCTGATTACGAAGATTTCTTGCATTGTGATACATTGGGGGTTTTGTTTGTTTATTTAATGTGTGTGTGTGTGTGTGTATATATATATATATATATATATATATACACACACACAAACACATGCATGCACATACTTAAGATTTTATGTTTCTATATGAAATATAATTATATATAATTTAAATATAAGAATATTAATATACACAGGACACATTCATTTATAATATAAACAAAAATGTTTATTTTAGATGCAATTAATCATGATATATTATTAATATTATATAGACACTAATAAATTATAAATGTATTCCTTTGATTATTTATTTTTATTGTTTTGTTGTTGATTGTAGTAGTAATAACAACAATAAAACATTGTGCAAATAAAAAAATACAAATAACGATACTTTTTTAATTTGACCATATTTTTATTTCTCTAGTTTGACTGTAATGCTTTGACTTTTGGGGTGAAATATGATCTATAGTCATGTTTTTGAGATATTGCTTTGTGTATATGGCTTTGTGTATTTGTGTTTTCAAGTGAGTGCGTGTGTGTTTGAAGTTTTAAGTGCACTAGATGGATTATATTCTTCTATCATCCATTTCCTCTCCTGCTGGCTCTACTACTTCCTGCCTCTCTTGGGGTTGTTATTGTATTTCCAGCGTGTCTGGAGGAAAACCGAGGGAAAGCAAAAAGAGAAAGGAGGGGCGAGGAGAGCTCAGAGAAAGCCTGGTGTTATGGAGGGCTGGAGAGACCGATGAAAGCAAGACGGATGTGTGTGTTTGTAAGAGAGCAAGACTCTTAAATGTTTGACGGCACGTGCATATGTGTGGCAGATTAAATCCTTATCTAATCACGATACAATCAGGTCAGACGGATCATCACAGGAAGTTCAAGGTTAGACGGGCATCGCTCTACACTCAGAGGAGGGAATTCCATTAAGGCTCAGTTTCCTCTTACTTCACACGGCTGCCAGGACTTCAAAGAGGGCATTCCCAAATGGAGCAAAGGAAAACCAAATTTGCATATCTAAACAATAACCTGCTGTCATTGTTTTGAGTAAACCAAAACAATGTAGCTTTTTGTATGGCAGTCACATTGTCATGGAAATTGGCTACTGTAAGAAGACTCGTGCACAAAATCTCAATGCTCATTTTCTTTCAGAGCCAACTCTAAGAAAGATTGCATTCAGTCTTAAATTAGAATCCCTATTCACTTCTGCAGGGCCATTTAACAATAAAAGTATGAGGAGGATAGCATAACCAGCCAAATAATATGAAATTAAACTTATATTTTTATGGCTTTTAATTCATGGCTGTCTGTATGCTAGTGCACCTCTAAAAAGCAAATGATCTTATGAGTTGTTCTTAAGGATTTGTCTGTAAATAAAAAATAAATAAATTTAGAAACAGACCAAAGAATAATATAATAAATGTATGTATTTGATAAATCCAGCAATAGCAAGCATTATTATAACTGTAACTCTTAAAAAAGTTTTTTTTTTTTTTGTTTGTTTTTTTTCTAAAGGGGGCATCAATTCCATTTCCAAATAAAACAGGAATTAAAATTGTATATTTATAAGAAAAATAAATTTTAAAAAGTGCACCTTGAATGCCATGCAAGTTGCTTTGGATAAAGCCATCTGCCAGATTAATAAAAATGGGTTAAAAAAAGATGAAAAACTAAACTTAGTTTGGTTAGTTGCCAAAGCACAAATATTAAAGCTTAATTACATGAGAGCTAAACAGAAATTACTAGAACCGTACATAAACGATTCTAAAAAAATCTTTGTTTCCTCTGTGTGCACTTAGCTTTGCTAACATTTACTTTTTTCATTTGCCAAAAATGAACTGGCTTCTAAAATGTGAACTGTAGTTGTAGTATTCATGGCAAGTTGGCTACAAAAAGGCTATAAAAAATTCGAGCTCATTCTGTTTTTAAGAGGAAATACACCAGCATGAAAAAAACTGTGTGTCAAAGCATCTCACAGGATGTTTAAGCTAAGCATTATCTAATATTGCATCAACGTTCTGTACATTCAAACAAATTAGCACTATAGCATGGTGCTAGCAATGCTTGTGAATGCATGCGCTGATAAAATCAGGACTTGAATGTCATGTATGTACAGCATCTGCCAAAGGCATAAATGTAAACCCCTTCAAAAACAGAACCTACTCAATTTTCATTTCTGTCAACAGTTTGTCTGAAAACATAAAAGAAAGGAGGATGCGGGGAAGAAAATAGAGGTATAAATGCCAGTCCTTCTGTTTAGAGATTATAGAGACACGATGATGTGATTGCATCTCTGCCGCTCTCGTGTTAGTTTGTTCTTCTTGCACACACACTTATACGCTTCTCATTAATTCCGCCTCATGTAGAGTCAGATGTTGCGAGAAATGCTATAATTGAAAAAAAGAGTGCAGCATAAAAGCTTGAAGGAATAAAAAAAAAGTTAAAACAACATGTAAGTGGGTGTTTATTGAGCTAGAAGTTTTCAGAGAGCGAATTAAACATGCGCTTCCGTCGCTGATTTTACATATAAATGAGCTTTCTGATCCATTCACACCGCTAAAAGAGTTCCAAAACGTCTCGAAACGTACACAACCAAATCCAAGCTGTATTTCGGAGCTATGGCGTTTGCTCCAAGCGACTTCCGGCATGCCATACTGCGACAGAGCAGTGCGGGCCGTCTCCATCTTTTCTCATCTCCTTCTCTCCGAGAGCGACGTCTAGCTCGGGGTTTCCGAGATTGATTTGACCGCTTTAATTATTAACAAAACACACAGCGGTTCTGATTGTTTCAGCTGGAGATCATAACAAAATAAATAGAAAACAAAGAGCGATCTTCTTCTTCACCACCAACATAGAAGCCCCTAGCCTTGAGCAGCGAGAAAGGAAAGAGCAGGGGGGAAAAAAAGAGAAATTGGAAATAAATAAAATCCCTGATGGATAGTTCTTCAAATGGAAAATCAACTTCAAAGTCTTATTTCATCGGAACAGCCTTGTATGCCTGGGCCAAGACGCAAGCCGCACACAGTAACCCCTCAGGTACCCGGGGTAGTGTCAATACACAGATAACACCGGCTAATGAGGCCTTCAAAGAGTGCAGGGTCTTCAGAGGTTGACCACCCGAGACCCTCTCTCTCGTACTGTTTCTTGCAGTCAAGTGCATATATTCTGCTTCTTCTGTTCTCTTGCCACTCTTTATTTATTTAAAGAGCTCCCTGCACCTTGACTAATCTCCTCGCCCTTAATATCAGGCTCTGATTAGAGTGAGAACTTCTGCGAGAGAGCAGGCCCTGCTGTGGACGCTTTTAGTCACGCCAGGCAGGATTATAACTCATTACATACGGCGGAGCGTTCAGACACGCCATACCGCTGACCACAATGCACTTAATGGACAATAATGGTAGCTGGCCGGCTAGCAGTTATTCTTTTTTGACTCACTTATTAGATACGAACAGATCCCATGATGCCGCAGATTGTAAACAGCATCTCATTTTCTCAGTTCTGCTTGGACACTAGCATATTATGTCAGAAAAAGAAACAAATAAAGGGCCAGTTGTGACCTCGTTAGACTTGCTAATGAGGACCCCAGTCGCACGTTCTGTCGAGAGTCTTAAAGGGGACACGACGCTGGAAATACGTTTTCTTTGATCACGCTATGGAAACATACTGTAGCTTTCCAAACGCTAAGCTCCTGTCTATGTGTGTTTGTTAAAAAATTAAGCTGCAAAACTGGGCCATGATCATCTGTTATGAGCTCATTAACATTTTCGTATTGAAGGATGAATGACAGTTCAAACTATGTGATCACGTGGAGGTTAGGTCACAAGTGTGGTTATTTACATGAAACTCTTAAAGATACAGTAGCTAAGTGAAATGTTGAGGATATCTTCAGAGCCAGAAAATAGTCTTGAAAAACTAAATTGGTGCAAAAATGTTGTAAGTATGCTTTTTTCTATTAATTAGAGGTGGAAAACTACTGGTCAAAAGTCTGATGTCAGAATTTGTTATTATTATTAATATTAACATTTTATGTTCACCACAAAGGAATGCATTCATTTGACAAAATATAAAAAAAAAAAATGTAGGAATTAACTTTAATATAAAAGTATTCTAATTTAAAATGTAAAATGATTTTTTCCCCTGTAATGCCAAATTTTCTGCAGCCATTACTTCACTGTTCCTTTTTATATATAGCATTATTAATATTATTGTGAAAACCATTAAAAATTATTTATTTAATTGCATTTCATTTGTTTAATAAAAAGTTTTTTTTTGTTTTTTTTTGGCTCTGGTTTTCCAATGATTAAGCAGATTGAAGAAACAGAATTTGCTTGAAACCTCTTAATAGAAATCTCTTAAAATATTATAAATACCACTTTTGGACAGTTACTGCATCATAGCTTAAAAAAAAAATTATAAAAAAAAAATGAAAACCATACTGCCCACAAACCTTTGAACAGAAAAATGGTTTTGCATATAAAACATCACATCAGTCACAAAAAATTCACACAAGAGTCAATATTTTCTGGAAACTATGGACTCATTTGATTTGGCTGTAGTACAGTAACAACATAAAAACCAGTTACATAGTTTTGCATAATGCTATGCATTTTTCTTAAGCGGTCATCGTATTTGGGGGCCCTCGGAATTAAAAAGTTCGAAAACCTCTATTAACATTATGGCTAAGTTTAAGCTTCTGCTTGACCCAGCAACGATATGCATATGCAAAGTGTAGCCAAGCATGCTTTGGAATTTATAGACTGAGAAAATGAAAGAAATGTGAGTGTGTGAAAGAGAGAGCAAAGACAGCGTGTAACCTCTTGATTCTATGCTGTGTGCACATACTGTACTTAGAACTGACACACACTGTTTGGCTAGATTCGTACGGTCATGCTTTGCAATGCTAATTTGACACAGATGGAAGTGTTTGTGTGAACCGGCTTCTGATGTTACATGTAGATGAAACGGTTGTGACAGAAAGGCAAACAGCGTTAGACCGAGCCAATGAGAGCGAACACATCTGTGCTGAATTCAGAATCAGAGCAAAGTCTCCCATGACTTTCTTTAAGATCCCTGCTGAGACGATGAGGTTCAATAAGACGGCGATTGGTGTCAGATCCATTACAACATGGGCTGTATCTAAATTCATAAATGAGCATATTCATCTCCCTCCGTTCCTTACGGGTAACTAACTACATGTATTGACGTTGCTAACTATTGTTTAATAGCACAGCTGTTTCCAAAATACAAATCCACAAAGCTATTTTGTTTCTTTCCAACAAGCAGCAATAAAGATACGAGTAAACACAGCACTGGCGTTTATTTTCAACCCAATGCATTGTTCATACAGGCTTAGTGGGTGTTCACACAGAATGTGTTAAAAAACAGCTTGACAAATATTCAATGAGATGAAACAGGATGTATGCTTCACGTTTTTATCCTAAAAACACGACACTCCCAACATGAAGCTGAAAATCACATGGGACGCAACTACTAAATATATATATTTTTACACATACACAACTACTTAATTTTAAGTGAATTTCTTCAGTGCAATAAGCTAATTTGCTGCTCAAGAAAAATTATTATCATTGCTGAATATTTTTGTGGAAACCATATATTTGTTTTGTTTCATTTTGTTTGCCTTTACTGTCAGTTTTGAAGAATGGAATGCACCTTTGATTAATAAAACATTAATACCTTTAACAAAAAAAGTACTGATCCCATACAATCTGAATATAAACCATTATATACATCTGCACCTTTGCTCATGTTCTCACCACTCTCTCTTTTAAAACAAATTATTTTTTTCAAATCAATCAAAAATCAGATTCAAGTAAAAGTCATTGCATAACAGTGCATCTCTGTGCTATAATAACTGGTTATTACTTTGTTTTTCATCCAGTTATTTACATTAACATTATTTAGCAGACATTCTTCATGAGAGTGCATTATTATTAAGTTTGCCTGTTAAGAACAAATTTTTAACAAGTAATGCGTTACATAATTAAAGAGATTATGCTTACTTAAATAGCTTTAATATGATTACTTTTTGTTTTTATTTAACATGCTGCACAGTAAGGAACTACATTGTTGAAAGAGCAGCTTAAACCCCCTCTCAGTCTATCACAGAAAACACTCATTAGGGAAGACAATGTGAATATTTGAATCATAAAAAGTAGGTGATTTAAAGATGGGAGTCCATTAGTGGACTTTCAGCCCTGATGCTATCCAGCTGTATAATATATATAACCTAAGTAGACTAATTGCCGAGTTGAGTCAGTAGGTAGATCATAGCCTACAGAAGGCCTGGAACTGCTGCTGGGGTCCAGGTCCTTCAATATAAAAGAAGCAGGAGAAACCTCTGCTGTCAGTGCTGCCCTGCATATATGCCTCCAAGCCAATTAGTCCAGTCTAGAACGTCCAGATTTCATCCCTGTGGACGCATATTAGAGAGGGGCGCTCGCGCTGTCCCTGCAAAGATGAAACCGTCAGAGAACAGAAGCTCTACCTGCATTTCTGGATGACAGACGAGGCTGATCTCATGACAGGAGGTTTCATTTACAGTAAAGCCGTAAGAAGCTCATAGGAGATTCGATTTTTTAGACAACAATGCTTCTGTTGCAAAACAGAGTGAGCTGCCAACCTAAGCAACTTTTTAGGCACATTCTCAACAGAAAGGCTGTTTCAAGCAATTGGAACGAAATCTGGCAACAAACCCAATGCACTGAAAAACGCTATGCAGATACATTATCTTCATCAGAAGATCATCAAGCAGCAATATACTGTATAGTTTAAAGATGTTTCAGCGTACTTTCAGCCCGTGTCTACTCAACGGCTGTTTACTTCTAGGTCACCACACAGATTACGATGATATTAGTAAGGATGCTTTCTCATACATGAAACAAGAGATTAAACACTCCGGATTTATAATACTGAGATAGATATGGAAGAGGTTTAAAGGAGTACAGTATGTTTTTCATACAACCATCTCATTTTGAGGTCCTCTTAGTATAATGAAAGGGTCAGGACCTCTAATCCACAATATCTAATTCAGCACAAAACAATCTGATTTAAAACAATATCATATGTCTGTGTTTGTGTGTATGTGTGTCTCTGTGTCAGTCCAGGTCACAACCTCAAAAGCCACAAAAAAAACAAGTGTAATAATAAAAAATCCAAGCCATATATTGTGTGCAAGCTTATATTCTGGAAATGATTGTGGGAATTGTGTCTAAATAAATAAATAAGCAAGCAAACAAAGAAGAAAATCAGTCCTAAAAACAGTTGCTATATTTTTTTTTTTCAAAAAATAAAAAAAACATCTTTGCTTCACTTTTGGTTCACTTTTCTGTGTACATGTGATTGCAGTGGGGTGAAGAAATAAGCTTGCCCTTAGGTTGGCAGGGGTTTTTGACGATAGCAGAAAATATATCGAACAGCTCCTCTTTCGTTCTTTACTACATGCAGGAGAACAATAGAGTGCCGCCCACCCACAAAACCTACTTCCCTGAGACAGTTTGATAAAAGTCAATTTGGAAAGCATGCCCCAAATCTCAAAAGGCCAAAACTGTGTATGTGTGCAATGGAAAGACAGAGCAAGAGCAAAAAAATGGGCCATTTTGAAGAACTATCCGCCTAAACCACTTCATATATGGGCCATCCTGGCATGAAAGCAGCAGATCTCTGAGGTTAAGGGGTATTGACAGGCCGGACCTTGTATAAAGGCTAAATGTGAATCTGTTATGTCTGTGGCCTGTTTTAAGCACTATAATCCTCCATCAGAGCCACAGAGGTGTTGTCTTTACTTAAAATAGTGACACTATGTTAGAAGATACTGGTGAAAACCACAAACTGATAAGTCACTGTTAACTCTCTCATTGATAAGAGATCGTCAGCATCAACTGGGCAATGCGTCCCCCAACAAGAGCAGCACCACAGCCAACCATCTCAGATCGACTGGATTAGTTAAAGCAATAACGCTGACTGATGCTAGATAGCCATCAGTCATAGGAAGAGATAAGTGCTTTGGATCTGTTTAGTTATTTACTTCTTTTTCCAGCATTTCTCCTGTAAAGATCTAATAGCCAATCGCTATATAGCCAATACATCCTGAATACATGTTATGAAGAGAAAAAATATGTCATCATAATCAACAAAATACACTTATATTGTTTTTAGCATATAGTGACCACTTGATTCAGTCAGTTCCTAATGTATAAAATCACTACTGTACATTTATTTTTTGGTCTACAGCTGGCAGATTATGTTGTTTGTTTCAAGCAAAAACTATTTTTTTTTCTAAAAACAAGACAAAATCATTCCGAAAAAGAAAAAATGTTGTTGAATCATGCTGGAAAACATTTTTGCCGTTCTCTTTGCTGCCACTAAAGGCACACAACAAATTTCACTTTGTTAGAAATAGAAAATAAATACATAAATAAAAATCCACATCTGATGGATTTTTTTTTTTCCAGGATGTGTGTTAAGGTGCCTAATGCCAAATTATTAGATTAATAACCAAGTCAGATAACAAATGGCGCCTCTTTTTTTTAGATATATGGAACTGTGCCATTAGGACAGATGCCGCGCAGACAGCAGAGACCAACGAGACAGGATTGCCTGAAGTAGAACAAACTTACTTTCCTTTGGGACAGGCTAATTATTTAGATAATTACTATCTGAACTCTTCATCTGCATAAAACTGACAGCCAGACACCACAGCTGGTCCATCAGGCCTATAACAAACAATCAACTAAATCAAACATGAATACACACCCGTACAACTCACAAAGGGTTAAGTCCTTGGTAAACTTTTGTAAATAGGTAGACAAACTGACGGCCACAAGGGGGAAAACTGCAAAAGTAGCAGATACTGTATTTCAGATACGACTTTACAAACATTTTTCACAAGCACGCAAATGCTGGGCAAATAGATCGCAAGTACCTATTTCTGGACACAACACAAGTGAATCAGCTTGTGCTGCGCGGCAGCCAGCGCTAAATCTACTGAAAAGCAATAGCCTGGTTATTTTTACACGCAAACGACAGTGTGAAACGTAAGTGCTATACATGGAGTGACAGCAACAAAAAAATGTAATGGTGTCAAAGTATCGGTAGGCCTGTCTTTTATAAGCTTCTGTGTAGCGCTCGTGGTTCTGCCAACATCCATTCAGCGAAACTCCATCCAACAAGCTGTTTGTACAACTCCTTCTACCCGCATATGTCTCCTCATCAAAAATAGACTGCGGGTGATGTGCATGAGTGTGACTTGACATCTATTGAAAGACTGAGGTACACCAAATGTGAAGAGCTGACAGGTTTGTGTAAACGATGCATTATGACATCATCAAAGACCAGGAAACACGCGACACATGGCAATCGAATGTACAAAACGGGAAAAAACATCTGCTGCTGGAACAACTAAGCAACCCGAGACTGTCAAGATACGGCAAACCTTGTCCTTCACATCCACCAAACTGGGGCAGAAACTGACATTCCTTCTACCATGTCTTGACACTGATTCTTAAAGCATATGGCTTTTCAGTCAGACATTTTTGTAATGCAAGTTATATTATCTGAAAAAAAAAGAAAGAAAAAAAAAAAGAAACTCAAATAAAATAGGTCACCACTGAACTGGGGAGGTAGAAGTTGGATGACCTTTTTTTTTTTTTTGGCTTGTTTTTTTTTATGCTGCTGAACTATACGGACTCTGATAAATGAAGTGAGTAAGACATTTTGAAGCAGTACAAGGGCACAAACACTGGACCCTGCCTTCTACACTAATGTAGGAGCTCTTATCAGACAAAACCATTTTAAAGAGTGGCAATGCTGACTGCTACTTTCAGAGAAATGTTTCAAACCATCCATCTTGACCAAATAAAAGAGTGCCCTTACCAGCAGACGCCTCTAGGAGTGACCACTTATCTCAAGTCACCAGCTCTGCTCTTAATAATACAGAGAGAGTGAGCAAGTCAAAGAGAGAGAGAGAGAGAGAGAGAGAGAGAGAGAGAGAGAGAGAGAGAGAGAGATGGAAAGAGAACGCAAGTGAGGAAGTAAGAGAGAAACAAACAATGAAAGTGTAAGAGAAAGAGGGAGACAATAAGAAAATGGCCCAAAACAGGGATGGAGGCTATACAACAAGCAATTGCTACAACTTAATAAACTTGATTTCAAACAAGATTCTACCACATCACAAATGTTATTTTATAAAAACGTATTTTCGGGAGGAGCAAGCTCAGGTAATCAATAAATGGTATCTGCATTCTAATCATCCACTTATCTCATCCTCCTATCAGACTGCTCGCTTCTCCCTATAAATCAACAGGAAACCTTTTCCCAACATCTCGATCTTAGTATCCCGCCTCCTCCCCAACTCCTCCACAGGGTCCACTGGGGGAGGACTCAGGGTTAGGATCTGGCTGTTCGTCCTTAGCCCTCCTTAGCCCTAAGGGCTCGGCAGCCCTCCTAACCCTGAGTATTCTCCCTGGCCAGCACGCCAAACAAGCTTTGCTTACTTTAAGTTATTACCAGCAACTCGTGAAAAGGGTATTAGCTTCAACAAGATGCTCTGTGATTTATAATTTCACTGAAAGCAGGCAAGGTTGTTTTTACTCATTTACTTTACAAATTTTGTGCTTCCAGAGCAAAAATAAAACAAAAGGCAAAACTCTCCATACCAGCAGGTGGCAGTAGTCTGCATTCACCTTTCAAAAAAGGACTATGAACATACAATACCATTTTCAACTTTACTTGCTTTAGCCACAAGATATTTTCATGCTAAGCTGAACCACCAGCCTAACATTGTTATGGATAGGCCTGTTCACAAAAAAATAAATTCTGAAGATCATGCTGCTCTGTTCCACTGGGATACCATGAATATGTTTTAATTATAACTCAATTGCTAGCTTTGGGTGAATTATTTCTTTAGCATCCCAGCATGGATAAGGATTTGTCTGGAGCTTGCAGCACTCAATCCGATTCAATGCAGACAACCCCACTAATGCAAAGGTATAGTTCCTCGCCCCAGGAGTATCCCTACTCTTTACTTAAGAAAGGGATCCATTTCCTATCCCATATCTCAGAACAGAAATGGGAGCTCTATACAAATGCATAATTCATGAGGTCTCTCTTTCCTTACAAAGGTCTTACAGTAAATACACCTTCACTACGAAGAGAGTATTGACCAACTTTCTAAAACGCTTAGACACAATCTTTCAACACAAAGTATGGCGGGAGGCTTCAGAGCACATCCAGCCTCTAAAAGCCACTTTAGAGAGGAAAACATTTGAAGCGGGCCATAACATCACCGTTATGAACACTGAAGAGGGCTTCGGAAGTTTAATCAATGTCCAGTTCGTAAAGCTTTATGTTTGCTCCCTCAGCCCTGGTTCGATTCAAAGTAAATAAATGCTCTCTGTAACGTTTGAGATTTTTCAGCTTCTCATTACTGAACAACCTAGCAGGATCTTAAGAGTTGACGCACCTCATATCATCTAATGAGTGAGACTCTAACGGCGTCAAGAGCGCTCACTCTTGCTAATCAGCACCTACCGTAGATCCAGTCATCGCTCAGTTTGGTCAGTGCGGCAGAGCTAAGCTCATTTCCCTCTCACCGGAATAAATAAATTGGCCCTAGTCTGTCTTCAAACCACCTTGTCCCGACAGAAGGTCAATAAATCAATAATTCGTGCAAATACACGAAAAAGCAATTCAAAGTCGCCATTTTTTCTTCTCAAGCATGTCCCTACAAGCTCAGAAATGTTTCTCTTCCCAGCTGACAGGTCTCCTCAAACATAGCCTACCTCCACTTCATGAATATTCCAGGACATGTCGGAGGAAAACAGCAGCTATGACGGTCCCACAACCCTGCAATGACTTCAGAATCAATCCCTTGATTGCTCTCTCCCTGCGAACCATGAGTACATGCACCTGGGGCTCGTCAGGGCAGATACGCAATGACAAGTCTCTGCGTTGTTCTGCGACAGCCACTTATTGAGCAGCAAAGCAATGAATCTATCCAATCCGTCCGTCTCTAGTGAAGATATACACGCACTAGCTGTGCTTTTTTGTAATAAGAAGCTGGCTTATTTCGAAGCTGGTGTAAGGCATGAAGGACCATTTATTGACACACCTATGAAGTGTACTGTTGACTTACTGTGCTTGAATTCTTCCCTTCCATCCGCAGGGTCCTGAGGTGGGAACACAGCAAATGACTGCAGAGCAGTAGGGAGGGATGAACTCCATAGTGTATTCAATTGGTTTTGTGTTAATTAAAGCTAATCTCAATAACTAATATCGGTCGTCATATTATTCTAAAGGCCCAGGGGAGCAATAACTCCAGTTGGCGAGACACAAAACATACTAGCAGGGCTGCAGATGGAACTGAAGGATCACTTTGATCAGTAAAACTGGCTTCCTCCTGCACTTATCCCCAAACTAATGCATTTTAACGGATTGTGTGTTGCACCTTGGGTGTAATTGACCTGAGGTTAATCACACTGTTGACCTTTGAGAGACGACAGAGGAGGGTACAAGATATACTGCGCATTCGCTCTGACCTCCAGACAACAAGCAATATGTTCTCCAAAACAACCTTTTTTCCATAATACAGCTCTAATCCCATTAGCAATTCAACAGAATACTATTCCGGCTGGTTTACAAAGCCATTTATCAAACTGGCTTGTAAAGGATGAAATACATTTGGTGCATGAAGAAAATTAACAAACTGTGTCCGGGTGCATCTGTGCATATAACCAAGAGTACTTCAAGAACAAAAGAGAGGCTACCAGACCCCAGTTCTCCCGAGGGAAGATCATGACAGTCCTTGAAGCACAATGCTGACCAACTACAGGTTTCCTAACTTTCTTTGCCACCTGCTGGACCTCTATGCTGCTTTAAAAGATCAGCTATTGTTCTAGTCTCCAGGGGCCATAAGAAACTCTAATGACTTCGAACTCATGACCATTTGTTGGTCCTATGGACAACTGAGCAACTTGTTCTGACCTACTTTGAAACAAGTCCCTGCTGGACTCCATGAAGTTCTTCGACTTGTACAATATAGTTCACAACAGAGGTCAAATGGAGCTTTATTTGTTGTCACAACAACTCGTCCATGTGAAAACCTGCACGATTTATAACTAAACCACTACTTTGAACGGGAGGTAAATGCTAAACTAGCTCCAGTGTGGTGGTGTAGACCTACACTAGAATTATTGAGTCTGCTCTCACTTTACCAATTACAATCTGAACAAGCCTATCCTTTTGGTTTCTTCAAACAGATGTCTTAAAAGCCACTAAAAAAGACCTCTAACACTCCAGCCATCTCATTTGAAACACTGATTCCCAAGACCAGCCGTTTTCTAAAACAGTAGGTTCTTACTATCAGATCAACAACATCTCTGACACACAGACAGTACTGTACTTTAAACACAAAAACAGAACTGGTGATTTCCAGCATGTTGCATCTGCTGCCATTCAATAACATTTAAGTAACCTTGAAAGTAATAATAACTTTAATAATATTTTAATCTGTTTTAAGATCGAACCTTCAGCTTAGTTACAAGATAAGTTTCTGTGTGTATTTCTGTAGGAGAGAGTAAAGAGTGTAAACGGACAGTTTCACCCAGGATGATATGTGAAAGTGACCATTCACACTCCAATGATGAGGACTAGTCCCATTGGAAAACCACTGTAATTGGCAACACACTGAGCTACTCTTGTGCATGGTGACATCTGGAAGCACACAGGTCATTTCTATCATCTCATTGACTGCCCAGGAGAATATTCCAACCGCAGGCAGAGTGGATCCATATTCCCTGCAGACATACTGTAAGTTAGAAGCAGTGACATGGGGAAAAGGGAAAGATGCAGAGCAAAAATAGGGTGAAATGTTGATCAGGAATGCAGCACAGGGGTGCTGAAGGGGTGTTGTCAAGAGTCTCACAGTCCCTGTGGTAGAAACAAGCCCTATTTTTTGTCTAACAGTCATGGTTTATTTCGGAATTTTCTTTTTGTTGCCTTGTCCACTGCAAATATTCTACTTCTCCATTCACCACCCTCTTATTTGCTGTCTGTCTCCGTCACACCCACATAGACCTAGAGTCTGAACTCATTCAAGCACCTACAAATGCACACACACATATGGAGACCAAGTAAAAGTCTTTAGCACTCTGTAGAATGAAAAGTAAGGTGTTCTGGATGATTTATGTGTTTGATTTCACTCACTGCATTTGAGCACACACTCTTCTGATGAGAGCATTAAATCGGCCAGGACAAAGGATAACAGTCACAGAGATATATCATCTGAACGTCCCCAAACGAAGTCAGGAAAGCATGCACAAGGAGCAAGGCATTCACCTTTATCAAACCTCATAATAATTAGCATTAGCTCTGATTAACACTTGTAACCGGTCAAAAAGAGAGCTCCTGATAAGCCATCCCAAACATTTTAAGACTTCATACTACTATATGCATTTCTGTTTCGCACAAAGCTCTGAAAAAGGAAAACCAAAAAAAGAAAACAAGCATCATTAGGTCCAGTGGCAAGCAAAGCGTCTTGTAAACTGTCCCGATCCCCAGAAGACAAAAATCCCTGCACATATTCAGGTAATGAGAGCAATGGGAGGGAGGTATGTGTGTTTATGTAAAATTAGCTCAGTTATAATGATGTAGCGGTGAAGGGACCATCGTTAGAGAGGTCACTAAAGAAACCAATAAGCAGAGAAGACATACAAACAAGCGGGTGAAAAGTGTATCTGTGCTGCTCTCTAATGGGGCTTCAACAGCAGTCATCTCAACAGACTGAACAAGGGTTACTCACAAGAGGAGTGCAGGGCGTCCAGTACTCTGGGTTCAGCTCGGCTCGGGAGCGAAGGTCCAGATAGTCGGGGTTCAGTTCCGTGCGGGCGCGGGTAAGCGTTCCCTTAAAAGCCAAGAAAGTGCAGAGTTACAAGTCCACATAGTAAATTGGTAAGCAACTGTTTAAAAAATGTGAAAAATGAGTGAAGATATGGCTGGAATAAGTGTGGGGAGTGATGGGAACCAGAAAAAGTAGAGAGAGATGGATTTCTCACAGAAGAATAAATGGGAGAATCAGGATAATACTGATTATACAGTATGTATAGATACTGTATAATCAGATTCACAGAATATAGAACATATTCAAATTCAAATTAGTGCTGTCAAACGATTAATCGTGATTAATCACATCCAAAATAAAAGCTATTGTTGACATATGTGTACTGTGTTTATTATGTAGCTATATATTTCACAGTATATATTTTTGAAAATATTTGCATGTGCTATATATATATATATATATATATAATTTATATTATGTATAAATATATTTAATATATAAACATATTTTTTTTTACAATGGTCAAAGACAAAAAAGGTTCTAAATATAAAAACAATAAGTGTAGTGCTGCTTTAAATTGTTTTTGTTTTTCACAAAAAAAATTAATGTTTTCTGTTCAAAGTCTTTGCAATTTTGTTTTTGTTTTTCTGAGCCAAAAATAAATATCACACATTTTTCCTTGATTTACTAACTGTACCTACTGTACGTCAAACAGTGTAATAATCTTGACAGGCATGTTTTTAAACAAAAATCAACCTATTATACATTAAAAGATTAATTACTTTTACCCTAGATTAGTTGAAATGTTATAATAATAATAATAATAATAATAATAATAATAATACTTTTTTTTTTAAATTGCCACTTGGTTTTGATATCCCTTATTCTTTTAAATACAAACAAAACACAGTTTTTTTGCAATGAGGTGCCTGGTCTAGAATGATAACAAATAAGTTGGTGCAAGCTGATTAGTAGCTGGTTGACCAGCTAACATGTTACCCATTATAGATCAGATTGGATCACTAGATGACCAGTTTAGACCTGTTTAGAACACCCGCTTAAGCTATATTTTCCAGCCTCGAGTTTGACAGACACAACTTGTTTTATTTTTTAAGCAGAATGTGCACAAAGCTTTCTATTTCGAAACTGAATCTTGCAATTCAGGCCACACAAATTTTCTGTTTCAACAAGTTTACAAATGCTGTGCTTCTTATTCCTCAAGGCCATTAATGGAACTCAACAAGACACTTACAAAACCAGGAGAATGAATGGCATTCTGTCACTTATCATAAACTCAACAGAAAAACACCATTTCTGAGAATTTCTGACCTTCGGCAGCATCCTTAATATTTTACACACGGTCGTAAAATTAGGGGGCTCTCAATTTCCAAACACTCAGTCAACTCAAAAGGTGACAAATTACACAGCGCTTTTAGGCTGAGGCAGAACTGAAGATGTTTTCTTCTTTGCGCTTTGTGTCCAAAATGATACAGACTGATTATATCTCCTTTGAAAATGAAATTGCCTTTATAAGCATACGGCATTTGTGTTTGACAAACCTCCGCTGTGAATCTCCGCGAAATATCCTGCTTTCAAATCAGTCTGCCCTTTGTTAGGTAATCTGCTTTTCTCTCGCACGCACGCTCCGTCTTTTCTCTTCTGTGTGTGTGTTTTTACACGCAATAGAAAGAGGGACGCATATGAAACAAACACATATGAGTGGTGACATTTCAAATGATATTAGAGTGATACTCAAGCAGGGAAAGCAATCAAAAAGGCTTTGGCGGAGGCAAGGCGACCTCATTGAGATTCACAAACAAAGTGAGGAAAGCTAAAACATACAGTATTGTTCATCGTACAGCCATGAATTAAAACCTAAACGCTGACTTGAAAGAAAACAAACAAACAAAACAGATAGAGGCTTTCGTGTCTTAAACATGCACGTCCAACAAGGCAAGATGGGAAATTACGAAACGCACGCTAAGCATCGCATGAGATTCAAGGTCACGCAAAAAGCGTGACGCAGGCAATGCGAAAAGTGCCCTCTGGAGATGCTATGAATGCTAAAGAAATGGTTTATTTGCTAGGGAAAGAGCCGTTTTTCATTTTCCATCTCGCCCCGTCCCTAAGCGACGGACCTAACGAAATCCAGTAAATTGCGGCCATGCGAACACTGTATGATGTATACTGTAATTATCTGTTGATTTACAAAATGGCCGCCCAGTAATGAGGCAGGGCCGATGAGAGGCCCGGGCATCCATCACTGTCTCTAACCCCAGAACGCCTTCGAGAGAGCACCCTCGGCCTCTTACACGTGTTATTTATCTCTACTCCATCTCTGCGCACTTTGCATTTTAAATTCTGAAGTTACGTTTGCGGTGCCAAGGCGTCAAAAAAGTCTGTTTGCTCAAACACTATACGTCTGTTTACTTATTTGTCTGGAGCTCAGTGACGCCCACTCTCTGTGTTTTAATTAATGTCACGTTGACCTGGACAACGCGCTTTGGCAGTCGGCAAAGTCGTTTAATGCCAGCGTGGTTCTCTACTCTATCCATTAGTGAGCGGGAGTGTGAAGGAAAGCACATTCTAGAGCACTGGCGTACAGTTTGGACTCTTTAATTGTATTATTCATTTAAATTTTTACTGTAATCTTACTCTGGCACAGACGTAGACAGCGTGTTTGGTGCGTGCAGTCGTGAGAACAAGCCTTCTGTGTGCATTCGAGAGCTTTTCTCACAGCAAGATGTGTGATCAAAGCCAGAAGGAAGGCTGCTTCCGTTCTGTAAAAGTACAAGCTGTCTGTCATCTGTCCTTCATTCCTTCAAACAAAGCATGTTCTGCTGAACCGAACATATTCTGAGCTTTAAGAAAGTAGGAAAAAAAAGCCTCTGTACTTCCTGTTTAGTGCAATAAATGTACTCTGGAAGGTTTCTGCTAGCCACGCTTTTGCTTTGGTTCTAATAGTCGACACGTAACAGTTTTGGGTCATGCATTTTAGTGTTTAGTTAAGGTTGGGGGAAATTCTGAATTTAATAACTGACTGCCTTTCAAGTGATGGGTGTGAATGGCACACACAAACTGTTTAATTACAAACGAATAAAAACAGAGGTAATGCACTGATGGAAATGATCAGTTTTCCACCCAGGAACACAAAAAAGAATTTCATTTAAATTGGATTTAAATATTACGATTTTAAATTGTTTTCTTATAGCTCACCTTTGTATTTGAAAAATACAGTAAGAAATATTTATTAAAAATTAAAAACATTAATAAATAATAAATTGCACTAAACAAAAATATTATTGTATTATAACTTGTTTAATATATTTTAAAATATAGTAGTTTATTCCTGTGATGCAAACTTGAATTATCAGCATCCTTACTCCAGTCTTCAGTGTCCTTCAGAAAACAAAACAATATGCTGATTTGCGGCTTTAGAAACATTTCCCATCATTACTAAAATTACTTATTTTATTTATTTCTTTATTTTTTAAATACTACAGATTTTACATGGTTACAAAAACGTAACTTTTAGTTCATTTAGTGCATCCTTGCTGAATTAAAATGTACATTTCTTTTAAAATAATAATAAAAATCCTACCTAAAACACGCAAAAATAAAAGCCTAGTTCTTCCACACACCCTCTATCGTACTTGAGATTCACGATGGCCCCAATAGTCGTATTATGATTAACAACGTGACGCATATGAGCGCTGAATGCTCTTTTTTTCACGACTCTGTAGTGTCATTCAACCTAATGACTGCCATATCCCACCCACCATGATTTATTAAAGCAATAGAGCCCATATTCAAATGATGGCGGCACGGCTAAGACACGCTGACATTATAATTTGCCATATATCACACAAGTGCATGAATATCATTACCAATTTATGAATGTGATTAAGGTGGGGAATATTACTCTGGATTAAGTAGCCTGGCACTCTTCGAGAGTAAATAAGTGTGTGTGTGTGTGTGCTTGTGTGTGCATGATAGACAGGTGATGCTGACGGCACTTTTCCATTTACTCTGTTTATCTAGATTATCTATCATCATTTATTTAGAGAGCTTTTATACAGAGGGCCATGTTTACAGGAAAGAGGTCAAACACTCATACACATATACGTACAAACATCAAATGCTTCATAAAGACACCACAACCAGAAGGATGATATAAATCAAGGGCTTTTAAAAATGTAATGTGCCTGAAGGGATGCTGTGGGACTGTACCACAACCCTCTGTCAATCACATGAGCTTTTGTTCAAACAATAACACACACAGCACTCCTATTGAGCTTATGATGTATCTCTCTTTAGGGGCCAATAAATTGTACTCAAAATAATTCATTTCTTCACCGATTATAGAGATAAAGAGAGAGTTTTAGCTAGGTGATCATTTATAGTCTGTGCATGTCCTGTTAATTTTGGTGTGAAATGTATTTATTGGAAGCCTATTGACGAACGTTACAATAAATGAATAAATAAAGTAGTGCTGTCTAACAATCTTTTTTGTTAACATAATATGCGTGTGTACTGTGTATTTTTATATAATGTGTATATATATATATATATAATTAGTGCTGTCAAACTATCCAAAATAAACATTTCTTTACATATTTGTGTTTACTGTGT